>JAFMOD010000489.1:744-15125 GCA_019802435.1 Corydoras maculifer
ACCGCTGCCGCGTTCTGTTCCGCCCTCCCCTCGTCTTTAAAGAATTACCGAGCGTTAATAAAGTAGAGGGAATAACTCCGCCTGCGTACGGCAGCGCCAGCGTGGGGTGTTGATGTTACGTCCGTCCGTGCGGACGCCCCGTCGGCCGCAGACGGGGACGCGAGGGTTATTTTTGATTTAACGTCGGGATATTTTTGTACAACGCTGATGTACAGATGTAATGAGGATCCGTTTCGTGGGCTCGCTGACGCCAGGCCGAGCAGACCGACGCAAATGTAAACGCTGACGGTCAGGTTCCTCGTCTGTGATTCGCAAAATCATCCATGACCTGCCCGTATTTAGCTTCGGAATGAATTAGAGGTATGACGCGTGCCCAAAACCTCGGGAATGAGTTACCATCCAGCGCCTCGTAAAGGGGCATTTACATTTTACGTTACATTTAGTTATTCAGCAGACGCTTTTATCCAAAACGACTTACAAGGTGAGCACAGGGTTAATCCCAACGCCCCTGCAGCTATGAGGGTTTAGGGTCTTGCTCACAGACCCACACTGGTAACTTCAGTGGTCCCGGGATTTAAACCCCCAACCTTCAGATCGATAGCACAACGCCCTGACCACTGAGCTGAGGGACGGTGACGAAACCGGGGAGGGGGACGGAGAGGAGCTCAGAGCAACACAAAACTGTCAACGGCGGAAGAGGCAGAGGAAAGTCAAAAAAAAAAAAAACACAAAAAATAAAACAGGCTGTTAAGAGGGTAACAAGGCGGCCCAGAGGGCAACGCTGAAAGACGCCTGAGTGCACGGCGTCAGGGAAGCAACAAAACATCAAAGGTCCTCCTCTGACGGCCAGCGTGTCGAGGCCTGCAGGTGGAAAACCTCATTCAGCTGAGTTTTGGAAAAGAAAAAAAAAAAAAAAAAACAAGTGCTAATTTGCTCTAAGGTGGGGGAAGTGATGTTCTACCTGTTCTCAGGTGTTGGAAACAAATTAAAAAGTGGGATTTATATCAAAGTTTTTCAGACGTCATGACGCTCCTGCACCACCACCACCACCACCACCACCAACAACAACCACCTGATGATCAGCAACTCAGGTCTGTTAAAGCCTGCTGTCATGTTCTGTAATCAAACAAAAGAACCCACACTGTCAGAACAAAGGTTCCACCATCACATAGGGGGCAAACACAGGGCAGGTATTTTATGCTCGGCTGCTCAGAGCTGGAGGTCTGAAGATCCATCCATCCATGGATTGGGGGGGGGGGGCAATCTATCACTGTGCTGTGTATCACTCACTCACACTATGCAGTCTATTCACCTTGAATCTGGGTGGCACGGTTGCTTAGTGGTTAGCACGTTCTCACTCAGGACAGGGCGCCAATCTATCGCTGTACACACACTCACTCACACAGACACACACTCTATAAGGGGCAATTCGTAGAATTTAATTGACCTTAAATCCTCGTTTTTTTTGGACTGTGAGAGGAAACCGGAGAACCTGGAGGAAACCCACAGGGACACGGGGAGAGCATGCAAACTCCTCCCAAATTGGGATTCCAACCAGGAATCCCCAGTGCCGAGAGGAGAACATGCCAACCGCTAAGCCGCCCTAACGTAATATTTAAATAACATTTTATAAAAATTGGACTCGGGGTAAACTGCGCCCGTGAAACACAAGTTGGTTTCTGTTTCATGGAAAATAAAATAAAATGAAAACAAGCGACGGTCATTTGGGACGCAGTCACGGAGAATCACGAGCCCCGCGAATTTAAAAACGCGTTGTGCGATTCGAACCGGGATGCCGAAGACGAGAGCCAGCACAAGGCCAGATCTGTCTCACAGTAATTTACATTGCTGCATAATTATCCGCAGGATCAGAGCCCCCGAGTCGCCGGAGAGCAGCCTCTTCTGGCAGCGTGGGCGTGGGGGGGGGGCACAAACATTCTGCACATGCACGAATGGACACTGCGACCACACCTCGAGTAACCCACACCTGCCAATCCTCAACGTCTGGACAATATGATGACGGTAATTGCGACGTAGGGAAAAAAAAAAGAAAATTAAAAAAGAAGTCATGACCCAACTTTTGGGAGAGACGTGCACATGTGGGGACATCAGCACGGCTGGGTTCTCTGACCTCGCTCTGATGATCCGGTTAAAAACACATTTCCAGTTAAAGGTTTAGACACAAATAATACCTATATGTCCCTCATATACACATCGCATTAGAGACATTATTCAGCTGTTAAGACTGGATTATTTTTTTTATATATTAAGATTGTCTTATTAAAGAAATTACACAAAGTTCGGGACCCTTTCTTGGACTCTGTTACCAAAATATACAAAATATCCGGATTGCCCTTAATCAGCTGCAATTTTATTTTCCACCTTATCTTCCGCAGACACCCAGGACAGGACGCCTATCCATCAGTGGGCACACACTCACCCACACATAGACACACTCTATATGGGGCAATTTGGAGAATTCAATTGACCTTGATCCATGTTTTTTGGACTGTGGGAGGAAACCGAAAATCCGGAGGAAACCCACGCGGACACGGGGAGAACATGGAAACTCCACCCAGATTGGGATTCGAAGCCCTAGTTCCATCCGTGCCACCCTCCGGTCCACTATCTTCTATTTCTTTCTTTTTTTTTTTCTTTTTTTTTTCTTTTGATTTGTTTATTATTTTATGTTACGGTTCATCATTATCTTTCTGTTCTGTTTTTATTATATTGAATTATTATATTACCTCTAATCATTATTTGTTGATGTATATATGTGTTTTTGTGGTTCAACGTTCAAAAGCAATAAAAAAAAAATGATTAAAACAGACACAAAACAGACCGTGAGCCGCGCAGAGGTGTGTGGAATGGTTGCTGAAATATGGCCTGATCTTTATGCGTGTCATACTCGCAGTACCGCAACCTGCCTCAGCTAATAGCACACTGACAATTGCACTTGTCTCATCGTTATTGAACACATTGATTAATCGTTTCCAGTCCAGGCAGGAAAAGTATGGTGTTCAGTCAGGTGTGGCCCTTTTAACCGGTGCTGCACATTTACACGGCGCCGGAGCGTCCCTCGCCCCCTTTACATATCGGACCACTGCTTTCCTTACACTTTTTAGGAAACCTCAGCAACATCATCCTGACGGGACGCGTTGTGTCCGATGGAAATGTTCTACGTGGTATGCTAAACATAAACAAATACGCATCAAGCAAATGAGGATCAGTAATGTCAGGGTGTTATCTGAAGACCTTAAAGAGCGAAGGGCCGGCCCATTCGCAGTATGCAAAAACGTCCTCGGGCCTCGTCGCTGAGGGTAAACGTCAGGGCAGAGGGGTGAGCTGAGGCTTTAAAGAACCTTAAAGTCGTATAACGCTGTCGGGACGTACAGGACAGATTAAAAATATTCATTCATTCATCCATTATCTTCCGCTTTACGGAATGCCCATGCCAGGGGAGAACGTCTCGGGCGCGGGGCAGATACACCCAGGACAGGACGCCAATCTATCGCTGGGCACACACTCACTCACACAAACACACTCTATATGGGGCAATTTGGAGAACTCCATTGACCTTGATCCATGTTTTTTGGACTGTGGGAGGAAACCGGAGAACATGGAAACTCCACCCAGATGGGAATTCCAACTGGGAATCCCTAGTGCTGAGAGGAGAACATGCTAAACCACTAAGCCACCGTGCCGCCCAGCATTAAAAACTATGATAATGAAAAATACAGACTCAATCATACCAAACATGAGATGGAGGTATAACCGAGGGGGGGTCCTGCTCTGTGTTCTAGTTATTTAAAAGTGCTGAGATCAGCGGGGCAGCACAGAGCGAGTCTTGGGTGAAACGGGGCTTTAATTAACGATGTCATTGTTTTGACAGCGAGAAAGCACGGCAGCGAGAACGATGAGCGCCAACCGCCATGACGGCCACGTCTGGACCTCTGAAGCTCAGGTTTGAGGCATCCCGACATGAGCACGCTCAGTGAGGCTCCTGTGGATTTAGGGACCGCACTCATCAAACGAGAACGTTCCAGAACCCTGAACTGTTACAGAAGCTTTATATATCCATACAAGGATGGGACCTTGTCCATTTTGGTTAATGTTGTGACCTGAAGGTCCAGACCCCCCCTCCCCGTGTGGTGTTAATGGAGTCTGGGTTGGCGGCAAACTGGAGAACCCATACGGCTTTATGTCCGTAAGATCACATCCACACATCACAGCGCAGGCACGCCCTCTTCTGAGCCGAGTCAGCGTTTTCCCCGGGACACTGTCCCCGGCCCTACAGCGCCCACTGTAAACCGATATCAAGGTTGTATGAAAAAAAAGCCCCACCGAGGGTGACACATTTCTCTGCTGGCATTTTAGAAGACAGGTTTCAGGGTTTAACCAGGCACTATTAATCTGCTATGCAAATAAGGCTCCGAAACAGCAAGTACAGGTCGACAGAGGCATGTATTTGCATAAGCTATGGAGAGTAGGCTAAAGGTGTCACTCCACTCCCAAAACTCATATTACATCCCGAGGTTGACACCAACAGGGCGCGCGGCCCTGACAGATGCCCTGTGTTGGGGAACGAGCCGTGGAAATTAAAAAGCAGATCTAATTGGTCCAGCACATGTCATAAGGAAGGGGTATGCCCTCCATAGTGGCAGGTGCACTTCCTTTTGGGAGGGGGCAGGGAGGCAGGATGGCCTAACAAAAGCAGGAGCACAATGTCAAGGCGGCGAAGATCAGACTTGTAATGTAGTGTAGTATAAAAATAAGTTAAAAATAGCAGACCGTTATCACTAATTACATTTCCACTCCGTGAGTAAAACCTAACGAGGTAAAGAAGAGGACACGTATGGACATCATAATGACTCGAACGCTGACGGAGAGCCGAGTAAAGTTCTAACAACGTCCACATCACGAGACCACGGAGATAATGGCGCGGTGGAACCGGCGGGGGTGGGGTGGGGGGGTGGGGGGGGATGTTTTGAACCACAAGGAACCGAAGCAACACCTGTTGGCCATGTCGCCACCTTATCATTAGGCGAGTTGTAATTAAGGAGCCTACAGCGGGATGTTACCGCACGCGCTCCGGTTTCAGCAGATATGTCAGCAGAGCCGGGAAAAACGTACAATGTGCACATGCACGCAAAGCACTATGGGTAAAAGCTGCTGTGCCAGTACAACTGTACGGCGGGCGCACGGCGTTACCGTCGGTAAATATGAAAAGATAAGATATATATCATTTAAACATCTGTAGGGATGTTTGCGATGAAGTTTTTGGTGTGAAATGGTTGGCGCTCCAGATGCACCCCCCCCCCTCCACCCCCACCCTCCCGGACGTGACTTCGGTCGGCGGCGGACGTCCGAACGGCGCTCTGAAGTCACCTCCACTTAAATTTCAAGACAAACAAGCTTCACGTTTCGAAGCGGAATGTCACACTCGGTCTTGAGAACCCTCAGTAAGGACGTATCTGTGAGAGTGGAGAACAACAAGAACAAAAAAAACGACGAACCAAACGACGGGCACGCACTCGCACTCCATTGTTCAGCCGGTTTCTAATCCCGTCTTTGCGTTTCGGGACCTCGGTGGGAAACTTGATGGAAACTTTGACAGACTTTCATTTAAGACGTTGACAAATAAAAACAATGGGCCAAAGAGAAAAGAGAGAGAGAGAGAGAGCGAGCGACAGGGGAGAGTGTGTTTGATGTGTTTTATATTCCTGTCTGGGAAACAGACGCAAAGACAGAACGACGTGTTGATGGTAAAAGAGTCGCATTCTTTGCTCGTCTAGGCCTCTGACAGCTTTACACAGCTAACAGGGCGTGGCAGCTCGTGGTTAGGGGGTTGGACTATCAATCCAAAGTTGGGGCTCCAATGTACCAATGTGGGTCCTTGGGCAAGGCCCATTACCCTTGTTGCCTCCATGGCTGACCATATACTCTGACCCCATCATCAAGATTGGGAAGCCCATCCTTCCATCCATTATCTCCCGCTTTATCCTCTATTAGGGTGGCGGAGGGGGTTCCCCATGCCCATCCTGGGGAGAACGTTTTGGGCGCTGGGCAGATACACCCAGGACAGGACGCCAATCCATCTTTGAGTACACACTCACTCACACAGACACACTCTATATGGGGCAATTTGGAGAATTCAATTGACCTTGAGCCATGTTTTTTGGACTGTGGGAGGAAAACCGGAGAACCTAGAGGCAACCCATGCAGACTCGAGGAGAACATGGAAACTCTACGCAGATTGGGATTCGAACCGGGAATCCCCAGTGCCGAGAGGAGAAGATGCCAAACCACTAACTAAGCCACCGTGCCGCCCGGTTTGGGAAGCCACCACTTTGGACAAAAGCATCTGCAACGTAAATGCACGACTCGACGTATAAAACGGGGGCCGCCGCATACTTTTGGCCGAGGTACTTTGGAGGTCAGCCAAGACGTCCCGCCATCGCAGTCTGGAATCAATTACCGTTGGCCGAGTAACCAATATTACAGATCAATCTCTCCAGACGCTTCCCAGCTGTAATTGAAAGAATATAAATTAGCATGAGCGCCGCCCCCCCGCCCTTAACCCCCCCCCTCCCAACTCCGTCTTTCCAGCTGACATGACAAACACCTTCAGAGTCATGTGCAGTGTCCAGAGTCAGGGTCAAGACCCTCCCCGAGAGCAATGCGCCGAGCTGACCCCGCCGCCAGTAAATTATGAAGTGAGTCGGCGGCAAGGTGACGGGTGGAGTTCGCGAGGTCAAGCCTGTCCTCATCAAAGAGCAGGTGAAAGGCGCATAACTCTTCGGCTAAAGTGAGAACCGCTGCGGCGCTCTAGGTCGGCCCAAGGTCTGGGGGCCATTAAGGTTCACGGCAATAAAACCAAGCAATCGATCACGGTGCCGGACCCTGGTCAATATTATACTATATGGGGCTGTGAGGGGGGGGGGGGAATCACCACCTGTCCGTTCGCCTCTCCTCGGGAAGTTTGGATAACGCCCGCTGCGATGATGATGATGATGATGATGATGATGATGATGTCCCGAGCACCTTCATCATCTTCATTATGTATATGACACATACAGAGTTAGGCCTTCCGTAGACGGCGGTGACCCGTCCGTCCGTCCGTCGCCCGACACGTTCCACATACAATCATTTACATTTACATTACATTTGTTCATTTATTGGACACTTTTATCCAAAGCGACCTACAAGCTGAGCACAGGGTTCATCACAACATCCCTGCAGCAATGAGGGTTAAGGGTCTCGCTCAAGAACCCAAACTGGTAACCTCAGAGGACCTGGGATTTGAACCCCCAACCTTCAGATTGACAGCCCAACACCCTAATCACTGAGCTACCGCGTCCCAATCAGTCTCCCAAACACCGGACGGTCTCCAGGCCTGGCACCCGGCCGTACGACGGAGGGGACCTTTTGAAGGACGCAGGCAGAGGGTCGAAGAACACATTAGGAAGCAGAAAAGACCACCGGTGGCCTGACATTACCCCCTAAAGGACCCCTGCAGGATCTGTTCATCCGGTCGCGAGGCCTGGGGGTGTACGCATCCAGACCTAGAAGAATCAACACGCAGTTCAGACGATGCCGGTGTCTCCGCCGCCCGTCCCCATGTCGGACTTCCTTCCCCTTCACCGTCCCGCGGCCTCTGCGAGTTCATATCCATCGGAACAAACAATCCTCAGGATGATGCAGCACTTGGTTTTTGGCTGCCCTTCCTCCGCCCTCCCCCCCCCCTCACTGCATGAAATCAGGTATCCAGTTTCCGGCGACAGCTGATTGGAGCTCAGACATCAACTGGACCGGATCCAAGCACGGTTTCCTCCCAGAATAATAAAACTGGGCGACTCCTGAGGTGAGTCTCGGAGGTTGGACAAGACATCGGATTATGTCCTGTATAATATTACGGGCCGCCGGCCGAGTTTAAAGAACCGTGAGGCACGACGCAAAACGGCGAAAGGAATTCGTATTTAAGTATTTCGTTTCATCGATACTGGGTGGAGTTTGCATGTCCTCCCCGTGTCCGCCTGGGTTTTCCTCCCACAGCCCAAAAACTATGGATCAAGGGCAATTGAATTCTCCAGAGAGAGTGTGTCTGTATATCGCTCTTCCTTGGACGGGCATGAGGAACCCCCCTGACCCTAGTACAGGATAAAGCAGAAGATAATGGATGGATGGATGGATATGCAACAGATACCCCCCCCCTCCAAGCCCCGGAGCCCGCTGCAGCAGGTGTCCTCCGATGCCATCAGTCGCTCGTTTATTAACACTCAGAGCGATATAATTAACATGTGTGTGTCGCCCGGCCCAGGGGAGAGCTAATTCCTCCGCATTTCAGCAGAGGGCACAAGTAGGCTCCGAGTGGTGGGCACGGGGCCAGCGGTGCCCCCCTGTCCCCATGGTACGCATCCCCGTCTCCGCCTCCAGCTGTCATCGGCCCCAAACGAGCTCTTCTAACAAGGAGAGCCGTCCCCTCCACCCCGCGTTAACTAAAAGCACAATTATCCGGAGAACAATGATGCTTTTCACAAGCCTTGTGTCGCCATTAAGGCGGAGGATCTGGTTACGGCGGCTCCTGCTTAAGCTAATTACAGAATGCTGTCTGTGCCCATCACATTGCTTCTTAATTAAGGGGGATTCATTTCAAAATCTGGAACAGAACGTCGCCTTTCAAACCCCCCCGCGGTCAGGCGGTCTCGGTGCGGACGGCGGAACCCGGTGCGGTCCATTACAGAACCTCGCCTCACGGGGTGTCCTGTTCCAGCGACCTCGCCGTCAGAGCCGAGCGCTGACGACATCGTCCACGGCGGTCATCAAAGCACGAGGCAGACGGTGAAAGGAGCGCCCCGTCAGGGCGAGCACGGCCCCTGAGCCAGGCCGGGGTAACAGAACACCGGCCCGTCTGCCGCCCCTTTGTTTCGGCACACAGCGCCTCGTCAGCCTCGCCGGCCTTATTAAAGCTGGGACGCTCTTATTTCTGTAACCTCGGACGAGCGCAGGAAAGGTAGCCAACGTCGCTGTCGACTCGTTCACCCGTCGGGGGCAGCGAAGAGACGGAGGACGGGTGAGGGAGGCCAGGACGGAGGAACGGAGCGAGAGCTGATCCGGCTTTACGTTGACAATCTAACACGATGTGCCTTAAATTATCAATTAAATTATTCATTCATTATCTTCCGCTTTATCCTCTATTAGGGTCGCGGGGGGATGGGGGGGTTCTCCATGCCCATCCAGGGGAGAACGTTTCGGGCGCTGGGCAAATACACCCAGGACAGGGCGCCAATCCATCACTGGACACACACTCACTCACACAGACACACACACTCTATATGGGGCAATTTGGAGAACTCAACTGACTTGATCCATGTTTTTGGACTGTGGGGCAGAGACGGGGAGAACATGGAAACTCCAGCCAGATGGGGATTCGAACCGGGAAACCCCAACACTGAGAGGAGAACGTGCTAAACCACTAAGTCACCGTGCCGCCATCAATTAAATTATATCTTTTATTTCAGAACGGAACCAAACATCAAGCATCAGCACATCGTCAATCGTCAAGAACCTGAAGAACCCCGAAGAACCAGGAGAACCCGGAAGAACCCGGAGAACCCAGAAGAACCCCGAAGGAACCCGGAGAACCCAGAGAACCCAGAAGAACCCCGAAGAACCCGGAGAACCCAGAAGAACCCCGAAGAACCCGGAGAACCCAGAAGAACCCCGAAGGAACCCGGAGAACCCAGAAGAACCCCGAAGAACCCGGAGAACCCAGAAGAACCCCGAAGGAACCCGGAGAACCCAGAAGAACCCCGAAGAACCCGGAGAACCCAGAAGAACCCAGAAGAACCTGGAGAACGTCGGTGTTAAAAAGTTGAGAAGTCGGATCAAGGGCTTGACACACATAGAAGAGTGTGTGATGGTTCACCAAGAGGTGAGATGAATGAGACGTGTGTATGTACCACACACACACACACACACACACACACACACACACACACACACACACACACACACACACACACACACAGGGAGCTGGTTTGGCGAGTATGTGTCTGTACTCGCTGCACATTGTACAGCAGGGCTAATTGAGATTAAAAAAGTAAACAGACACAGCTTTGGGTCAGGTCTGTATATTTTCAGAGGTGGGGGAGGATCAGCACAAATACACACACACACACACACACACACACACACACGCACACACACACACACACCCTCCATCCTCCATGCAAAGTTCCTGGAAGGTCAAAGCCGGAGTTTTCTTTTCCCTCCAAACACACATCTACCCGAGTGAACGAGGACCGGCCCCCGCCAGCCGTCCACACAAGGTCCCTTCACACCCGTCTGTAACCCGTCCGCTCCATTTTAAACATTTCATATTACAATCTGACCGTCTGCGGACACCCCCCAGAGGGAAAGCAGCATCCCCAGGTCTCTGGAAGCAGAGCGGGATGCTGCCCCGAGGGTCACTGACTTCTCCGAGGGCTCCAGGACAAACCCACCTCGTGTCCCCTGTGTCTGGGGGTCACGGCGCCCCGCTTTGGTGCCTCCCTCACTCGCTGCATCCGCCCTCCCTGCGATGGCTCGGCTTTTAGCCCGGCCACAAGAAAGATGTAGTGTTTTAAGTAATCCCTGTTTGTACTGGCCATAATTGATTAGGTAATCCTGCTTTAACATGCACTAAAGCCAGTGCTTAAGAATCTATTAGGAGGCCTAACGGCTTAAAGGGGCAGATCCTTTCTCTCTGGGTCTCGGGTTGGACTCCCGATGCATCCCATCCACAACGTACAAGACTGCAGTCCGGGAAGGATGCGTCCTCCATCCTCCTCTGAGGATCTGCAGCCTCGTTGTGCTCTGTGGTACTGCTGTATATCCTCTACTAGGGTCGCGGAGGGGGGGGTGTTCCCCATGCCCTTCCAGGGGAGAACGTTTCGGGCGCTGGGCAGATACACCCAGGACAGGGTGCCAATCTATCACTGGGCATACACTCACTTACACAGACACACTCTATATGGGGCAATTTGGAGAACTCAATTGACCTTGATCCATGTTTTTTGGACTGTGGGAGGAAACCGGAGAACCCGGAGGAAACCCATGCCGGCACAGGGAGAACATGGAGACTCCACCCAGATTGGGATTCGAGAACATGCCAACCCCTAAGCCACGGTGCCGCCCCTGCCGTATTTCATTTCTTTTTAATAATCGTAATCCTTCATAGGGCTGGTGGCACCCGGGGGCTGATGTTATGCAACGCAGGCCCCCGCCTCGCGCCGACCCGACGTGATGGATGCCCCCCCGCCCGTCTGCGTCAGCGCGAAACCGAATCTGCAGCTTCATCACAGAGACGAGGGGCGCAGGGAGCGAGGCGGGAGGACGGAAACCCAGGACCGAGATTAGACCGCATGCCTCGGCTGTGAGTGTTGAGAGATTGGGGCAGATTACACTTTGATACACACACACACACTCACACACACACACACACACTCACACACACCCATCAGCCGGAGATAAAACCAGGATGTGTGCAGCATGTTTCCCTCACAATGACAAACGGCGGCCTTGACTCGTCCAATCAGCCGATTCCTCAGACGGCATATCAAACGGCATAATCCAGAGGGGGCATGCCATCGTGCCCCCCCCCCCCCAACACACACACACACACACACTCCAAGAGAGAACGCCACCGTAATCCTCCTCTGAAGACCTCGGCTCTCATGGGGCCCCACTACTGTAATTACAAGGCAGAGATTTGGGGTCGGGCATTTAAGTAGCCACCTAAAAAGTGGCCCTGAAAACAAAACACCGGGAAAACAGGCTCTGTAATTATGGTCTGCACCCCCCCCCCACCCTTTCGTCTACCCCCGTCTACCCGCCGTTTCCCGGACCGTCCGGCCGATCCCGGTGAGGGCCGCTCCGGCTGGCGGAGGCCCGGTCCCAGCGCGCCGCACAGAGATAGCAGAAACCGGAGTCCCGCCTCGCACATGAATGCGTGTTTTTTTTTTTTTTGTTAAAGCGAGGGGCGGGAGGCGCAGGAGGAGGGCATTCATTCTGCACCACACAAAAGCCTCCTTTGTCCGAGCGAAACTTTATATACATATTAGAAATGTGAAACCCCGCCGGCTTCGCTCTGCCGGATTCTTGTAACTGTGAGCGAGACGACTTCACCCACCGTCCGTCCTCTCGCACCCGGAACCGACCCCGCCGCTCCGCCGGGACACCCTCGGACCTTCCAACCGAGCCCTCTCTGCTGCGTCTCTGCGCTCACCTGTGAGGCAACGAAGCCCGGTGCCGCCCTCCACCCCGTGCAGAACTCACCCTCTCACTCCGTTCCGCCCTGGACGTCCCGCACCCCCCCCCCCCCCCCCCCCCCACCGGGCGCACGCTCCGTACATAAAACTAATCAGCTCATCCGGGATACACGACTCCATGAAATAAGAATACAGAGCCAGAGGAGTTTACAGAACCAGAGTGTTTACAGTTCGCTCTCTGGTCATTTCTACCCGGAACAAAAACAAAAAAAAAACAAAAAAAAAAACACGGGGCTTTTTATTCGCTGCTCACATATTAAAGGCAGATAACCGCGATTTTCAATGCAAACGGTTGAACAGCGCGTGCGTCATGACGCCGGACGCGGGTAAAGAGGGATGCAGGGGGCAGGTACGTGTGCGCCGGGCGAGGAGGGGCTGGAGAAATGGCAGCAGACGCCACAGCGTTGACATCACTCGCAGACCTGTAATTAAAGCAGTGCCTTCCACACAAAAGATACAGCAAGGTATTGAGAGGAGGAGGAGGAGGAGGAGGAGGAGCAGGAGGAGGAAGAGGCGGCCATTTCCATAATGACAACCGGAGAGAAGACGGGCAAACAGACCTCAACGCTGCGAATGACGAGAAAAAAACTAAAGAGAGACGCAACCCTGCAACTAATTACAAACGTCTTCACATCGATGGACAAATCTTAAATACTACATGTTTAAAGGTATATCGATCCCCCGGACTTTCCTTATGGACAGGGCTCCTCTCAGCCCTGGGTTAGAATCCCAACCTGGGNATTTCCATAATGACAACCGGAGAGAAGACGGGCAAACAGACCTCAACGCTGCGAATGACGAGAAAAAAACTAAAGAGAGACGCAACCCTGCAACTAATTACAAACGTCTTCACATCGATGGACAAATCTTAAATACTACATGTTTAAAGGTATATCGATCCCCCGGACTTTCCTTATGGACAGGGCTCCTCTCAGCCCTGGGTTAGAATCCCAACCTGGGTGGAGTTTCCATGTTCTCCCCGTGTCCGTGTGGGTTTCCTCCGGTGTCCTCCCACAGTCCAAAAACATGTCACAAGGTCTATTGAATTCTCCAAATTGCCCCATATAGATTGTGTGTGTGAGTGAGATAGATTGGCATCCTGTCCTGCCAAAAACACGTATTCAAGGTGAACCGAATGCTCCAAATTGCTCCATATTGTGAGTGTGTGCTCAGCAATGGATTGGCGCCCTGTCCTGGGTGTGTCTGCCGGGCAGCCGAAACGTTCTCCCCTGGATGGGCATGGGACCCCCCCCCCCGCCCCCCCGCGACCCTAATAATGGATTTGTATGTTAGTTATGGGGTCACGGGGTTCCTTACTTTCATCTGGAACCCGCTGAGCCATGAGATGAGCTTTAAAGTCCCTCATGACTCGGGTTTTGTTGACTCGGGTTTTGACTCGGGTTTTGTTGACTCAGGTTTTGTTGACTCGGGTTTTGTTGACTCGGGTTTTGTTGACTCGGGTTTTGTTGACTCGGGTTTTGTTGACTCGGGTTTTGTTGACTCGGGTTTTGACTCGGGTTTTGTTGACTCGGGTTTTGACTCGGGTTTTGTTGTTGCCCGGTGAGTTCGGCGGCTGAAGAAAACACAGGAGTGCGGGAGAACCTCGCCGAGTCAGATTCGGTCGTAAAACGCTTGTTAAATTCACACGTTCATTTGGACCGGGGCATGTAGTTCACAAATGAATCACCGGGGCACGTGATTCACTAATGAGTCAGTTCTATGAGCAGCGTTCGGACTCGGCGTTGTGGTGATTGTGGCGTGCCGCGACAGAGTCGAACGGGCCCGGAGCCCGGGAAACAACGCCGACCAATCGGATGCTTTATGAGTTTAAATAAAACACGGGCATCTATCTCTCTGTACGGAGCCGGACGCGCGAGCGGATCTGGTTGGTTGCAGACCGCGAGTCGACGTCTTTGTCTCGGACTCATTTTCTCGCCCTTTTATTCTCACGTGTTTGCCTTTAATTCTGTAAACGCGGCGGTGAATCACGGAGGGGAAGAGAACGGCCTCACGTTTGTTTTAAAGGACACATTGTATTTCCCCCCCCTCTCTCTCGCTCTCTCTCTCTCT
>JAFMOD010000489.1:19625-35254 GCA_019802435.1 Corydoras maculifer
CTCGTCCCGTTCAGAACGCTGAGGTTTGCACGATCGCGCTCCACAAACTTCTAAACTTCGCCGACATCCTCAGAGATTTAACATTCATTCATTCATCCATTATCTTACACTTAATCCTCTATTAGGGTCGTGAGGGGGGGGGGGTGTTCCCCATGCCCAACCAGGGGAGAACGTTTCTGGCGCTGGGCAGATACACCCAGGACAGGACGCCAATCTATCGCTGGGCCCACACTCACTCACACAGACACGTACGCATACACACTCTCTATGGGGCAATTTGGAGAACTCAACTGACCTTGATCCATGTTTTTGGACTGTGGGAGGAAACCGAAGAACCCGGAGGAAACCCACGCAGACACGGGGAGAACATGGAAACTCCACCCAGATGAGGATTCGAACCGGGAATCCAACATCCAACATGCCAACCCACTAAGCCACCATTCATTCAGTACATTCAGACTGTAAGACTGAGGTTCCGTATGAAAAAACCTGATTAGATCATAAATAATTAGTAAAAATTTTTTAAACGCTTTTAAATAAATCAATTCCCCTTTTTTTTATTTATTTTATTTTTTTTTTACATGGGGGGGGGACGTAGGATCCGGATGTTTATGTCATTAACGCTCGAGTCGGACGGGTCGAGCCGAAGACCCGCACCGGCGCTTCGTTAGAACCCTGGCATTTATTAACTGTGGGTTCATTGTGTGAGAGCCATGTTAATTTGTGGGACTGGACATGTTAAGGCACCGGGAAAGATTTTTTAAAAGCCCTCTTGGCGTCGCCATGGAAACGTTTTCAAAAAACATTTATTGTCCCCGCGGTCTCACAGATAGCGTTGGTGTATGTGGGAATGTAGAGATGCCACCCAGCAGCGCAGTGAGGACACAAACCTCCCTCTGTTCCCTTCTTCCCGTCCACTGGAAAACCCCTTTAAAACACTTCTGTTCTCTATTTACACACACACACACACACACACACACACACACACACACATACAGAGCCCACAGGGAGACATATACATGAGAAGGAAAAAGGGGGCAAAAGTGCATCATGTTTTAGGATGAGGAGGCAGCCTTTTGCCTCGGGCTATAAAAAGAAAGTGGGTTCTGATTGGCTGAACGGCGCCTCAGTCATCCCGTGTGCCCAACCGGCGCGTTCGCCCAAGGAGCCGGAGACGGCAGGAGGAGCGGGTCTCTGCACAACCACGGAGGGGGTTGAGCTTTCCTCTCATGTGCTGCTAACCCCGGCCTCTCCCGGCCGCCCGGCCTTCCCCTCCGTTTGGTGGAAGTAACAGCAGATTACAGAGGCGCTGTTCTCAAACGTTCCTATAATGTGTTTTTCTACCCCGTTTCTACCCCCCCCCCCCCCCGCCTGATGTTTAGACAGCTGTCCTTTACAGCTGGGCATCCGAAGATGCTGCTCCAGCGGGACGCCGTCCCGTCCACACGGACACCACTTCTTTTTATTTGGGGGGTAAATAATAAAAAGGGTGTAGGTGTGTGGGTGTTTAGGGTGGGGGGGGGGGTTGTGAGGAATGTCACACGAGGTGTGTGTGTGTGTGTGTGTGTTCCTTTAAAGTACAGAGTGCCAGATGAGGCGAGCTGATACGGGCCGCGGCTGCGCTCTGATTGGTCGAGGCTCTGCTTGTTTGTGTTTATCATGCAGGCCACTATGCGTTCATCTCAATGCGATTCAGGTACCGCAGACGTGCGCCGACACGCCACCCTCCACCCGAAATGAAACTCCCGACGTGCACTCGACCCACGGAAACAAAAAAAAAAATGAGAAGAGAGAAAACACACACACACACACACACACACACACACACACGGATCACAAAGAACTTCTGTTTGTTGAATTATTACATACAATGAAAAGCCTATCAAAACGGGCCGCGGGGTGAGGGGGGGGGGGGCGACGACTTCCTGTTAATGATTTCAATCATTATTTTGACTAATCTTTCTGATGTCATGGAGATTATTAAATGCTGTTCGCGGGGTTTATTCCTCCCGCCGGTCATTTGGCTTTTTATTTTTTTGCCGTGCGTATTTTACATGCGATCCAATCAGAGTGACCGATCGAGAGGCTCGAGGAGAAGCGTTCTAATGCCGGGTTCGAGGGCGGGACGTGCCGATGGTTTTACCCGTAATTAGTGCCAATCTGGACACACATTACGGGTGGTTGTGAACGCAGCCTGCGTGCAGTCCGCATGGCCTGCATCTCTATATTTATATATATGTGCAAAATATATATATATATGGGTGGCGGGGTCCCCATGCCCATCCAGGGGAGAACGTTTCGGGCGCTGGGCAGATACACCCAGGACAGGACGGCTATCTATAACTGGACACACACTCACACTCACTCACACTAACACACTCTCTATGGGGCAATTTGGAGAATTCAATTGACTTGATCCATGTTTTTGGACCGTGGGAGGAAACCGGAGAACCCGGAGGAAACCCACGTGGAGATGGGGAGAACATGGAAACTCCACCCAGATTGGGATTCGAACCGGGAATCCCTAGTGCTGAGAGGAAAACATGCTAAACCACTAAGCCACCGTGCCACCCTATATATATATATTAATTCATTTCATTCATTATCTCCCGCTTATCCTCTATTAGGGTGGGGTTCCCCATGCCCATCCAGGGGAGAACGTCTCAGGCGCTGGGCAGATTGACCCAGGACAGGGCGCCAATCCATCGCTGGGCACACACTCACTCACACAAACACACTCTCTATGGGGCAATTTGGAGAATTCAATTGACTTGATCCATGTTTTTGGACTGTGGGAGGAAACCGGAGAACCCGGAGGAAACCCACGCAGACACGGGGAGAACATGGAAACTCCACCCAGATGGGGATTCGAACCGGGAATCCCTAGCGCTGAGAGGAGAACATGCCACCGTGCCGCCCTATATATATATCTCTATATCTCTATATATATACACATGTATTTCATGTTATCAGATTAAAGCCATGCCCCTGCCCCTGCCCCTGCCCCACGGCTCCCGATACAGTCCACAGTCTGCACCCCGCCTGAAAGAAGACGTGGGTCCTCGACTCTGCCGTATTAAAGAGACACACTGAAGTTCGGTGGCACGTCCTGAGCCTTTCTTTCCTCTTCACGTCAGGGAGTAAATACCTATTGGCTGCTCAATAAGTGGCTCCGGTGCATGGAGTAGAACTGCCCCCCCCCCCTCCGTGTTCCCCCAGCCTTGACATCCAGATATTGACAGAGCAGTTACACACTGACCCAGTGTGGGAAATCCTTCAGAACGCGCCCCAGGCAACCGATAAATGGAACTTACGTGGCTCACAAATGCTGTGCCACTTGTACATACATGCATACCTTCTAATTATTGATGAGGCTGCGAAATTTAATTAGCAGCCTCGTTTGAATAGTCACGAGACTCAGATGGAGGAGGTGGAGAGAAGATGGAGGAGTTTTGGGCCCTCGATGTTTCACCTCCTCTTTTATTGGCGATCCGCATCCATGGTCAAAACATCCATCCATCCATCCATTATTTTCCTCTTTATCCTCTACTAGGGTCAGGGGGGGGGGGGGGTTGGACAAATTCCCCATGGACACACCCAGGACAGGGCGGCAATCTATAGCTGGACACACACTCGTTCACACAGACACACTCTACATGGGGCAATTTGAAGCATTCAATTGACCTTGATCCATGTTTTTTTGAAATGTGGGAGGAAACCGGAGAACCCAGAGGAAACCCACACGGACACGGGGAGAACATGGAAACTCCACCCAGATTGGGATTTGAACCGGGAATCCCCAGCGCTGAGAGGAGAACATGCCAACCGCTAAGCCACAGTGCCGCCATTAACAAAACATAGGATTATTAATATACATCCTTTACGTAGACAATAAGAGGCATCATAAACAGCTCTCCGAATCCGAACACGTCACAAGTACCGACTCGGGGCGAGAGGGGCACGGGAGTGAGCCGAGGAAGAACGTGAGACGGAAGTCGTTCCAACGAACCGCAGTGAGGAACATCAAAGCTGTCTACGATGGAGTCACACTAGAAAGTGAGGAAGGAGCTCTGACGGAAGGGAGCAGAGCGCCGGGATTCGCTGGAGTGATTTACACACCCGCTTTTCGGATGGAGCTGTTCATTTTGGGGCTTCAATAGGACACCATTCAAGTTTGGGAAGATGAAGAAGGGCGGCAGTGGGGCTTTCCTGACTCAGATTTCCCCTCCCATCTGACTTCTGAACCCGGGCGTATAAACACACACACACACACACACACACACACACACACACACACACACACACTGCGCGTTCTCCTCCCCAGAGAGTTCCACCCAGATCATCAACGCCGGGGCTGATCTATGTTCTCTGCTCAATGCCAAGCACCCTTGTACATTGGCACCCATCCAAGGCCTCTGGGAAATAAAAGAAGTTGGAGGACACCCATTCAGCACACACCCATTCCCATATACGTGTCTCGAGGCGAAGCAAGATAAAGGAGACTGGACGACTCGAGGCAGCATTATCCTGCCTATTGATTTTAGCTGTTGGGTATTACAGAGGGAAACAGTGGGTTTATCGGGGCATGATCTCGCTGCACTTTTACTAACTAAACGAGTCTTTCCACAGCTTATCTGACAAAGAGCCCATTACTGACTTTCTCAAACCCCCCCACCCACCCACCACCACCTTCTTATCCACCCCCCCCCCAACCCATGCACTCCCTCATAGGCCACCAGTTAACTTCGAGCTACAACAAAATCCACTCAGGTTTCCCCCCCGAACTCGACCTCCTCCCGTCGGATTTCGCGTCAGCGGCCGAGTCTCTGACCTTTCCGCCGAATCGGCGTAAATCTGCCGAGTCACCCCCTTAAGTCCAGGTGAGCCAACATTGACAGAACCCGCTCACCTCCTCCACCGGCACCGCCGCGCTTCTCCGGCCCTCTCCAGAATATGTGCGATGGAATAAAGGGGAGATAATGAGTCTGGAATAATCCCACCGAGGAGCCTAATTCATCCTCTAATCACAGACTAAATGTTGATTTTAATTATGGAGAAGGAAGAAAGATCTGAGGGGCATGGAAGCGCTGAAGCTAGCCAGGCTTAAAATCGCATTACGCTCCGGTTATTTCGGCTCGCAGGCGAGAGGCCGCCACGCAAGGCCCCGAGACGCCTCCGCCAGGCCTCCCTTACGCGCCGTTATATTTCATTCGGATGCATTTCCCATTTCCCGATATTAATAATGAAGACGGGTCAACACTGAGACGATTTCCCCACAGCAATTAAGGTAAGAATCCATAATCTAATCAATGTGCAATTCGGAGGGATCGTCTTAATGCACAGAAAATATGGAACACTTAGCAGATAAACATGATGAAATTATGCACATACAGACGCGGGATTTCGACTCCAAGAGCGGGCAGTTTAATGGGGCAAAAGTTTAACAGTTTACAAACTGGATTTCATCACGGGCCTCGCAGCGCCTTTTGAGAGGCTGCACGAAATTATAGTCAGAGGGGCGAGGATTGCAAAAGAAGTCTAATGGAGCTGGGAAACTGCAATCTCTGCTTAAAATCAGGTCAACCCAAATTTCTCAACTGTCTGACCATGTAACTCACGTTTTCAAAGATCTGGAGGCCGGGCAGAGCGCTCCTCGCGGGCATGAGGGACTGGCGGCGAGCCGCACTACAGTCAGCGTCCCCGCTGGGGCTGTTAGAACCGCGGCCTGGCACGGTCCCGCCAGCAGGTGAACCTACAACTCGACCCACCGGAGACCTGATTCATCCATCCATTATCATTATCTAGAGCCTTATCCTCTACTAGGGTCGCCTGGGAGGGGGGGGTCCCCATGCCCATCCAGGGAGAATGTTTCGGGCGCTGGGCAGATACACCCAGGACAGGACGCCAATCTATCGCTGGGCACACACTCACTCACACAGACACACTCTCTATGGGGACATTTGGAGAGTTCAATTGACCTTGATCAATTGATGTTTTTTGGACTGTGGGAGGAAACCGGAGAACCCGGAGGAAACCCACAGGGAGGACATGGAAACTCCACCCCGATGTGAGAGGCGAACATGCCAAACCACTAAGCCACCGTGCCGCCCCAGACACCCGATTAAGTTTTTAATTTACATTCCAATCAATAACCCCAAGCTATCGGCAATGTGTCGAAAACTCTATTCTCCAAAGGACGCCCCCCCCGCTATCAGCTGATCGAGGATCACGGAGCCATCGATTATATGTGCATGCATATGTGTGTGTGTGTGTGTGTGTGTGTGTGTGTTTATGTTGAAGGATAAACCTGGAGGATTTTGGTGAAATTAAAACGAGTTTCAGGTTCGAATCACTCGTGGAACGCTGAGTAACGGGTCCCGCCTCACCGTACGAACCTGCGTGTTTTATTACCACTCGGCCCTCAAACGGAGCGGCGTTGCGTATTGTACCGCGTATCTGTTGGCGTTTGTTGGTTCTTCTACTCTGTGTGTGGAATCTGCTGCCAGCCCCGAATTCCTGAAGGCAGACCCTACGCCTATACGCTACGGCGCGGCCGCCCGGGGAACACAGAAAGGGATTGTTCGGGGCACCAGCTCGCACCACTGTGACATCCAGGATGTAGCCCAGAACCTATTTTAAGCCTTTCCAGTGTTGGGAACTTCAGGCTAGTGTGTGAAACTGTGTGAGCGAGCGAGCGAGAGAGAGAGTGAAGCTGTGGGGGGAGGATGTGTGTATATAAAAATACCAGTGCTGTTTGAAGGGTGATATGATTCTATTATTATAGTAACTTGGATCACACTGCACCTTTCACATGAACTCTGCGGCGTGGCGTTTAAACGATGCTTTAACTCGTCTATTATTCACCGCCGAGAATAAACTTGCTGGTTCTTGCTCCCCACTGCGGTCGGTGGGTCGGTGGGTGGGTCGGCGGGTCGGCCGGTGGGTCGGTGGGTCGGTCGGTGGGTGGGTCGGTAGGTCGGTCGGTGGATCGGTCGGTCGGTGGGTCGGTCGGTGGGTCGGTCGGTGGGTCGGTGGGTGGGTCGGTCGGTGGGTGGGTCGGTTGGTGGGTCGGTGGGTCGGTCGGTGGGTCCGAGTGGATTTGGGATGTCTGTTAAATGTATAACGCCTGATTTTTTACCGAAACCCCGGTGTAACACCTTTCATCCCGGCCTCGTTTCCCTGCGTTCGGCCGCTTTTTTATTTTACGTCGCCATAGAAGTTTTTTGATTTACGGAGCTCGACCCGGTGGCAAGGTGGCTTAGTGTTTTAGCATGTTCTCCTCTCAGCACTAGGGATTCCCGGTTTGAATCCCCATCTGGGTGGAGTTTCCATGTTCTCCCCGTGTCTGCGTGGGTTTCTTCCGGGTTCTCCGGTTTCCTCCCACAACCCAAAAATATGGATCAAGTCAATTGAATTCTCAAAATTGCCCCATATAGAATGTGTGTGTGTGTCTGTGTGTGTGATGGATTGGCGTCCTGTCCTGGGTGTATCTGCCCAGCGCCCGAAACGTTCTCCCCTGGATGGACATGGTGAACCCCATCACCGCGACCCTAATAGAGGATGAAGCGGAAGATAATGAATGAATGAATGAATGGAGCTCAACCAGCCTTCATCTTCTGTACCCTTCAGTGAGTCACCTGACGTTTAAACCCAGTGACACGGAATCCCAAACT
Source organism: Corydoras maculifer (assembly GCA_019802435.1). NCBI lineage: Eukaryota > Metazoa > Chordata > Actinopteri > Siluriformes > Callichthyidae > Corydoras > Corydoras maculifer. The sequence continues at coordinate 27,299 of JAFMOD010000489.1, forward strand.
TCAAAATAAAAGCCTGGGATGTGTGAAGTGTGTTGGATTTTTGGCTGTTAATTAATCATGTGCTGTGACTTAGTGGTTGGCATGTTCTCCTCTCAGCGCTAGAAATTCCCAGTTCAACCAGGTCAGGAGTTATAAAGAAAAGCAGCTCCACTGTAGAATTATCAAAATTATCAACAAAAAAAAGAATTTTTTCCTTTTTTTTTTTTGTTAAAATGATGCCTCATCAGTTGTTTCTTAAATAAGTTTAAGCGATGCCGTGGCCTTCATCGGACCTTAATCGCGGGGTCTGATTGCCCCCATTAACAGATGCATGTCGGGCGTTTATCCGACTCGCAGCTTTAAATCCCGACCCTCTCTTTTCGTCCCGGAGATCCTCGCCCCCGAGGAGGGTGTCGTCACGGCGGTGCGGACTCTGCTGACGCTCTCATTCCTCAACATGAGATCACTTCAGACAGCTGACCTAAATATCAGGCCGGCGCTCCGCGAGCGCGCTCAGCATTGCTCATGACCACCGGGCTTATCGACTTTTACCCTTGGACCTCACCGAACGAGTCTCCCCGCGCCCGCCCCGCCGTCCCTGCCCTCCCTCGGCGTGATGGACGGGCCGCCGCCACCGCCGTCCTCTAAGAGATTTATCCCCTCCATCTCCACCCCGTCCCCGGGTTTCAGGAGACGGGCCGTGTGGACGCACCCCGCGTCGTCTCAGCACCCGTTTCTGACCGAAAAAGCGGCGGGAGGAGGGAGGGAGGAGAAATAATGTGCTGATAAATGTTTTGGGAGGAATTTTAAGTGCTACTCTGTCGGGGCGCGAGCTCGGCTTCGGCGTAAACACATGTCGGGACTGTGTGTAATTACAGTAGAAAAAACTTCCTCTCGCGCTGAGAATAGGAATCACCTCTAATCCCCTATATGTGGTTGTTTGGATATTACACCCCCCCCCCTCCTATCTGCCCCCCCAGTGCTAGCTCCATCTAAAAAGTGGCCCTCTGCGGGGAAGCCGAGCTGACGGCGACGGATGTAATAAGTTGTAATTCGACAATTAACGCGACACCAAAAAAAGACGTAGCCCCGGCGTTCGGGTGGCGCATCGGGGTCATCGGGGGGCGCCGGTCTGTGAGAGCGACTAAAAGAGCATGCGGCGGAGACAAGCAGCTCGTCCTCACTCGCTCGAGGTCGTACGATGCGCTCGGCTCGCAGACCCCGCAGCCGAAACTGTTGTTTTATTAAATTGAATGGTTGAGAAACCAACGTACGAATGCAGCGAGAGCCAGCTTTGTAATCCTCTCTCTCTCTCTCTCTCTCTCTCTCTCTCTTCGACTCTGGGAATGTGCCGGGTTTAATCTCTGTCTCATGGAGTGAGGACTCCGATGGGGACTGCATTTCTCTTGCTCTCTCTCTTTCTCTCGCTCGCTCGCTCATGTTTCCGAAATCAGCCATCGCCAGCTCGGCATTCGCCTCTCGCTCACATTCTGCAGCTGCATCTACAGAAGTCATCTGACAAACCTCCTAATCGTTTAATTCGCCCGTTTAATTAAATTTTATTGCCGCAGATGTAGAAAATCAAACGCCCTGCTGTGCGTTTTAGGAACGGACGCCTCGCGCTCGCCGGAGCGGTTTGCGGGAACGCCCTTTTTCAGGATCATTTTCATAAAACGGCATCACTATAGGACGGCACCGTGGCTTAGGGGTTGGCATGTTCGAATCCCCATCTGGGTGGAGTTTCCATGTCCTCCCTGTGTCTGCGTGGGTTTCCTCCGGGTTCTCCGGTTTCCTCCCACAGTCCAAAAAACATGGATCAAGGGCAATTGAATTCTCCAAATTGCCCCATATAGAGTGTGTCTGTGTAAGTGAGTGTGTATCCAGTGATAGATTGCCCCCCTGTCCTGGGTGTATCTGCCCAGCGCCCGAGACATTCTCCCCTGGATGGGCATGGGGAACCCCCCCCCCATGTTAAACCTTTTGGGACCTCACAGATGCTCCCACATACACACTCCAAAACCTCCCCAGAAGACCTTAAATATCTGCAAACTGTGGACCGATTTAGATGCCTGTAGGTGTAACATCCACCCAATTCTAATGTTGATGCAGTCCCTCTGTATCCTCTCGGTTCCGAGCGTGTGCCGTTAAACCCACGAGAGACAAAAACAAAAAGACACGGCGTTCAGACCCCATGCACCTCCAGATGTTTAAAGTTAACATGTCCTCCTCGTGCAGGTCAGGGCATGAGGCCTGAGAGAGAACATTCCTGAGGACTAACAAGACAACACGCCGCTGGAACGTCTCCTCACGGCACTAGTAAACAGGGACGGGTCTGCGTTAGTCCTCACACTGGGCTTCTGTCCAAACAGACATGCTTTTTTCATTCATTCATTCATTATCTCCCGCTTATCCTCTATTAGGGTCATGGTGGGGTTTCCCATGCCCATCCAGGGGAGAACGTCTCGGGCGCTGGGCGGATAGACCCAGGACAGGGCGCCAATCCATCGCTGGGCACACACTCACTCACACAGACACACTCTATATGGGGCAATTAACTTGATCCATGTTTTTGGACTGTGGGAGGAAACCGGAGAACCAGGAGGAAACCCACACAGACACGGGGAGAACATGGAAACTCCACCCAGATGGGGATTCGAACCGGGAATCCCTAGAGCTGAGAGGCGAATGTGCTAACCACTAAGCCACCGTGCCGCCCTGACATGCTTTTTTATTAAAAAAAAAAAAAAAAAAAAGGTAAAAACCTTATTGATCATTCAATCCAAGAAAATCCCAAAACATCTCCGGCTGAACCAAAACATCCCAAATGGAGCGTCTGTCCATCGTCCTATCAAGACGCGACGTCGCCGTGAATGCACGCGGCTAAAGAATAACACTAATGACAAAAAGTCACATGACTGAAACGTGACGACGGAGCCAGAGACAAATTTCTAAGTGTTACGATCGTTAAAGAATCAGAGGTGGAAATCTGGACGCAGAGAGCGTCCGTCACAGGGGGACAGGGGGACGGCCTGAGTGTGGAACCGAGTCCATGCGTTCTGAGAAGGTGAAAAGGAACCTTCTGCACTGATCACATGTCCGCTCATAACAGCCCTGCATGTGGGTCTCAGTGTATCGAATAAACCAAGCTCTCTGATCTCCAGGCTTCGGGTTACAGATGCGTCGCTGAGCACGTTTATTCTTACCCCCCATCCCACCCCAACCACAACCCCCCCCCGTTTAAGGAGGGTTAGAATCAAAATCGTTGCCACACAAATATCAGAGGGTACATCGTGAGCCAGTGATTGCTACAGTTTGGGGTTCTCACGTGCTCTGAGCCGGGGCTCAACCATTAGAAGCCATTTTGATGGTGAGAGGAGAGAAAGTGAGAGAGAGCGAGAGAGAGAGAGAGAGAGGGGGAAAGAGAGAGAGGGAGAGAGAGAGAGAGAGGGAGGGCAGGCAGGCCTGCTGGTTTCAGTTGAGGGCTCCACCTCCTTCGGCTGGGATTGTAAACTTTTCTGTTGATATGCAAAGCAGTGTGGGTCATTTGGGTCCCCATGGCAACAGCGCCCCTGCTTTGCACAAATGTAATGATTAATCACGCTTTCGCTAACAATGGCCAGCGTCGGTGTTCCAACATAAACGCTTTGAGGAAGAGAGTGTGTGCCTGCGGGGGGGATCCATACGTGGATGTACACACACACACACACACACACACACACACACTCCCCTGCTGTTGCCTATCCTTTGCACATAAGCGCCTTCAAATTTATGAACATATGCCTTTACATGAGGGCAGCTCACGCAAGAGTTCAGGACGAACCATTCTAACCCCCCCCCCCCCCAATAATAAAAAACACCTCGATCGCTCGAAAACTCAGGACGAACTCGTTTCCCGAACCTGATAATTAATCAGGTCGTCGTCATCATGCCACGCTGATCTTTCTTTGGCCTCGTTCTCGTTCGCGTGAACTCGAGGCCGTTCGCAATAAATCAAAATTTTCACCGACCTCCGGCTCACACCTCACCTCAGAAGAGGCGCAACGTTTAAACAACGTCCCGTAAACGAAGACACATTCGTGTTCTGAACCCGGGACGAAGTGGCAATTAAATGACACCGGGTTTAACAAATGCGACCCAACGGCAGCCGAATTTAAGCTTGGTTCATTGGTGGGGGTCTGCAGACCTGACTGGAACGCCGCAGCGCCCCTGCTGTTTGAAGGGTCCGAACCGGCCCGTTTATCACCGAAATGGTGGGCTGTCCTGGTGCGGTTGGTAAATAGAGGGTTTTTTTACGGTGTGATTGTAAAGACGAAGCTCTTTGAAGTTTGCGATGCGGCGTTTTCATAATTGCGTACACTTACGATGTTTTAATCAAATCTAAAACGCTCACGGTTGGGTTTCTGGTGCAGCTTTGGGGTATGGCGCATGCCGCCCGTTACCCCGAACCCAACTGACCGATGAGAAAGCAGATAGACTACGAAGACGAGTGTGAGTGTACGCAGAGCGATGGGCGGGGCTCGGGGCATGGAAACTGTAATTCAATCAGCACCTGTGTGGCTTTGAAGCAGATTCACTTTGGCAGTCGAGCCGATATCATTAATTTATCATTCAGAGAAGTGGGACAGGCCAAACAATCGGTCCTTTCAGCCGTCATACCTGCCGGCGTTGGGGGGGGGGGGGGGGCGACAGGACAGTGCAAATCGACTCACCAGATTTTATGGGTAAAACAACCTCGGTGCCAAGCTCGGCCCGGTCCGCCAGCCAGCCAGTCGGAGGAGTGTGTCCCACGGCTGGACACGGTGGATAAATCATTCGATTACGACCTCCAATCGGAATTAACTGAACGAGAGGCCGACGCCAGGCCTCCGCCGGCCGCCTCTCACCCGGGGGGTTAACGCACGCTCCCGTACGCAGGGTGCTATAGCTGTCAGCAGGTCCAGATGGACAGGCACGGAGCGAGCCTGGGAAAAAAAAAAAAAAAAAAGGGCTCGGCCCGGGACGGGACGGGAGCGCAGGGTTCACCGTGTCACGGGGTGAAACAATAAGAGCCCAGCAGCCAGCGAGGGCGAGCGATTGCTGAAAAGGCACGAGGGGAAGAGCATATGTGTGTATATCGGGGTGGTGGTGTGGTGGTGGTGGGTGGGGGGGGTTCTCCTCTTGCAGATGTTGCCAGGCCGCAGTGGGTCACACAATCACACGCATTTGCATTCCTGATGGAGGGAGTCGGGATTAAGTGCCCTGAATGCCTTTCTCGACTCTCTGCCAGAGTTTGCAACACATTCCCCGGAAAAAAAAAAAAAAAAAAAAAAAAAAGTGAGTGCGAGAGAAAGAAAGTCACCATGACAGAAGGGCAGAGTGAAAGAAAAGGCAGAAGAAAGACACCTTGAGACGCGGCTAAAAGACACACACGCAAAAAAAACCAAAAAAAAAAACCAGAGGCCAGGAAAGCGGCAGAGGTCCGACCTTGGAATGAGAGTGACAGGAAGAATAGGGGCAAATGGACTTAAAGGGGAAATAAAGAGGACGGAGCAAGCGGGACGTGAATTAAAAAAAAAGGAAAAAAAAGAAAAAGAAAAAGAATGCGAAACCTTGCATACCGTATGCCCATTGTATCAGCAATCGTTAAGTGTGTGTGTGTGTGTGTGTGTGTGCCCGTGTATGGCTGACGTGGCGAGGACCGGAACCTGACCGCACACACACACACACACACACACACACACACACACACACACACACACACACACACTCAGAGCTCGCCACAATCGAAATCGTTAGACATCAGAGTGACAACATGTTTTAGAGTTCGGCCAGTTTGTTTCCATAAAGGAAATGGGAGTCCATGGTGAGTCCCCGCAAACACGTGTGTGTGTGTGTGTGTGTGTGTGTGTGTGTGTGTGTGTGTGTGTGTGTGTGTGTGTGTGTGTGTGTGTGTGTGTGCGTGCGCGCGCTTTTTTGTGCATGTGCATGTCCGAGGTCCGTCCCCTTTCCCAGGACAGAGGTCCAAGGGGCCTCGTATTTCTCCGTGCTGTCAGCCGGGCCCGCTGGTGAGACGGTGCTGAGCAGCTGTGTTCTACGAGGTGCTCTGGCTCTGTACCCACACACACACTCACACACACACTCACACACACACACACACACACACACACACACACACACACAGATCCATCTGCTTCACTCAAAGTTGCACTCATCCAATAAACGTTCTTTTTGCATAACAAACTGTGTGCGTCTGCGCTCTTAACGTTTCGTGTATCACGAATAAAATCTCTAAAGGGATAAAAGTCTGGCGTCTCACGTCGCCCTTCCGCCAAACGCCGTCGGGGGGCTGGGGGGGGGTGTTTCGGTTCCTGGATTTGCTTAAAATAAAACACAGGTGCCACCGAGGGACGAGGGAGACGATGGCCGAGAGCGGCGAGACTTGGGAACATCGACGCTGCGAGGTGAACTCGAACCCTGGAAACTGGTTTAAAAGACGACATCGGCGCTTCTTACCCCGTCCTCCATGTTCCCTCTCTCTCTCTCTCTCTCTCTCTCTCTCTCTCTCTCTCTCTCTCTCTCTCTCCCTCTCTCTCCCTCTCTCTCTCTCTCTCTCTTTCATGCCAGCCTTTGTCTGTACCATTAGAGTGGAATGAGGCAGAATTGTTCAGAAATGTCTCCGTGTGCTGATGGATGGTAACAAGAGAATGTGGAAGCACGCAGTCACACACATTCAATCATGAACACACACACACACACACACACACACACAATACTCGCTTATCCACAATAACTAAAGAGGCAGCACAACTAATTAGTTTTACTACGGCAGAAACAACTGCGAGCTCTGACCGACGCCGCGAGAGGAACGCCGCAGAACCGGGCCAGCTGCTCCACCTCCACCCGGCTCGAACCCAAACCCCAAACCTATGGATCCGGCTTATCTCTATAGCGGTGGCGAGTCGCTTTCTCCATACCCCCCCCCCCCTTCGTTCGAACGTTAAAACGTAGGTGCTTCGACCTCCCTCCCCATCGCCTTCTCTCCGGATCGTCGTCGTCTTTTGTTTGCCGGATAATTCTAACGAGGCTAATTACTTCCAGCGCTGCTGTCATTTCTTCCAAAGGCACTTCTCAATCACCGGCGAGGCTTTAGCCGCTTCATCAGGCGGAGGCATTTAGTGGAGAGGATTCTTTCGCCGCGCCAAGATCGTCAAAGTAACGACGGCCACTTGTAATTCTTGCGATAGCGGTGAAGGCCTTGGTTTAATTTCTTGGGAGGGACAACGCCGCCTCCGAACCCGGGCTCGGCGGGGCAGAAGATAAAGGGGGTTAATTAGTGTATTGTTACACTCCATACGAATTTGTATCGGGAAACCCTCGTTTTAAACCCTGAAACTAGGACGACTCTCAGTAACCGACTCGCTCCTCTGCAAAGCAAACACGCAGGCGAGTTATGCAAAACCACGCAGGCGTCATGGCATGGTGTCTTAAGACCATTTGCGTCCTGTGTTCACGTTCACGCTCCGCGTTCGATCTGGTCAGGTAACCTCACTGAGTCCTGACACACACTCATAAACGACTCCCCGACGCTCCAACAAACTCGACCCAAAATAGTTCATTCTGTTAAAACTAACCAGTTTTCCAAGTTCATCCCATCTGTTTTCCAAGCCGCTCACTCTATTCAGGGTCATGGGAGGGCTCTGGAGCCTATCCCAGCACTCATGTGGGGGGAAAGCTGATAGATGGGGACATATCCGTGTTAGATTGTTAGAATGTCCACACTCTCATCAGGACCAGAGTAGCATCTCCAATTGTTCTGACTTCGGACTTAAACAGGCACATCCCGTGCTGTGGGGAGAACATACAAATTCCACAGGGAAAGGGGTTTGTTTGCTGTGAGTGTCCTGTTGAAAATGATAACATGATGGTGTCTAAAGTGTGACTCCACCTAAGCACCACCTGTTATTACACTTGATAAAAAAGACTAAAAATTTTGTTAAT
>JAFMOD010000489.1:40302-56080 GCA_019802435.1 Corydoras maculifer
CTGCAGATTTGCAAATGAATCGTTTTCTTTTTTTTTTTTTTTCTTCTTTTTTTTTCAGAAGCCAAAACACAGAAAGCAAAGAGGGGGCAAGCGAGGGAAGGGCAGAATGAGCTCCAGCCACCCCGCTTTTCTTTTCTTCCATCTTTAATCCTAAGGAGGATAAGCTCTGCTGTACACAGAGAGGAAGTGCCAGGGTCTAACCCATCCCTGTGCTGCAGTACACACACACACACTCTCATATACACACTCACACACATTCTATTGGACATGAATTCACAACACGCACCCTTACGTTTTGCAAATATAATAAAATATGGAATACAATTCATACACACTTATAGTGCTGCTCTCTACAGGTTAGAGCGAGTAAATATGTGTGTTGTGCCTGAACGGCGTGATCCTCTCTCAGCATTTTACGAATGCTCTCCTATAGTGTGTGCAAAATGCCTTTTAGGAAAACAGGATGGGAGAGAGGAACGCACCCAAAGGCCGCAACATCCAGCGGTATCTCCATAAGCAACAGGATTTAATATTCTGAAGTATAAACACTGTATTGACTGAGCCACACCTCCTGAAGTTAACAAACAAAGACTGAATCCCATTAATGTCTGTTACGATACTTGACTCAGAAATAGTGTGGCAGCATTAGATATAACGTCAGTGCACATAGACACAGGTTGGCGAGGCTCCCCACGCTTCCGGATCGATTTTCCGAGTAGTTTGCATCGGCTGTGAGTGACGCGTGTCGGGATTCGGCCGTATGAAACGTATAACGTCCGTATAATTACAGATCCGGATTTGAATGTGCATTAGTGTCGGCGGTCCGATCGGAAGCCGAATGCCGGGGAGACACTGTACTTCACTGTTTGTTTAGCTGTGGATTGTAATGACGGACACCGGACGTCAAATTTCAGACGACTTGAGCTCAAGCAGGTGAAGATCCTGCCTGAAATCAAACCCAGAGAAACACCAACGCTGCAGAACCGTGCTGTTGTCCAGCGGACGCTGCTGTAACGCTGTGTCGAGCAAAAATAGACCACGGAACGTTTGATGGCTCGTTAATGTAGTTTATAAATGACATACACAAGAGGCGTGTGCTGCAGGAATTCAGATGACCAGTTGGCTTGGCCGCTGGCATCTGCGTGATGTAGACATGTCTCTGCAGCGCACATCAGCAATAAAAATATAACACTACAACATGCTCCTACATGTGAGCGCTGACTCCGAATACCAACTCTTAGTACCTGTCAGACAGAACAGTGCTAAATTAGTTCCATCACGCCTATTTTAATATTAAGCTTCAACTACTTTCCAACTCAAAACTTCTGCGTCTAAAGACATGAGAGATGGTTTTTTTTGTTTTTTTTTTAAAAAGACGCTATGAACGGGAAAGGCTTTAAAAAATGAGACACAAATAGAGATTAAATGTAAGTCCACGCTGGGTCTTAAAACACTCAAAACGCTTTCCTTTCTTCAATATATATTTGTCTCTTTGTGATAAAGTGGAAGTCTTTAGGAGGGCTAGATTGAGGGCATGCTGAGAAAAAGCCTACGCAGTGGATCGGGACACGGCCTTGTCACCATGTCAACGGATTGTGACTGACAGATACCATGGGAAAACGGCGGCACCCATGCCGAGCGTACGGACACGAACGGCGGCGTTTAAATAATATTAATTGAAGCCACGTTAACCCTCAGACGTTAAACAGTCTCGGGCAGCGGATTGGATAGCGCTCCTTAAATTCCATGTGTGATTGATCTTCCAGCTGTCAATAATGCACTGCGTTCCACTGCAAATATTTCACTTTAAAATTCAGCTGATCAACAAAAAAAGACATAGAATATTAAATATGGCGTTACTTCTGTACAGGCCACGTTAACGTTAAACAAATAGGAAGAGCGTTGAAATGTGCAAATGTTTGCTCCCTGCAGAGGATTCTGAACTTATTTCCACTTTAAGAATCAATAAAACATGAAATTTAACCTGGGGTGACCGGCATTTTGCATAAAACTGTATACATAACTACATAATTACAAATAAAACAAATGTAATTTTTACCATAATAAATCTTCCCCCCACCCACCCACCCCCGCGCACCCGTGTTGTGCATGGCTGAGTTCAGCGGTTTAATCAGTAATAAAATGTGTGACGCGTTTATTTATGATTAATAGAATTAACAATACAATAATTACATATTAATCATATCATACTCATTAACCTGAAACACTGGAACATGGCTTTTAATCATTCAGTTCATTCAGTTCTGTTATCAGAGCATACGATCGAATGCCTAGCAACACTGCTCAATGCTTAAAACACGGTGGGAACAGTTTGGGGAAGGCCCTTCTGCGTTCCAGCATGATTATGCCCCAGTGCATGTGCATGGCTGGGTGGGTTTGGGTTTTATATTAGAAAGTGACTGCTTCATACAGAACCATTACCTCAGCCTCATCAACCACCTCGTAATTAACTACAACAGAGTGTGTAAGCCACGTCTTGCTGTGTGTGTGTGTGTGTGTGTGTGTGTGTGTGTGTGTGTGTGTGTATGTGGGTGACCTCATATATGATATAATGAATGAAGGGGGCAAAATTCTCTACTCCAAAATCCAGCAGAAAGCCTTATAACAGGGTGTAAGATGTTATAACTGCAAAGGAAGAGTATATTTCTTTAATCTGCATATCTTCATACTGTTACAACACGTGGGGCAGCAGTCTGAGGAGATGCATGTGCTGTAATCATTACCTGCCCGAAGGCGTGGATGCTCGTTTGGTATGTGACAGACACAGGGCTACTCGACTGGGTGATTAGAAGACATGCTAACTAAAGGTAAGACGTTCTCTTTTTTACAGCAGGAAGAGGAAACAGTGTGTGTGTGTGTGTGTGTGTGTGTGTGTGTGTGTGTGTGTGTGTGTGTGTGTGCGTGCACTAGCCGAGCACGTCAAAATGCAGAACACAACCAAAATGTATAAACTCCTCATCAATGAATGTAACCTGCAAACATGGAGTTGAAAGGAGCATGATAACCTGCTGTCAAACATTACACCAGAGGAGGCGCCGTCAAACAGATGGGGAGGAAACGGGGCAGGAGAAGAGAAACAAATAAAAATGGGATATCAAAGTGCACAGGGCCGTGTTTAGACAGGTAGAGCACACCTGAATGGAAGCCCCCCCTCACCACCTCCTGTTACACACACACACACACACACACACACGCTGTTTAAAAGATGCCACTAACATGGAAGGCTTTGTACTCGGCCTCACCACAGGGAGACTGGAAGAACTGGTCCTGAATGCACGGCCTTGCATATTCAAAACCATCATGTGTAATCGGACCCACTCCTCCTGCTAACCTAATTTATACACACACACACACACACAGCCCTTCAGCAAATGGAGGTGGTGCTACATTTTCTTTTCCCTGGCCCCTCAGCACGACTGGATTAATGGGAAACTCATGACAGGGATCGACTTATCCACACACACACACACACACACACACACACACACACACACACACACACACACACTGCCCCCACATTTATAGTGCAATGAATATAGCATCCATAAAATACCTACACACACACACACTCGCACTATATATATATAAATTTAGGGGGATGAGTGTAATATTCCCTGCTATCAACAAAAAAAAATCAATTTGCAAAACATCCTATTTTTATATAAATGCATGAACGATTTAATAAAACAATAATTTTATTCCACATAAACGATCTGCTGCTGATAATCCGTTATAGAAATGTTCAAGAACAAATCCCCACAATGAGGTGGCTACCACTGGCCCAAAGAGGGCTCTCTACCACTGAAGACGTGACTGGAGATTTTCCTTTAGGGTGCCAGCCTCCAGAGAAAGAGGAGGCAAGATAGGGAGGGGTATAGAGACACGCGCTTACAAACCCCCCCCCACGCGCGCACACACACACACACACACACACACACACACACCCCCACCATATCCTTATGACAATGTCTATTCAACCACGTACACATACGCTTCAGTTTTCATGGACACAGAGCTCAGCACGCCGCCTCATCACGCCGCCGTCTTCGTTTGAATAACGTGTAGCCGGGACAAGAACACTTGGCACTAAATACAATCGGCATATTTTCATAAGAGGAGAAGGTGCTACACAAAGCCGCAGAAGAAAGCCTCAGGTACAGGAGAGGGCAAGAAGAAAAGGAACCATGCCTACATAAACATCAGTCATTCTCCAATCACTACTGACATCCCATAAACATGCTAAGATCAACGGCCAACAAATACTACAATGTTATTACATGAACGATTATTATTATTATTATTATTACAGTGTTATTGTACAATAATAATAATAACAATAATGATAAAAATTATGTAAATAATTTAAAATGTGTAATAAATACACAATCACAATAGAAATAATATTAATAGAATATTACAGCTGACGAATCATTTTAAAATATGCATCTCTGTTTGAGCACATGGTTTATTATTATTATTTTTTACACAATTGCAAATAAAATCAGATAATAATAAATAAAATGCTAATGGATGACAATTTTATGCTCCTGCCAATATATTTTTAATAAAATGCCAGCACATTGATGGAGAGCATGCAGCATTAGAGAACTGCTGATTTATTTTGATAATTCCTTTCCCAACTGCCGTGCAGCGCAGGAATTTAATACCATTTAATACTTTACAAAACAAGCTAAATTATGGTCTCAGATAGTGACATTTAGAAATGATCTGCTGCCATCGTCCAATGCTTATTAAAAAAAAAAAAAAAAAAGACAACACAGACCGAGCGAGAGGAGACGGGAGAGGTAAGGAGGAGTCCTACTTATTCCTTTAACACCACAATGCTAACACACTCACATCCCGGGCACTGATGGTTTTAATATCTTTAGGCTGCGGCATCACAAACCAGACAACAAAAGCAAATTAATACCAAGCCGTGGTGTACAAAAATACATTTTAAACTCAAGACACGGGTCAAACATCCGAGAGAGAGAGAGAGAGAGAGAAAAGAAATTGCTAAACAGAATATCTTTTTAATATGAAAACCTTTTGTCTGAACAGAGCGAATGCACTACGGCGGTTTACGGCGGTACGTGCGAATGCTATAAAGTGAGTATCACATCCATTCAGGTCTCGGGATCGAGATAGGTGTGTAGTGAATCTTTGTTTCGTGCTGCGAGAGAAGGAAGACAGAAAGGGCGAAAGAAGAAGAAGCAAGAGGGAGGGAGCGAGTGTGCTGCAAATGTAATATGCTATAGATCCTTTTCAGTGGGACGTGTGTAATTATTGCCACCCCTCTACCGTGGAGCTGGGAGCCACAAAAATCCTGACTTATCTGTCCTTCTTTGCTCCCTCCCTCTTCTGTTCTCTTGTGAAAGGAGGGGCAGTGTAAAAAAAAAAAAGAAAAAAATAGGGAGAGAGAGTCCTGTTGCCCACTATGCCCTGTAGACATCTGCAATAAAAAGACTAATACCCCCCCCCACACACACACACACAAAAAATATACATGGACATGGAAAATACACATTGTTTAATTATTCTTAAACAAATGTGCCCTGTACTTGCAAATGCTTACCGCAGACAAGCTGCCGTCTGGAAAAATAAAACAATAATAATAATAATAATAATAATAATAATAATAATAATAATAATAATAATAATAATGACACCCTGACGTTTCCTGCTTGGTATGGCATTACACCGCAGAGCGGCTAACGGCGTCCAGGCACAGGCCTCTGGTTCTCCTATCTAGGACAAGGAAGATAAGGGAGGATAAAAAGGTCCTGGGATCCATGTTTTTCTGACCCCTGATTTCTTGACATGGCCCATGGCTATCTGACCTTTCCAGTCCTAGACTTCTTACTTGTCTTGCTTGCCCCAACACCCCCCCTCCACACACACACACACACACACACACACACACACACACACACACACACACCAACTTTGCATACATACCTTCCACTGTGTTATCAAACAGTTCCAAACTAAAGGCTTTGCCTGTTTTGGTGAATAACAAAACCAGGCGCCGGCCCATGCTGCTGTTTTCCTCTGTTATTAAACAAACTTTGGGTTCCTCGGTTCTTTCGGCTGTTTATCAGAACCTGGGCGGACTGAGGCTTCACGTGACCCCCCAAACATAACCCAAACCCACTCACTCCCATCCCGGTCCTTGTAGGGCTTTCCCTTTCCTTTTTCTTTCTGTTCCTCTGTCTGTCGGTGACTCTGTGACCCCTCTGCTCCTTCCTTTTTGCAGTGTGACCCCAGTCCCCGAGCCTCCCCCTCTCTCCAGCCTCCCCAACCCCAGACTTCTCTGGCAAAACGCACACATTCTCTCCGACTCTCGGTCGCCAAAACTCGCGGCTCAGCTCGCCGTCCTTCGTCCCGCGTCGGCGCTCGTTTTATCTCGTTTTTCTCGAGGGGGTTGTATCTCGTTTTTCTTGGGAGCTCTCTTTTTTTTCGGATTTCGTCGTGGCGTCGTCGCTGCATTATCTCGGGGCTCAGATTGGGACCGACGCTAATTCGGGGTCCCGGCTCACATTTTTATTTCCATCCATTGAACCTCACACACGTCCCTTTTAACCACCATCTCATCTTATTTTCACCGTTAATCCTAACTTAATCCAAATCTCGGCCTTTTCTCTTTGGGATTTTGAAATACAGTCAGGTTAACTTGATTTAATACGAGGCAAAGTTTAATCAAAATAATAATATTTTAATTGGCATTTGAAATTCTAGCAGAGTTTAAAGTCTATAAAGGAGACGCGGCTCCGATGTGGCTGCTGCTTCTCGTTTGATTTAAACGTCAATCGGACGCCATCCGACCCAAAAACCCAGCTTTTTATTCGGTTCAGGCGACGCTCTCGGCCGCGGATCGGCTCTGGTTCGAGGGTTCGTGGCCGGGAGGTTCGTGTGGAACCATTTTGGGGCTCCGTGCGGCTCGGTGCGCTCTCCCCGGAGCCGAGCCCGAGCTGAGCCGCTCGTATCTCGCTGCAGATCCGGGGCAACCTCCGTCCTCGCAGCCAACACACACTCCCTTCCGAACGCTCGTACACACACATACATACACACACACACATACACACACACACACACACACACTCTCTCTCTCACACACACACTGACACTGATCAGGGAATGAGGGTCTGGGATCTGGCAAAAAACACGAGTCGGAAAGAAAAATAAGAGAGAAAAATGCCCCAAAGTGACGCGAAGTAGAGAGGAACTGAAATGCAAAGCAGGGCGGAGAGAGCACGACGGTGAAGGGACTGGAAAAGTAAAGATGGGCTCGAATAAAAGGATATTCCAGCAGGATATGTTCGAGAAAGCAGGACAATGAAAGGACACGGCGTGCAGACGCGTCTGGAGGAAAAGCGCCACCGCGCTCGGCGGACGCAGCCACGGGCCGGACTGACGGGCTCCTCCGCGGGCGGCGAGCAGGAGCGGCTCCCGCTGCCCCCTCTGGCGGCTCCACGGACAGCGTTTCTCATTGCGCCCGTCCGAAAAACACGGCTCTCGACCCCGCAAGCGCCCTTCCCCGGCCGTCGCGAACGCGGCGAGGCGCGGAAACGTGGCGAAAAAGCCCCCGGTTTGTGGTCAACTGTTCGGAAAGGCAGCCGCGGCGTTGCCCCCTTTTCTTCCCTGCGGTTCGCGAGAGGAGCGAGGACGCAGCCCCCGATGTGACGGCAGGTAAAAAACAAACAACCAACCAACCAAACCCCGCAGGTAAAGCGAATAAAAAGCGCACGACGAATAAAGAACCGAGCGCTACCGCCGGCTCCGTCTCACACCGCAGCCGAGCGCGTCCGCGTAAAAGCCCCGAGAGCCGGAGCCCGAGCCCCCGCAGCTGGAAGTCAAAAAACACTCGTAGCTCGATCGTGAAGACGGGAGGGAAGCGAAGAGAAAGCAAAGTTGGAACTTACAATTTTTTGGTCGCCGCTTTGAGATCCTCGCTTTTTAATCCAGTATCGAGACGCTTTGGCTAAAGATCCCATCAAGGCAGTCCCTTTTGGTCAGTTTGCGTTTAGGATGCTAAAAGAAAGATCATTGTTGTTGCGGCGAGTGGAAGCGGAGGGGGAGAGAGGAGGAAAAAAAAAAAAAAAAAAGAGAGAGCCGAAGTATTAGTTGTAAAGGCAATATAAAAAATAATTTGGATGCAAAGCGGGCGATGAGTCTCGTGTTAGAGGCAGAGAGGAAGAGGTGAAAGTGAGATCTGATGATTGAAAAGGGAAGAAGGGAGGAAAAAAAAAAACTCTTTGGATCTTTATTCCTGCTAATTAGTTTCCTGCAAAAAAAAATGGCTGTGATTAATTCAGTGCGCATGTGCTTCATTACACAGGCACGACGGGAAGGGCTAATTAGCCACCTTCTGGATCAATAAGATTCAGCAAAGGAGAGCGCGAGGGAGAGAGAGGGAGGGAGGCAGAGAGGGAGGGAGGGAGGGAGGGAGGGATGGATAGATAGATAGATGAAGGAAGAGAAAAAGAAGAAAGTAATGATCAGGAATTGAAAATATGGAATTAACTACGGCGAAAAGTAAGAGTTAGATTAGACGCCAGCCGGAGAGCGAAGAGCGGAGAGCGGGGCGCGCAAAAGCCGCTCCGCCGGCTTCATTTACGGCGGCGTTTCGGGCGCAGCGCACGGCGAGCCGTATATGTATGTTGATCACAAATTATCATGTTTATTAAATCAACTATTACCCCCCCCCCCCTTTTTTTTTTTTAATGAATTTATTTATTTATTTAATTTTTTAATAATCGCCCGCTCGTTTTCTCGGCTGCAGAACGCGAGCAGCCGGCCGCAGACTTCTGAAGACTTTTTTTTTTATTTTATTTTATTTTGTTGTCGTTGTATCGTTACGCAAATATTTACGCACCGATCGCGCCAACGTTGGGCACCACGCGAAATATGGGCGCATCGTTACGTAAGGCCATATAAAATTAGTTGTCACATTTGCATGTTCGCTTTGGGGAGGCAATAACACGCTTCTATCTTTAGGCTACGGATAAGAGCAGAACGTGTGCGATGCAAAGTTAGATCAACTTAAGCGTTCGCATTCGAACCGAGTGGCTCACCCAACGTAAGGAACGTATAGCCCACAGCCATTTTCATTCTCCAACATCGAAACAAAACGCCGTCGCTGAACTTGGGCTTCTGAAGCCAACTACAGATGATTTGCATGTTGACTAGAAGCTCGGGAACCGAACCGCCGCGGTCGATATTTACGCCACCGAGGTTTAAGGTAGAACTCGCAGACCAGATTTCACGCCCTTTCGAGCCATTCGATGGTTTTTTTTGGACGTGTTTTACCTGAATTTGTGTCGCCCTGGGCTGTCGGATGATAGATTGTTCTCTGCGTGCCAACCGAGAGAGGAGAACCTGCGCCAGAGATTACGCCGTGATTCTAATTATTATTAACCTAGTTTTTCCATTTTATGTCACCTGAAGTTGAACGGTAATCGGATACGTTGTGTGTAATGTGTGCAGTTACACAAACAATAAAACATTTAATTAGGCTGCACAATTAAAAAAAAATGACGTAGTGAAGAAGTGAGAGTGAGTTATAGATGTGTTCTTACACACCATCAGCCAAATTCTACAATAACCGAATGACCTCCGAATGAAGTTGCGTTTTTTCTTTTTCTTTTTGTGCAACACATTAAACAGGGACACAGGAGTGAGAGCAAAACAACACACCGTCACTCCAAAGCCAAAAGTTTACAGACCACTAAGCGTTTTGTTCGAAATACGGCGATATTGTAGGAAGACGTTATAGTATTTGTTTCATCTTGATAAATGCCTTATTGCTTTATCAGTGTACTGGCTATGCAAAACGCATGGACACACACACACACACACACACACACACACACACACACACACACACACACACACACACACAGTGCTGGCAGTAAGGGAACTGGGTTCCTTCAAAAGTTTCTTTTCACACAGCTGGGCCGAATTCTCTTGATCTTTTCTGCTGGCTCTCTTCGGAAGTCCAGCTCGGTCGTTTGTCCGGCGGCTCGAGGCCTAGTTTTAAAACGGCAGCCACTTTATGGACTTTTATTTATAGGAATTAACGCCTGTATCGATATTTATGTGAAATATCGTGACCACTCTCTCACTCAGATTTAGGTTTTGACCAAATAAAATAAAGTCGATAAGCATTTTAGTTCATAACTTTTTTTTTTTTTTTTTTTTTTGTATAACGTGGACAGACGGCGCTTCTACAGGTTCCTCTCTCTGTCTCTCTCTCTCTCTCTTCGGGACGGTTCTGCTCTGCCTCTCCTGACGGATCCATAAACCAGGGCGTGTGTGCTGTAGCTGGACCCCCGAGTCTAAAACTCACTGGTCTTTGTGATGATAATTTCTTTTGTTGATTCCTCTTTTAAATGTCAATGCTGTGTCCTTTTCAACGCACACTTTCACCGCTAACAGCTTCAAGTGTCCTAATCCGCGGCCAAGACGGCAATCCCGGCGTCCTTAATCGATTATCTAATATTTATTGGATGAAAATAACGATTTCTAGGCTATTTGCTTAGTTTGTATAACAACCACGAAAAAAAAGAATAAGCAAATCAACTTGCTGTCTCCTGCCGAATTTGATTAGATGTCTGATAATATTCCTCTCAGCCTGGAAGTGAATTTAATCTGTGGTATCACTCGGAAGCATGTGTTTTTATTAGCCTACAGCAAAATAGGCCATAAATACAAGTCGGCAAATGCATTTCTGTTTCAAATCAAACCACAAATGGCCACAAATGTTAATGTGCATAAGTCGTTTATATCGGTGGACGCGTTTATAGGGGGCGCGCGCACCAAATGAGATATATATATATATATATATATATATATATATATATATATATATATATATATATATATATATATATATATATATATATATATATATAAATTTTTCTTCCAAAAGCCGATAAATGGACGTCAGCGAAATCTTCTATGCTGGCATTTACAACAGATAATATTTATGCAAACTGTCTTCATTTGTGTCCTGCCATGTCATGGCCAGCAGTCACAGTGAAGAGCCCCTCGCTGGGAGTTCGCGCTCGTACGTCAGATCACAAAAGGCGCGCATCTCCATATGAAACGCCCTACTTTATGGACTTTGCAGAGATCCACGTGCGGAACTATTGCCACAAAAAGGACCTACAGCCTCCACACAATAAGGCTAGTTTAACAAAAAAAAGGCCCCCGATTCAACAGCCGGCGGTTCGAGCATTCAGATATAATTTTACGCACTCGTTTATTTTCGGTTCAGCTTCAATTAGAGGAAAATAGTAGGTAATGCTCTCCATAAATGAGTGTAAATTAGCACAGTGCGTCCGTCGGATCGATAACAAGCGCGATTAATAGACGGAAAGTCGCATGCAAAACGTCGGCGTCGCAGGCAGACGACCCACCCTGTCTCCTGTGCAGGGGACAAAACCTCATAAAAGTGATGCCCGTGTGTTTTTTGAGAGACAGGCAGAGGGGATCTCCAGGATTTGCGATGCGTCCGGTCCTCTGGGGAAGGGGCGCATTGTAAAAACGAATGGATAGAAAATAGAGTGCCAGGCGAGTTGGAAGGGCAGTGAGATAATAAAGAGGCCTGTGGAATTGGGGAATCAATGCAGCCCTCACTGCGTCTGCAGGACACTGTATACAGCCCGTAGACGCAGGGCAAAAACTCTCTCTCTCTCTCTCTCTCTCTCTCTCTCTCTCTCTCTCTCTCTCTCTCTCTCCATATATATATATTTATATATAAACGCGTCTGTCCGCAGGAAAATCAGAAAATAGTTATAAATAACGTGGCGGCAAATTCATAACGAGGCAACACAAACGGGAGAGGTGCTACGAAGATGACGTCACCACGCGTTTCAACCACGACACAAGATTTTGAGAAATTAATCTGAGCTTCTTAACAACTGGGTTGATGTTAGATGGATATTTTCTAAAGGCTGACGGAATAACCGTATACACCAGCTCATAAGACACGTGTACAACGTCCGTCTGTCAGTCCGTGTGTGTGTGTGTGTGTGTGTGTGTGTGTGTGTGTTAGTCGTTTAACCTCCGCGCGTGCCATCCTCGAATAATAAGGCTCAATGGCAAAAACGGTGAGGAAATGAGAACGGATGAAAGCGTTTAAAGATAAAAGCCTCAGTCTGCAATGGTCTCCTAACTTTATTAAAGGATGACCATTTCGGCCTGAAGGATCTGAGCCTGTGGATACAGAAGGCACGCAAGTCCACGTTGCACAGCTTAAAAAAAAAAAGAGCAGAGAGGGTTCGAAAGAGAAAAATCTCTCTCTCTCTCTCTCTCTCTCTCTCTCTCGCTCACATCACGATTTGACGCACAAGAGAACGGTTCTAACACCCGTCACCCCCTAACACACCGCGCTCCGCCGCCACATTAACATTCACGAACAAAGGTAAGCCTTCGGGTCCTAAACATCAGCAGAACGGGACCTCGCTTTGGCTCGGCGGGCAACTCGAGCCCCTGTCCGGCCGTGCGCAGGCACAGGACGCGTTCACCAGGTGCAATGGCAGCGCCCTCTTATGTTCACTCTGACCAAAGGGATGACTCCGTCCGCCACCCCGCACACGTCCGCAGAGGAGCGCGTTCGCGTCGGCGCGCCGCCGTTAGAACCCGCGGCTAGAACCCAGAGCTAGAACCCGCAGCTAGAACCCGCAGCTAGAACCCGCAGCCTCCCCATTCCGCTCGCCAGCTGTGCGCAACCGAAAGATTCGGACGCAATCGCTCCATAAATCGCCGCCGCGCCTCTAATGCCTCCTGTTTCTCAGCTTTATTGAGATGTGCCCGGCTTCCCGAGCCCTCTGCACCGAAACGCGGCAGTATATTGGTTTACACGATATTGGCTGACAATCAGAAATTATTATTCATAATGTAGTTTTGAATAATACCATGTCCAAAGAGGAGACGGCTCATTTAATGCCATATGATATTTTCTACGCTTCAAATGGAGGCAGCAGCTTCCGCGGGATGCAAACCTTTCTGTGCACAGATTACAGAGTCATATTAAAAAAAAAAAAAAAAAAAAAAAAAAAAAAAAAAAAAAAAAAAAAAAGCCAGACAGAAAAGAAACGAGCAGAAAAGAAACAAACATCCAAAATGGGTTGATGATCACGAGCCAGCGTCCAACTCAAGTCCAGAATTTGGCTGTAAAAACAACCCGTCTGTTAATTCAGAATGTCGATTCTCTTTTATCTGATATTAAAGTGAAAAGAAATCGTTTTTATAGATTGAAAGCGGAACGTTATATATTTATATATATTTTTATATTTTTAAGGCCTTTCTGACGCTTCGCATCGTCTGCGTCACATCCGCATCTTATTTTCTGCATTACTGCATTTTGCATATTTCCTAAAGAAGAATCTGAACATTTTTTATTTTAATATTTTAATATATATATATATATATTTTTATCTGTGTCACATGTGTGCAATAAATAATTGCATTTGAAGGAGATGCTCTTCGATGAAGTGGTCATGCTAGCTAGAATTTATTTACGAATATTATATAATATGATTAATATGTAAATAGCGATTTTTTATTTATTTTGAAGCTATAATCATGACAACGATGTAAGAAAATGTTAATAAATCTATGATATCCTTGTTAATTATGCAGGTTTCCAAATTGTCTATTGTGTTACGATATTGTGACTTAAATTTGATTTGCTTCTGGTTATTTGTCTTTGGTTTTTTGTGCTTCTGAATAAAAACGTGAAGAAAATAATAAAGAAAGTTATTTGCTAATTGGTGTGAAGAACTAATTTGTTAAAGTAATTAATGGACACATGTTTCGTTTTAAATTGGAATACAATAATAAATACTAAAACTAAAAAATGACGTGATTTGAACTTGACCAACCTGTTAATTAACTGACTAATTAAGCAATTAATTCATGAATTTCGGGGGAAGAAAAAGGACTGTTTATGCTTCTGAGTTCAAAATCTCCTGCTTGTTATCCACAAATCTATTAACGTTTAATTGAATTCTATACAAACAAACGTATTAAACAGCGAATAATGAGCTTTCTGTAAGAATTTAGTAAAAACATTTCATCCACACAGACGCAACGCCGAACGACGTCTCTGCTGGAATGAGAGCAGATCAGATGAGTAAAGATATGGAGGGGAAATCAAATGGACGCTCAGGGTGATTTGCACAACAAATGCTTTTTGTTTTGTTTGTTTTTTGTATAATTTAGGACTCACTGTCCGGCACCAGTCTGTGTGGATATCCGCAAATGTTTACTCGTTTGATAAAACGTCGAAAAACGCGGTTTCCAAACTACTTCTTATAATTTTAATACATTTTTATTAAAATGACGGGCTGCCTGTCAAGACTCTCCTAGCCATGTTTCGCTCCCTCCCTGTTTGTGTGTGTATATGTGTGTGTCTGTGCGTGTGCGTGCGTGTGTGTGTGTGTGTGTGTGTGTGTGTGTGTGTGTGTGTGTGTGCGCGCGCGCGCGCGCGTCTGAGCCTTCGGTCGTATCCTGTAGATCAGACAGTCATGTCATTCAGTTCTTACAATTCGATGGTGTTAGTATAACTAACTGCTTGATATAAAATTCCTGGTTTCATTATTCCGACTGCGCCGAAACACAAACCCAAACGAATCAGCTGCATCGCCATAAACAAATAAAAATAGTTCTTTTTTTTCATCCTCTGAACACAAATCAGAGGAGGAACGGCAGAGAAGAACAGCCCGGAGCAAAGAGCCAGGAGCCTCGGCTTCATCCCAGCACCTGCATCTATTTCTGTTTTCTTGATGGGAGACAATAACGAACACAGCAACCAAAAAACGAGCCGGTTCTCTGAAATTAACACCAAACGTGCGTAATAACACAGCGACATACACCTTTAATAAACACAGAGATGTTCGTCAATAAATCCTCATTTCTTTCTCACGAACACAATACAGTGTGGGCTCGTTATCGTTCCGCCTCCGAACGCGTAAAAAACCAGAAAGAGCGCAATAAACACCTCATTATCATCAACCACGTCACCACGAACGCACCGAAAGCATTCTCAACACGTTCTCCAGACGTTGCGTGTCTGGATATTGGAACCCCAACACATCTCCAGCTCACTGGAAGTTCTGATGTCTTAAAGGATGGCGGGATGAGCGTTTGTGGTTCTGTAATCACGGCTGACGTCAATCGCGCACAGGTGCAATAAGCACGATGAACTCACATCCACAATGAACCGCGTCAACACGAAGTAATACGTTTTGGCAAAATAATGTCACGTTTTTTTTCAGCCCAGGCCGAGGAATAAAGCGACCGAGTGGAGCTCCGGAGCGCATCAGTGCGCAGGGCAGAGCGTTCCAAACAGAACCATCTGCTTTGAGGGACGTGACGCGCCGCTGCGGCACGTTTTACGCGCTACCTCAGTCACACACTGACCAGCACTACTGACCAACACACACACACACACACACACACACACCGACAACGTAGGGAACTAGTTAAAGTCAGCTTTGAACGCCACCTATGTGCGCAGTTTGGTTGCTGTTGGCGCCTCGTACGCGGCACGCGTTTGGAATCGGGACAGCGACTCATTTTGGCAGCAAAGCGTCTCCCAAAACGCAGCAGGACGAGACGCGACGGCTGGAAACAAACTGCATGAGGCCAGAAATAAGGTCGAATCTCCCAAACCCACGACAAGATCCCTGCAAAGACGAGGTCGGGATAAAGACTGCAAATAAACTACAATACACATCACCCCCCCCCC
>JAFMOD010000490.1:14676-29014 GCA_019802435.1 Corydoras maculifer
GGGCTGGTTTGAGGGCAGGTTTGAGGGCAGGTTTGAGAGCAGGTTTGCCGCAGTGCGTGTTCTGAGGAGGGGCCCTTCGCTCCGCGATGAGAACCCTGTGAAAGGGGGGTGGGTACACGGGTGTGTGAAGCCTCACAATGCCAGAGTGGGGTGACGGGCCTCACCGGCGGTGGATGGTGGCTACGGAGCGTCACTCTGATGGCAACCGGAGGTTCACTGTGTTCCCGAGCGGGGGGGCGGCTGGGAGGGCTCGAACAGAACAGCCTTTGTGGTTGGGATGCACCGGCCCGGCAGCAAAAACCCGAGTCATTAGCAGTCGGCCCGACTTTCCCCACGTCTGCTTAGCGGCGAGGCTCCCCAGCTCCCTCTGCGAGGTTGCCAGATGGTTGAATAAAAAAAACAAAAACAAAAAAAAAGCAACCCCGACGTGAGGAGTTCGTTTATTGTGGAGAACATTTCAACACACCCTCATAAATTAACATCATGCAATTAATAGTCATTAATT
Organism: Corydoras maculifer; assembly: GCA_019802435.1. Classification (NCBI taxonomy): domain Eukaryota; kingdom Metazoa; phylum Chordata; class Actinopteri; order Siluriformes; family Callichthyidae; genus Corydoras; species Corydoras maculifer. The sequence goes on from JAFMOD010000490.1 coordinate 15,182, forward strand.
AATAGAGCGTTTTTAAATTTTTTTTTACAATCATACATCATCACAAAGCAGCTTTACAGAGTCATACACCTTTAAAACCCCTACAGCAGCACGGTGGCTTAGTGGTTTAGCATGTTCTCCTCTCAGTGCTGGGGATTCCTAGTTTAAATCCCAATCTGGGTGGAGTTTGCATGTTCTCCCTGTGTCTGCGTGGGTTTCCTCCGGGTTCTCCGTTCTCCATGCTCATCCAGGGGAGAACGTTTCGGGCGCTGGGCAGATACACCCAGGACAGGGGGGCAATCACTGAACACACGCTCACTCACACACACACACACACGCACACTCTATATGGGGCAATTTGGAGAACTCAATTGACCTTGATCCATGTTTTTTGGACTGTGGGAGGAAACCAGAGAACCTGAAGGAAACCCATGCGGACACGGGGAGAACATGCAAACTCCACCCAGATTGGGATTCGAACCGAGAATTCCCAGCGCTGAGAGGAGAACATGCTAAACCACTAAGCCACCGTGCTGCCACTATTATTATCTCTCTCATTATTTTAATGCTAGAACCTCCGGGTGGAGTTTGCATGTTCTCCCCGTGTCCGCGTGGGTTTCCTCGGGTTCTCCGGTTTCCTCCCACAGTCCAAAAACATGGATAAAGATTAATTGAATTCTCCAAATTGCCCCATATAGAATGTGTGTGTGTGTGTGTGTCTGTGAGAGTGAGTGTGTGTCCAGTGATAAATTGCCCCTCTGTCCTGGGTGTATCTGCCCAGCTCCCGAGACGTTCTCCCCTTGATGGGCATGGGGAAACCCCCCCCCCCCCCCCCCCCCCCNGTTTCCATGTTCTCCATGTCCCTTCCACAGAGCAAAAGGATCAATGTGAATTGAATTCTCCAATTTGCCCCCTATAGAGTGTGATGTGTGTAGAATTGCCCCCCCCCCCCGCGACCCTAGTAGAGGATAAAGCAGAAGATGATGGATGGATGGATGGATGATGGATGGATGTTTTTCACAATGAGTCGTGAACAGTAACTGGAAGGTTGTTCCAAAGTTGAGGAACCTCGTGGGAGAACGCTCTTCCACCAGCAGACAGTTTAATTATTCCAGGAGCTAAAAGCAAACCTGCGCATTGAGATCTGGAACAGCATCCTGTAATGGATAGGGGCAATTTAGAGCATTCAATTAACCTTGAATCCATGATTTTGGACTGTGGGAAGAAACCGGTGAACCCGGAGGAAACCCATACAGACACGGGGAGAACATGGAAACTCCACCCAGATCGGGATTTGAACCTGGATCCCAAGAACTGAGGAGAACATGCCAAACCACTAAGCCACCATGTTGCTGCTATTATTATTATTATCTCATTATTTTACTCCTATAAAAGGGTTGCTGTGGGGGGGGGGGGGTTCCCCATGCCCATTCAAGGAGGAGCATTTCGGGTGGTGGGTAGATACACCCAGACACACTCACTCACACTCACACACACTATATAGGGGCATTTTACATAGGGGCATTTGGAGCATGCAGAAAACGGGGAGAACATGCAAACTCCACACAGATGGGATTCGAAACTGGATCATCAGAGCTGAGGGGAGAACATGCCAAACCACTAAGACACCGTGCCGTCCTTCATAAATGTTTGTAGAATAATATATTTGAATATGTTACTGACATCGGATGGCACGGTGTATTAGTGGTTTGGCATGTTCTCCTCTCAGTGCTGGGGATTCCCGGTTCGAATCCCAATCTGGGTGAAGTTTGCATGTTCTCCCCGTGTCCATGAGGGTTTCCTCCAGGTTCTCTGGTTTCCTCCCACAGTCCAAAAACATGGATCAAGTCAATTGAATTCTCCAAATTGCCCCATATAGAGTGTGTGTCTGTGTGAGCGAGGTTTGTGTCCAGCGATAGATTGCCCTGCTAGATTGCCTCCTGGGTGTATCTGTCCAGCGCCAGAAACGTTCCCCCTGGATGGGCATGGGGAACCTCCCCACCCCCGCAACGCTAGTAGAGGGTAGCTTTAATAACTATATCGCGTTTCCCCATCCCACCCTCCACCCCCCCACAGGGTGATGCTTGTTAAATACTTTAATAGTTTTCTGCTAAACACTTTTCTAATTTCCTCACAGTATTAATATTGTATATGATCACGAGGCTCTATATAAACTGAACTTATTATTATTATTATCATTATCATTATAAATAACAAACCTGGTACATCCCGAATCCTCTTCCTCTTTTGCTTTCAGGCCTCATCCTATTTTTTTACTCGGCGCTGTACATTTTCCTCGCTGCCATGTTTGGGGGGTGTATGTTCTGTCTGATGTGGTCCATCAGCCCCTATGCCCCCACATACAACGACCGGGTGATGCCACCGGGTAAGTACCCTCCCGCTCCCCCTGCCCTCATTTATATGAACTGAATGGTCATTATTGCATGCAGACACGGGGAGAACATGCAAACTCTGCACTGATCGGGATTTGAACCTGGAACCTCAGAGCTGAGAGGAGAACATACCAAGCACTAAGTCACAGTGCCGCAATTATTATTATTATTATTATTATTATTATTATTATTATTATCGCTCTCATTATTTTAATCCTATATAAGGGTTGCTGTGGTGGGGGGGTTCCTCATGCCCATTCGGGGGGAGCATTTCGGGCGGTGAGTAGATACACCCAGGAGAGGGCGCCAATCCATTGCCAGTAACACACTCACTCACACACACTATATAGGGGCATTTTAGATGGGGGCAATTTAGAGCTTGCAGAAAATGGGGAGGACACGCAAACGTCACACAGATTCGAAACTTGATTGTCATTCTTGCCGGTTCACTTGGTTGGGTACTGATGTTGTGTGTGTTTGTTGGAAGGCATGACCATGTCTCCACACATAGACGTCCTCCACGGCCTTGAAATCGCCTTCAATGCGTCTGACCACAGCTCATGGAAGAAATACGCCCGGGCGTTGGAGACGCAGCTGAAACGTAAGAGTCTGGGTGTCGTGCCTGACGCCGCTCTCATCTTCCATTTATCCATCCATTATCCATCCGAGGGGGGGGTTCCCCATGTCCATCCAGGGGAGAATGTTTCGGGCGCTGGGCAGATACACCCAGGACAGGGGGGCAATCTATCACTGGATACACACTCACATACACAGACACACACACACACACACACACACACTATATGGGGCAATTTGGAGAATTCAATTGACCTTGATCCATGTTTTTGGACTGTGGGAGAAAACCGGAGAACCCGGAGGAAACCCATGCGGACACGGGGAGAACATGGAAACTCCACCCATATTGGGATTCCAACCGGGACTTCCGAGTGCTGAGAGGAGAACATGCTAAACCACTAAGCCACCGTGCCACCCCTTCATTATTATTTATTATTTATTTATTATTCTCTAGATCTTCCGCTTCATTGGCTGAACCCCCCGCTTTCACTGCGTCTCATTGAGCCAAACAGCTCAGTCACAGCGAGACAAAGGACGGGGGTGTCCCCTTTAGTACGCCGAGCACAACCGCACAGCGCTACCCGGGCCTCTCTTTCATGCCGTGTCTTTAGACTCGGGGGGCCGGACGGGGGACGGGGGGGGCTGTTCGGTCTAAAGTCCTGTCTCTCTGCAGCCTACAACGACGCTGCACAGGAGAGACGCAATCTGCAGTGCAAGCAGGACAAGTACTTCATGCAGGACGACCTGGAGGAAAGCGCCGAAAGGAAGGCCTGCCAGTTCAAGAGGTCCTCACTGGGGCCCTGCTCGGGGCTGGAGAAGAAGGACTTCGGCTACGGCGAGGGGAAGCCCTGCATCCTCCTGAAGATGAATCGGGTGAGGGATCCGGAGGGGCGGGGCCTCTCACAGCGCTCAATAAAACCCCCTCGCGTTCCTATTGTACTCACGGATGTCTCCCCGTAGATTCTGGGATATCTGCCAGGACAGGGGACGCCGGTTAACGTGACATGTGCCGTCAAAGTGAGTAATAACGTCTACATTCACACAACGTACACAACGTCTACACTCACACAACGTCTACACTCACACACCGTATACACTCAGACACCGTCTACACTCACACAACGTACACAACGTCTACACTCACACAACGTCTACACTCACACACCGTATACACTCAGACACCGTCTACACTCACACAACGTCTACACTCACACAACGTCTACACNTCTACACTTACACAACATCTACATTTACACAACGTCTACACTCGCACAACGGCCAAAATTGTACATTCACACAACGTCCACAACGTCTACACGTGCACAACGTCTACACTCACACATCCACAACGTCTACACTCACACAACGTCCACAACGTCTACACTCACACAACGTCTACATTCGCAGAACGTCCACAACTTCTACACTCATACAACGTCTACACTCGCAAAACGTCCACAACGTCTACACTCACACAACGTCTGCATTCACACAACGTCTACACTCACGCGACGTCCACACTTACGCGACGTCCACACTCACACATCCACAATGTCTACACTCGCACAATGTCTACACTCAACGTCTACACTCACACAACGTCTACACTCACACAACATCCACACACAATGTCTACATTCGCACGTCTACACTCACAAAACGTCTACACTCACACAACGTCCACACTCACACAACGTCTACACGCAACGTCCACACTCACACAACGTCTACACGCAACGTCTACACTCACACAACGTCTACACTCACACAACATCTACACGCAACGTCTACACTCACACGACATCTACACTCACATAACGTCTACACTCACACAACATCTACACGCAACGTCTACACTCACACGACATCTACACTCACANTAACTACACTCACACAACGTCCACACTCACACAACTTCCACAATGTCTACACTCACACAACGTCTACACTCACACAACGTCTACACTCACACAACGTCTACACTCACACAACGTCTACACTCACACGTCTACACTCACACAACGTCTACACTCACACAACGTCTACACTCACACAAAGTCTACACTCACACAACGTCTACACTCACACAACGTCTGCATTCACACAACGTCTACACTCACACAACGTCTACACTCACACAACGTCTACACTCACACAACGTCTACATTCACACAACGTCTACACTCACACAACGTCCACACTCACACAACTTCCACAACGTCTACACTCACGCAACATCTACACTCACACAACGTTTACACTCACACAACGTCTACAATCACCCAACATCTACACTCGCACGACGTCTACATTCACACAACGTCTACGCTCACACAACGTCTATGCTCGCACGTCTACACTCGCACGACGTCTACATTCACACAACGTCTACGCTCACACAACGTCTATGCTCGCACGTCTACACTCACACAACGTCTACATTCACACAACGTCTAAATTAACACAACGTCTACACTCACACAACGTCTACACTCACACAACGTCTGCATTCACACAACGTCTACACTCACACAACGTCTACACTCACACAACGTCTACACTCACACAACGTCTACATTCACACAACGTCTACACTCACACAACGTCTACACTCACACAACGTCTACACTCACACAACGTCTACACTCACACAACGTCTACACTCACACAACGTCTACACTCACACAACGTCTACACTCACAGAACCTTCACAAAAGTTACTTAAATGCTTCAGTATGCCTGAAAGTTTGCTTCTACAGAATCTGTAGGCGATTTTACACTTTAAATTATTCATTCATTACCTTCTGCTTAATCCTTTACTAGGGTAAGTGGGAGCGGGGTTTCCCATGCCCATCCAGGTGAGAACGTTTCGGGCGCTGGACAGATACACCCAGGACAGTGGGGAAATCTATCATTGTATACACACACACACTCTATATGGGGCAATTTACAGCATTCAATTTACCTTAAATCTGAACCTAATGTAAACTCAACGCCAACCAGATTGGGATTCGAACCTGGAGCCCCAGCGCATAGTGGAGAACATGCTAACCACTAAGCCACACTTTAATAATATCCATCCATCCATTATTTTCTGCTTTTTCCTCTATTAGGGTCGCGGGGGGGGGGGGGGCATCCAGGGAAGAACGTCTCAGATGCTGGGCAGATACACCCAGGACAGGGGGGCAATCTATCACTGGACACGCACTCACTCACAAACACACTCTATATGGGGCAATTTGGAGAACTCAATTGACCTTGATCCATGTTTTTGGATTGTGGGAGGAAACCGGAGAACCCGGAGGAAACCCACGCAGACACGAGGAGAACATGCAAACTCCACCCAGATTTTAATTTGAACTATGATCCCCAGGAGAACATGCTAAACCACTAAGCCACTATGTCGCCCACTGATTATTATGTTATGTATATTATTATATCATATTGTAAGGGCGGCACGGTGGCTTAGTGGTTGGCATCTTCTCCTCTCAGCATTAGGGATTCCCAGTTTGAATCCCAATCTGGGTGGAATTTGCATTTTCCCCCCGTGTCCGCGTGTGTTTCCTCCGGGTTTGCCGGTTTCCTTCCACAGGAGAAAAACAAAAAAATACACTCAGGACAGGACGCCAATCTATCACTGGACACACACTCACTCACTCATACAGACATTCTTAATGGGGGCAACTTAGAGCAGCTAATTTACCTTAAATCCATGTTTTTTGAACTGTGGGAGTGAAACCGGAGAACCCGTAGAAAATCCACATGGACACGGGGAGAACATGCAAACTCCACCCAGATTGGGATTAGAACCTGGATTACCAGCGTTGAGAGGAGAACATACCAAACTAAATAAATGTTACCGTTTTTTGTGGTTAAAGCTCAGCAGTGATAGAAGCTTCAGCTTTCTAATCACTTCTCCACGTCTTTCCAGAAAGGGACGCCGAAGGAGCTCGGAGAAGTTGAGTTCTACCCGAAAAACATTTTTAACTTGATGTACTATCCGTACTACGGGAAGCTCAGGCATGTGAGTATCTGTACCGAATGGCTGGTGAGACGTTACGCTTCGGTTTTTAGATTCTGACTTTAGAAGATCAGAGCAGCTCAGAACCTTAATAACAAACACACATCGGGTTTAATATCTGTAAAAACCCGGAACTGAACCCAGACGGCGTAGAGACGTGAGCCGAGCTTACAGCACGGTAACCCCACAGTTATGCCACTGTTACACCCTGGTTACACCACGGTAAACCAACAGTTACGCCACTGTTACACCACGGTAACCCCAAAGTTGGATCAGTGAATGGTGAGTGTGCCAGCTCACTTTAAATAATACAAAACACTCCTAATGTTCTAGATGTCAACAATAAAGATGGATCAAGATTAACAACACGATGAATGACCGTGTGATTTGTTCCGGAGACAAAACGAGCCTCATAGAGCGAAATGCTTTTTACACTTCTCTTCTCCAGCTTCATGTTCTATATAGATAGATAGATAGATAGATAGATAGATAGAATATGTTATCCGAAGGAAATTTAGCAGCCAGTAGCAATAACAGTACAATAAAATTAGAGTGAAATAAAAAAAAAAAAAAAATATATATATATATATATATATATATATATATATATATATATATATATATATATATATATATATATATATCGGGCGCTGGGCAGATACACCCAGGACAGGGGGGCAATCCATCACTGAACACACACTCACTCACCCACACACTCTATATGGGGCAATTTGGAGAATTCAATTCACCTTGATCCATGTTTTTGAACTGTGGAGGAAACCGGAGAACCCGGAGGAAACCCACAGGGACACGGGGAGAACATGGAAACTCCACCCAGATGGCTACAGTTACTTATTAACTTTTAGTGGATTGTTAATAGAAACTGTTGCTGAACAAAACAGCAGAACCAATGAGAATGCCGTCTGAATGTTGAACTGTGCATTTGATGTTTATTTGCAGGTGAACTACACTTCCCCCCTGGTGGCGGTTCGCTTTAACCTCGTCCATCTCGACATCCATCTAAACGTGCAATGCAAGCTGAACGGCAAGGGCATCATCAACGACTCGGCCAGCGACCGCTTCCTGGGCAGCGTGACGTTTTCTTTACAGGTCGGTGCGTAGCGTGGACGCAGAACTGCGGCAGAGCCTGACGGTCCACTCCTCAGTGGGGTCCACCCTCTGAATAGTCCAGCGCACTCCACTCATTCAGCTGCCACAGTGCCTTTGGTGTGGGTTTTAATATTTACACGCTCACAAACACAACGCCCCATTCGCTGTACTAGTAAAGTAGCGTAGAAGCGATTGTAGCGTAACAGACGTGTATTTTAGAAGTAAAAAGGGTTTTTTATTATTATTTTACTGCATTATTGTTGTGATTGCTACTTAAATCAGAAATCTAATCTATGAGCCAAACGTGTTGAAATGGAGATATACATTGTACAGAATGAAGGTCGTTTAGGGACGTGGGGGTCAGTTTACTGCAGGACGTGTCGTCTGTACGAATCTACTGATGATTAGGTTCCGTCAATGTGAATATCATTTTCATTCATTTAATTGATAAACAGCAACCTAGGATTTTCAATTTCTCCCAGAATGACATAGAACTTCTACCCAAAAGACACCAATGTTTTATTACAACCTGTTACACCACTGTTACACCATGGCAATGCCATGGTAACATCAGTTACACCACAGGTACACCATGGTAACAACATTATAATACCACGGTTACACACGGTAACCCCACAGTTATGCCACTGTTACACCATGGTAAACCCACAGTTATGCCACTGTTACACCACGGTAACGCCACTGTTACACCCCGGTTACACCACGGTAACCACACAGTTATGCCACTGTTACACCCTGGTTACACCACGGTAAATCAACAGTTACTCCACTCTTACCCCATGGTAACGCCACTGTTACACCCCGGTTACACCACAGTAACCCCAAAGTTATGCCAATGTTACACCACGGTAACCCCACGGTTATGCCAATGTTACACCACGGTAACCCCACAGTTATGCCACTGTTACACCCCGGTTACACCACAGTAACCCCAAAGTTATGCCAATGTTACACCACGGTAACCCCACGGTTATGCCACTGTTACACCCCGGTAACACCACAGTTATGCCAATGTTACACCACAGTAACCCCACAGTTACGCCACTGTTACACCATGGTTACACCACGGTAACCCCACAGTTACACCACTGTTACACCCCGGGAACCCCACAGTTACACCACTGTTACACCCCGGGAACCCCACAGTTACACCACTGTTACACTCCGGTAACTCCACAGTTATGCCACTGTTACACTCCGGTAACTCCACAGTTATGCCACTGTTACACCCTGGTTACACTGCGGTAATCCTTCAATTACACCACTGTTACACTATGGTAGCCCCACAGTTACACCACTGCTACACCCCGGTAACCCCACAGTTACGCCACTGTTACACCCCAGTTACGCCAGGGTGACCCCACAGTTACACCCCAGTTACACCACTGTTACACCACGGTAACCCCACAGTTACACCCCAGTAACACCCCAGTTACACCACAGTTACACTCCGGTTACATCACAGTAACCACACAGTTATGCCACTGTTACACCCTGGTTACGCCAAGGTGACCCCACAGTTACACCACTGTTACACCCCGGTTACACCACGGTTACCCCACAGTTACACCCCGGTTACACCACAGTAACCCCACAGTTACACCACTGCCCATCACTCATCTGACTCTCTCTTAAACTCTGCATTAGATCTTAAGGTTCTGATCTGAAGAGCGCTCCGGTTGGGATTAAAGACGGCAGATGATGGCGCTCACTCGTGCAATGCTCCCCCCACGTGGTTCTCTGTGCTAAGGATTTCAGCAGTTTTATTTATTAATTATTTTTGCATCGTCGATGCTACAGTTACTTATTAACGATAAAGGCGAAGCCGGACATAGAACCTGTTGTTGGATCAGTGAATAGTGAGTGTGCCAGCTCACTTTAAATAATACAAAACACTCCTAATGTTCTAGATGTCAACAATAAAGATGGATCAAGATTAACAACACGATGAATGACCGTGTGATTTGTTTTTTACACTTCTCTTCTCCAGCTTCATGTTCTTCATGTTCTATATAGATAGATAGATAGAATACGTTATTCATCCCGAAGGAAATTTAGCAGCCAGTAGCAATAACAGTACAATAAAATTAGAGTGAAATATATATATATATATATATATATATATATATATATATATATATATATATATATATATATGTTTACAATTTACCATTATAAAGTGTCACGGGTGTAGTAGTATCCACCCATTATCCTCTTTATCCTCTATTAGGGTCGCGGGGTCACTGTGTCACCCACCTGTCCTGGGTGTGTTTACCCAGCGCCCGAAATGCTCCCCCTTGAATGGGCATGGGGAACCCCCCATGGGGAACCCCCCCACCCACAGCAACCTGAATAAAGAGAGGACTATTCATCCCTCCATTATCTTCCGGGGGGAAGATGGGATTTCCCCATGCACATCCAGGGGAGAACGTTTCGGGCGCTGGGCAGATACACCCAGGACAGGGGGGCAATCTATCACTGAACACACACTCACTCACACACACACACTCTATATGGGGCAATTTGGAGAATTCAATTCACCTTGATCCATGTTTTTGGACTGTGGAGGAAACCGGAGAACCCGGAGGAAACCCACGGGGATACGGGGAGAACATGGAAACTCCACCCAGATGGGGATTCGAACCAGGAATCCCCAGACTTGAGAGGAGAACATGCTAAACCACTAAACCACTGTGCCACCTGTGTAGTAGTCCATCCATCCATTCTCTATTGGGGGGGGGGGGTGTTCCCCATGCCCATCCAGAGGAGAAGGTTTTGGGTGCTAGGCAGATACACCCAGGACAGGGGGGCAATCTATCACTGAACACACTCACTCACACAGACACTCTATATGGGGCAATTTGGATAACTGAATTGACCTTTATCCATGTTTTTAGACTGTGGGAGGAAACCGGAGAACCCGGAGGAAACCCACGCAGACACGGGGAGAACATGCAAACTCCACCCAGATGGGGATTCGAACCGGGAATCCCTAGTGCTGAGAGGAGAACATGCTAAACCACTAAGCCACCATGCCACCGGTGTAGTAGTCCATCCATCCATCTATTATCTTCCGCTATATCCTCTATTAGGGTCACAGGGGGGGGGGTTTCCCATGCCCATCCAGGGGAGAATGTTTCGGGCGTTGGGCAGATACACCCAGGAAAGGGGGCAATCTATGGCTGGGCATACACTCACTCTATATGTGGCAATTTGAAGAACTCAATTGACTTGATCCATGTTTTTGGACTGTGGGAAGAAAACCGAAGAACCCGGAGGAAACCCACAGTATCAAAACCAAAAATTAAAATAAAGTGTCAAGTATGGATGGAGACCTAGGTGATCATGTGCAAAATACAATAGACAGATTTTAAATGTCCTGTTGTTCTTATTTTCGTCTTCCGGCCCAAAACAGTAGTATTGTATTGTAGAGCCTGATGGCCCTCCGAAAAAAAGATCTTCTCGGTCTTTCTGTGGACAGTTCAGTGACCACAGCCTGCCACTGAACGTGCTCCTCTGGTCCATAAAGATGGTGTGCAATGGGTGACCATCATCGTCCATCATGGAGAGCAGTTTGTTTAGTGTCCTCCGCTCTGCCACCTTAATCACAGAGTACAGTTCTGCACCCAGCACTGACTCCACACGTCACTTGTCCAGCCTCTTCACATCTGTCTTCTTAATACTGCCACCCCAGCCTAGAAGGCAGAGCTGGACACCACAGTCTGATGGAACATCTGCAGGAGCTTCCTACAGATGTTGAAGGACCCCAGTCTCCTCAGGACATAAAGCCTGCTTTGACATTTTTTGTAGAGGACGTCAGTGTTGGCTGACTAGTCCAACTTTTCATCCACGTGCAGACCGAGGTACTTGTAGGTCTTCAATATCTCCACCTCAGCCCCCTCAATAAACACAGGCTGAGGAAGTGGACCATGTGTATTGAGGGGGCTGAGGTGTTCCTTCTCCACGTTCTCTCTCCTGGCATTTGCACACGTAAGGGGTCAGGGTTTTAGGATTAGAAACTCAGTTTATTGATAAAGTTTATTGATTAGGAACTGCAGAATCATCAATCCGGCGCCGTAGTGGTTTAGCATGTTCTCCTCTCATCACTAGGGATTCCCTGTTCAAATCCCCATCTGGGTGGAGTCTTCCCGTGGGTTTCCTCCGGGTTCCTCCCACAGTCCAAAAACATGGACCAAGTCTATTGAGTTCTCCAAATTTAACCTCGTGAGTGAGTGTGTGTCCTGTGATCGATTGCCCTCTGTCCTGGGTGTATCTGCCCAGTGCCTGAAACGTTTTCCCCTGGATGGACATGGGGAATCTGTGTGGAGTTTTCATGTTCTCCCCGTGTCCGCGTAGGTTTCTTTCGTGTTCTCCGGTTTCCTCCCACAGTCCAAAAACATGGGTCAAGGTCAATTGAATTCTCCAAACTGCCCCATATAGTGTGTGTGTGTCCGTCCAGTGATAGATTGCCCCCCTGTCCTGGGTGTATCTGCCCAGCGCCCAAAACGTTCTCCCCTGGATGGACATGGGGAACCCCACAACGTTCTCCCCTCGATGGGCATGGGGACCCCCCCCCGTGACCCTAGTAGAGGATAAAGTGAAAATTAATGGATGGAGGATCATTAATCCTGATAATCTGCTAGCAATCTCATCTCATTGTCTTCCGCTTGGTCCTATTCTGGGAGGGGGTCCCATGTTGATCCCTTGCTGGACACACACACAATATAGGGGCAATTTAGTGCTTAAATCTTCACCTTTTTAGACTATGGGAGGAAACCAGTGAACTCTGAGGAAACCCACACAGTCATGAGAACATGGAAACTTCACCCAGATTGGGGTTTAATAACTGGATCCGGCTCTGAGAGAAGAACATGCTAATCACTACATCAGAAACCCACAACAAGTGCTCGAGAAAGGAATGTGTCTTTAAAAAAAAAAAAAAAAAGTTTGTCTGATTTAAGAGATCGTTCCACCCTTCAGAGTAAAGGAGAGAGAGGGGGAACTGACAGGGTTCCAGCACTAGGTGGCAGTCTTGGCAGGGGTGTAGCAGATCCTGGGCTGTAGATCAGAGACCAGGGCTTGTACTGAGGGTGGGGGCCGCTAGTGGAAACCGATGCTGATGTGAGTGGAGCAATATGGGGGGGGGGGGGTAGTAAACACTGATGTTCTAAAGACAAATTCCATGGTGAGCAGCAACAGAGGAAAGAACAAAAAGTTGTCTGGTGTTTGTGTTGCAAGTGTTCAGACAGGATGGGAGGGGACGGGACGATCCTTTATTGGTCCCACATTGGTGGAAATTTACATTTCTCAGCAGCAGAAGTGACAATTAGGAAAGTTAGATACATGTAATAATTTTGAAAAAAAAAAACAAAACCCATGTATTGACAAAACCCATGTATTGGACTGGAACATCTGGACACTCCAGCTGTAATGGAGGAGCTTTGTTTTTAACTTAACATCCATATAGATTAAAACAGACCTGTTCGTATGAATGTCTAACGGCAAGATTTCACAAGGACAAGGAGAGATCGTTTCACTTAAAACATGGGAAGAAATCAAATGAGAGGTTATGAGAACACAGAGGTAAAAAATAATATTTTATTGAATTCTAATTTCAAACAAACATTAACATTTAGGTCAGAGAAGTTCACACAGTTCAGAGCATCATTACAAACACAGGTTTAACTCACTCAGGATGTCCCCAGAGGATGTCAACCTGGAGGGGGGGGGGGG
>JAFMOD010000490.1:44989-60447 GCA_019802435.1 Corydoras maculifer
TTTTTTTTTTTTTGTGTGTGTCTGTTTTTTTTTTGTATGTCTGTGTGCGTGTTTTTTTTTTTGTGTGTGCCTCTCTGCGTTTGTTTTATTTTTTTTGTGTGTGTGTTTTACATTTTTTAATTAATTCTTTCATTTATGTATTTATTTATTTTTGTGTCTGTTTTTTTTTTTCCCCCTGAGTTTTTTTTTTTTTGTGTGTCTGCATGCATGTTTATTTTATTAATAATTAGTTAGTTGGTTAGTTAATTAATTATTTTTTGTGTCTGTGTTTTTGTTGTGTGTTTTTTTTTTTTCTCCCCTGTTTCTAGAGTTTTTTTTGTGTGTCTGCATGTGTTTTTTTTTATTTTCTTTTTAATTAATTAATTCATTATTCATTCATTATCTCCCACTTTATCCTCTGTTAGGGTCGCGGTGGGGTTCCCCATGCCCATCCAGGGGAGAACGTTTCGGGCACTGGGCAGATAGACCCAGGACAGGGCACCAATCCATCGCTGGGCACACATTCACTCACACAGACACACTCTATATGGGGCAACTTGATCCATGTTTTTGGATTGTGGGAGGAAACCGGAGAACTCTGAGGAAACCCATGCGGACACGGGGAGAATATGGAAACTCCACTCAGATTGGGATTCGGACCGGGAATCCCTAGCACTGAGAGGCGAACCACTAAGTCACCGTGCTGAACCGTGCTTAATTAATTTTGTGTCTGTGGTTTTGTTGTGTGTTGTTTTTTTTCTTTTTTTTCCCCCCTGTGTGTCTGAGTGTCTGCATGCGGGTTTGTTATTTAATTAATTAATTTAATTAATTATTTATTTTTGTGTGCTTTTTGTTGTGTGTGGGTTATTTTTTTTCTTTGTGTGTGTGTGTGTGATAACTGAACATGTCATTTCTTAACTCCTGTATTACGGACTCTCTGGACAGTGTTCTGTTTCTGAAGAAGATTGATAAATGTTGGCAGGATCACTGCAGACAGATGGTAAGAACAACAACACAGAACACCCCCCCCCTCCGCTCCACTTATTGTCCATGTCCTCAGTTCCACTGAAGATGGACTTTGTAGTTCTACAGATCCAGTCTGTAGTCTATCTGTGTGTGTTCTACAGTACATACTGTGTACTCTGTTCTAATGCCCAGAACCCCAATAGTACCACCACAGAGCAGGGGTTATTGGGTGGGGGCATTAGTCCTATCCCAGCAGTGACTATATGATGATGACTATATATAATATACAACTACAAATATAGAATATTGAACTAAAAATCCATCCATCCATTATCCTCTACTTTATCCTCTACTAGGTTCGCGGGGAGGGTGGGTTCCCCGTGCCCATCTGGGAGAGAACGTTTCGGGCACTGGGCAGATACACCCAGGACAGGGGGGCAATCTATCGCTGAACATGCGCGCACACACACACACACACACTCTATATGGGGCAAAGAACTCACTTCACCTTGATCCATGTTTTTGGACTGTGGAAGGAAACCGGAGAACCTGGAGGAAACCCACGTGGACACGGGGAGAACATGGAAACTCCTAGTGCTGAGAGAAGAACATGCTAAGCCACTATGCCGCCCTGTATATACATATATTTATAGTTTAAAAGGCGGCACGGTGGCTTAGTGGTTTAGCATGTTTTCCTCTCAGCGTTAGGGATTCCCGGTTCAAATCTGCATCTGGGTGGAGTTTGCATGTTCTCCCCATGTCCGCGTGGGTTTCCTCCCACAGTCCAAAAACATGGATCAAAGTGAATTGAATTCTCCAAATTGCCCTTTATAGAATCTGTGTGTAAGTGTGTGCCCAGTGATAGATTGGCCTGGATGGTGCCCGAACCAGTGCCCGAAACTACCCCAGATGGGCATGAAACCCCCCCGCGTGACCCTAATGGAGAATAAAGCGGTAGATAATGGATGGATTTATAGTTAAATATTCTATTATGTTACACATATCTATATATTTTTTATCTGATATTTTTCTTTAAAATTTAAATTTTAAAAGATCAGGGTGATCGGGGTACCCATCATTTCGTTCTTGTCTCATGTCCCACATGTGATATTAATGATAATAAAATTGTCTTGAATCTTGAATGTAAAATCTAAACCATGTCGTTTAAAACCTTCTCTTTGCCTCCATCCTTTTTTTGCAGATCATGATCCGGAGTATATTTTTGTTTTTAGACCGAACATACGTGTTACAGAATTCGATGCTGCCGTCCATCTGGTACGTCTCATGTCCCGCACCGCCGGAACTCAATGAGCAGAATGAATTCACGGTGTTTCTTGAAGTCACCCTCTATTTCTTCCTTCTCATGAAAAGGGACATGGGGTTGGAGCTGTTCCGTGTCTACATCATCAGTGATCTGAAAGTGCAGAGCAAGACGATCGACGGCATCCTCCTGCTCGTAGAGAGAGAGCGCAGCGGGGAGGCCATAGACCGGTCTCTCCTCAGGAGTCTCCTGAGCATGCTGTCAGATTTACAGGTACCAACAATTTTACACCTGTAAGCAACAACATCCATCTTCTGCTTTATCCTCGAACGTCTCGGACGCTGGGCAGATAAACCCAGGATAGGGGGGCAATCTATCACTGGGCACACACTCTATATGGGGCAATTTGGAGAATTCAATTGACCTTGATCCATGTTTTTGGACTGTGGGAGAAACCCGGAGAAAACCCACACGGACACGGGGAGAACATACAAACTCCACCCAGATTGGGATTCGAACCGGGAATCCCTAGTGCTGAGAGGAGAACATGCTAAACCTCTAAGCCACCGTGCCAAGGCAACAGCATCAATCCATTATCTTCCTCTGTTAGGGTCGTGGGGGGGGGGGGTGTTCCCCATGCCCATCCAGGGGAGAACATTTGTTTTGTAAGTTTTGTTTTTTATTGAACAGATTTATCAGGATTCCTTTGAGCAGCGTTTTCTGGAGGAGACGAATCGACTGTATGGCGCCGAGGGACAGCGGCTGATGCAGGAGAGAGAGGTACACAACCCAAACCCCGCGGTCCGTAACGCACATCAGTTAGGTTGTACACTTTAACTGCACAAGCAAAGAGACATGTGTGTTGTTCATGAAGGTTCCTGAATATCTTCACCATGTCAACAAACGTCTGGAGGAGGAAGCGGACCGAGTTATCACGTACCTGGATCAGAGCACACAGTGAGTCCCCCGAACACACACACACACACACACACTGTGCACACTGTTAAAAATGAACACACAGGCTCGTTTTTAAGGCTGCGACAATGAATCGATAATGAGAAGTGTCGACAACGAATTTCATAATCGATTCGTCGTGTTGCGTGATTCATCTCGCATCGTCGTAACTGCTTCAACACCGCTGAAAACAAATAATAACGGAACGAAGCGGAGCGGAATCTGCAAAACAAGTCTAACATCTATCCATTATCTTCCTCTTTATCCTCTAGTAGGGTCTGGGGGGGTTCCCCATTCCCATCCAGGGGAGAACGTTTCAGGCACTGGGCAGATGCACACACACACACTCTATATGAGGCAATTTGGAGAATTAAATTGACCTTGATCCATGTTTTTGGGCTGTGGGAGGAAACCGGAGAACCCAGAGGTACCCCCACACGGACACGGGGAGAACATGGAAACTCCACCCAGATTGAGATTCGAACCAGGAATCCCTAGCACTGAGAGGAGAACATGCTAAACCACTAAGCCACCGTGCTGAGGCAACAACATTCATCCATTATCTTCTGCTTAATTCTTTTAGTGTCGCGGGGGGTTTCCCCATGCCCATCCAGAGGAGAATGTTTCGGGTGCTGGGCAGATACACCCAGGACAGGGGGGCAATCTATCACTGGACACACTCACACTCTATATAGGGCAATTTGGAGAATTCAGTTGACCTTGATCCATGTTTTTGGACTGTGGAAGCAAACCGGAGAACCCGGAGGAAACCCACGCGGACGTGAGGAGAACATGCAAACTCCACCCAGATTGGGTTTCTAACCTGGATCCCCAGTGCTGAGAGGAGAACATGCTAAATCACTAAGCCACTGTGCCACCTGGCCTCTAGTTTAACATCCATCCATTATCTTCAGCTTTATCCTCTATCAGGGTTGCGGGGGGGTTCCCCCATACCCATCCAGGGTAGAATGTTTCGGGCGCTGGGCAGATACACTCAGGACAGGGGGGCAATCTATCACTGGACTAACACTCATCCACACGAACACACTCCATATGGGGCAATTTGGAGAATTCAATTGACCTTGATCCATGTTTTTAAACTGTGAGAGGAAACCGGAGGAAACCCACGCGGACACGGGGAGAACATGCAAACTCCACCCAGATTGGGTTTCGAACCTGAAATCCCCAGCACTGAGAGGATAAAGCAGAAGATAATGGATGGATATATGTTGCTATAGTAACCTTAAGCCTAACCTCTTTCATGGAACTGAATTTGAGCAAAATAAGCCGGGCTTGTCTTAATAAGCCTGGCTTACTGTGTTAGCTTGCTTGGAGTGATGTCACTGCAGTCCAGCTGCTTTCTCCTTAACTTTCTGAGCTGTGGTGTTCTCTCATTGGTCAGTGATGTAACAGTTAAGATGGAACCCAAACGCAACGTCCATCTGAATCCATTTATTAATTAATTGCTATTTGGATAACAAACTTTCTGATGTTTTTCAGAAAACCGTTAATTGCCACAGTGGAGAAACAACTACTCGGTGAACACCTGACCGCTACACTTCAGAAAGGTATCCATCCACCTGACAAGTTTCATCCACACATGCTGCATTAATTTCCATCCATCCATCCATCTATTATCTTCTGCTTTATCCTCTATAACAGTCATGGTGGGGGTGGAGGTTCACCCATGCCCATGCTCATCCAGGGGAGAACGTTTCGGGTGCTGGGCAGATACACCCAGGACAGGGGGGGCAATCTATCACTGAACACTCACTCACTCACACAGACTCTATATGGGGCAATTTGGACTCAATTGACCTTAATCCATGTTTTTGGACTGTGGGAGGAAATCGGAGAACCCGGAGGAAACCCACATGGACACGGGGAGAACAAGCAAACTCCACCCAGATTGGGTAAATCCTTAATTATGACAAAGGATTTAAAACGGATAATTATCAATCAATTATTCATCCATCCATTATCTTCTTCTTCGCGGGGGGGTGCCCATCCAGGGAAGAACGTTTCGGGCGCTGGGCAGTTACAACCAGAACAGGACGCCTATCACTGGACACACAC
This sequence comes from Corydoras maculifer, assembly GCA_019802435.1. NCBI lineage: Eukaryota > Metazoa > Chordata > Actinopteri > Siluriformes > Callichthyidae > Corydoras > Corydoras maculifer. The sequence continues at coordinate 50,226 of JAFMOD010000490.1, forward strand.
TGACACATGGGGCAATTTTGGAGCATTCTTTTCATTCATCATTCACTTTACCTTGAATCCATGTTTTTGGGCTGTGTCACCTGTAAATAAAGTTAATATTTTGACTGGTTGTTGTAATAAGACGGCACAGTGGCTTAGTGGTTTAGGATGTTCTCCTGTCAGCACTAGGGATTCCCGGTTCGAATCCCAATCTGGGTGGAGTTTGCATGTTCTCCTCATGTCCGCGTGGGTTTCCCTCGGGTTTTCCGGTTTCCTCCCACAGTCCAAAAACATGGATCAAGGTGAATTGAATTCTCCAAATTGCCCCATATAGAATGTGAGTGATTGCCCCCCTGTCCTGGGTGTATCTGCGTATCTGCCCAGCGCGCGCCCCCCTTCCCCCTGCGACTCTAGTGGAGGATGAAGCGGAAGATAATGGATGATGGATTTGTTGCAATAGAAAAAATAAAGACTCTGTGCTTCTGTTGATTCTTTTATTTTTATTTTTTTAGGATTAAATCATCTGCTGGATGAGAACCGGATCCAGGACTTGTCACTGCTGTATCAGCTGTTCAATCGGGTTCGAGGTGGAGTGCAGGCTCTTCTGCAGCACTGGATCGAGTACATCAAGGTAGAAATCAGAGCTAAAGGTTTAAATGCTCTGACTTTAAATAATCTGACCTCTGCAAACGAAGTAGCACTGAAGTCCTAAAGATGTTCTCACTGCAGATGATTAAAGTCCATCCATCCATTATCCTCCACTTTATCCTCTATTAGGATTGCGGGGGGGGATTCCCAATGCCCATCCAGTGGAGATCGTGTTGGGCGCTGGGCAGACAGGGGGGCAATCTATCACTGGACACACACACACTCACTCACACACACACACTCTATATGGGGCAATTTGGAGGATTCAATTGACCGTGGTCCATGTTTTTGGACTGTGGGAGGAAACCCATGCGGAAATGGAGAGAACATGCAAACTCCACCCAGATTGGGATTCGAACCGGGAGTCCCTAGTGCTGAGAGGTGAACATGCCAAGCCACCATGCCACCCCTGCATATGTACACACAGAGGAATTTGGCCTCCACCTTTAACCCATCCGTGCAGTGAAACACACACACACACACACAAACACACTGGTGAAGTGAGCACACGTCTCCGCAGTGGTGGGCATGCCTTGAACACGGCGCCCGGGAAGCAATTGGAGTCAGGTGTCTTGCCAAAGGGCACTTCAGCCGTGATACTTGGTGGGACCGGGAATCGAAGCGGAGACCTTCAGGTCACGAGCCTTGTTCCTTAACCACAAGCCCATTACTGCCCGGTCATCACTTGGGGATGCAGGAGGAGGATGATGATGATGTAAGGCAGATGCATTAACTTTATATTGACCATTACAACAGGTGCATCATCATCATCAGTTGCCCCAACAAAGAGAACTGTTATAAAGCAGAGGTTTACACAAACTGCAGACCTTTTAATATTTGAAAGCACATGTTTCGTGGAGGGCATCACGGTGGCTTAGTGGTTTAGCATGTTCTCCTCTCAGTGCTAGGGATTCCCGGTTCGAATCCCAATCTGGGTGGAGTTTACATGTTCTCCCCGTGTCCGCGTGGGTTTCCTCCGGGTTCTCCGGTTTCCTCCCACAGTCCAAAAACATGGATCAACATGGTTCAGCCCCCCCCAGTAGAGGATAAAGCCGAAAATAATGAAATGGATTCAAGGATTTTTACTGTCACATCATCTGGTACTGGTGAGTGAAAAACTTGGTAATGCTTCCTGTCAGTACACTTTCCACGCTGCAGGTGTAGAAAGTCTTAAGAACACTGGGGTTCAGCCCCCCCCCCCCCCAGTAGAGAATAAAGCTGCAGATAATGAATGGATTTAAGGATTTTTATTGTCACATCATCTGGTAATGAACCCCGGGAGCTGAACCCTGGTGATGTACTGCGCTCTACGCACCACCCTCTGCAGGGATTTCCGCTCTGGAGCAGTACAGTTCCCATACCAGGTGGTAATGCTTCCTGTCAGTACACTTTTCACGGTGCAGTTGTAGAAAGTCTTAAGAACACTGGGGTTCAGTGAAAAACTTATAAGCAAGCGCCCACAACTGTGCAAAAAAAGCGATATTTACAAATATAAGAAAAAGAAAACATACAATACATTTAAAATATGAAAAATTTTAAATATGAAATATGAGAAGGGTATGGAAGAGGCTGTATGTGGGAGTGTATGTGGGTGCTGTGCAGTAAAGTGCAAGGTGTGGTGTATATAAGGTGGAAATTGTCTGAGTATGGGCAGATTCACAGTTCTACTGGCCATTTCTTTGTCTGGTTGCCTGTGGGAAGAAGCTGTTCCTAAACCGGCTGGTTCTGGTCTTTACGCTTCTGAGTCTCTTTCTACTCGGCAACTGCGAGAAAAGACAGTGGCTAGGCTGAGTGGGGTCTTTAATGATATCACTACATTTCCTCAGACAGTGGATGGTATATAGGTTCTAAAGGATAAGGAGCTGAACCCCAGTGATGTACTCCGCTCAACGCACCACCCTGTGCAGGGATTTCCGCTCTAGAGCAGTACAGTTCCCATACCAGGTGGTAATGCTTCCTGTCAGTACACTTTCCACGGTGCAGGTGTAGAAAGTCTTAAGAATACTGGGGTTCAGGCCAAACCTTCTCAAACCTGATATAAATGGATATATAAAGTGGTTTGATATAAAGGGGTTATGTTTGAATCACATGAGCAGGATGATGGTGTAAGGACGGTGATGGTTCGGTTAAATCCTCGTTCTTTGGTTTTGGACCTCAGGCTTTCGGGAGCACGATAGTGATCAATCCAGAGAAAGACAAGACGATGGTGCAGGAGCTGCTGGACTTTAAGGACAAGGTGGACTCCATCATCGACATCTGCTTCATGAAGAACGAAAAGTTCGTCAATGCCATGAAGGAGGCGTTCGAGACCTTCATCAACAAGAGACCCAACAAACCTGCAGAGCTTATCGGTGGGTCTCATTCCGTCAGCAAATCGAGTCGAACCCCGCTCTCCCCCCGCTCCACGCTTCCTGCTAGAGAACTACAACGGGAGCATGCTGTACCGAAACGTAATGCGATATGCAGGATGCTCAGGAGGGGGCGCCAAAGTCACACTTGAACGCATTTTTAAAAAAATCGATTCTTGGGCATTGTGAATCGATTCTGAATCGCCAGGACTATGAATTGCGTTTCTTTGAAGAATCAATTTTTTTCTTAGAACCCCTATTGGTCAATTGCACGTTATGGCAAAAACGCAACCATGAATCATGCTAGATGCAATGACACTGCCAAAATGAACCTGCGGGGGGGCGCTGTCGATGACTGGCTGGAACGTAATAACGGAGTTGGTGTGATTTATGTTTTATATTAATTAATGTATGTATTAATTATATTTATATTAATTAATGGATTCATTAATTATTCATTCCTTATCTTCCGCTTTATCCTATATTAGGGTTGCGGGAGGGGGTTCCCCATGCCCATCCAGGGGAGAACGTTTCGGGCACTGGGCAGTTACACCCAGGACAGGGGGGCAATCCATCACTGGGCACACACCCACTTACAGACACACTCTATATGGGGCAATTTGGAGAATTGTTCCATATTTTTAGACTGTGGGAGGAAAACGGAGAGCCTGGAGGAAACCCACGCGGACATGGGGAGAACATGGAAACTCCACCCAGATGGGGATTCGAACCGGGAATCCCTAGTGCTGAGAGGAGAACATGCTAAACCACTAAGCCACCGTGCTGCCCTTAATTAATTATGTTTTATATTAATTAATGGATGAGAAGAATCTCGTCGGGGAAGCCGACGTTGTGAACGGAACTCTGTTATCTGTGTTCCAGCGAAATATGTGGATTCCAAACTGCGTGCGGGGAACAAGGAGGCCACCGATGAGGAGCTGGAGAAGATGCTGGACAAGATCATGATCATCTTCAGGTTCATTTACGGTGAGTTTCAGGGTCGGGTCAGAGTCGCTTGACGACTCCGGGGTCTGTCTGCGCTTTAACATGTTCTCCTCATTTCAGGGAAGGACGTGTTCGAGGCGTTCTATAAGAAAGACCTGGCCAAGAGGCTGCTGGTTGGGAAAAGTGCCTCTGTTGATGCTGAGAAGTCCATGCTGTCCAAACTGAAACACGGTGAGGACCTGCATTCTGCGTGGCTGTGCTGCTCTAGACGCTCTTCAGCGCATTCGTGCTCACCGTGCGGGTCCCTCAAAGTGCAGGTTCCTCGGCACAGGGATGCTTGCTGAGTGGTAGAGCTGTGCAATACCAAAAATTTTGGTATCGATCCGATACCAAGTAAATATAGGGCCAATATCGCGATATTCGATACCGATACTTTTTAATATAATTTTTTTAATAGTCCAGTCCACCTCTTATGATATATCTTTCATTCATTCATTATCTCCCGCTTTATCCTCTATTAGGGTTGCGGTGGGGTTCCCCATGCCCATCCAGGGGAGAACATCTCGGGCGCTGGGCAGATACACCCAGGACAGGGCACCAATCCATCGCTGGGCACACAATTACTCACTCAAACACACTCTACATGGGGCAGTTTGGAGAATTCAATTGACTTGATCCATGTTTTTGGACTGTGGGAGGAAACCGGAGAACCCGGAGGAATCCCACGCAGACATGGGGAGAACATGTAAACTCCACCCAGATGAGGATTCGAACCGGGAATCCCTAGCGCTGAGAAGCTAATGTGCTAACCACTAAGCCACCGTGCCACCATATATCTTTCAATCTTTTTGTTTACATTGTGTGCACTTGCCTGTTGCTGTAATTCTATGAAATTCCTTGTTGTGGGATATTTAAAGCTTTATCGAATGTTATCTTCTCTTAGATAACTTTGTAATAGAATAAATGTACTAGGTTATTTCATCTGGTTTATTTCATATCTTCAGTCTTCATTTATATATATATATATATATATATATATATATATATATATATATATATATATATATATAATTTTTATTATTATTTATTATTATTATCTTATCATCTATTATTATTATCTTTTGCGTCGGCTCCATTAACATATGACTTGGGTAACATTTACTTTGAAAGTTAATATGAACTGCTGTTGAAAATTACCACTCTTATCTATCTGGATATTCTCTGCTGCTGGACTGAAATGCTTTTGCCAGTGACGTCTGACGTTTTTCGGGGTCAGAGAATGGGGGATGTCTCTCCTCTTCTCGCCGTTTCTGCAGCTTTCTGTTTTCTGCTGTGTGGTTTTTCATGGGCTTAAATAAGTTTGTTGGGTTTCCTGTGTACCTAATAGACTTTTTGCAAACTAAACAGGTTGCTGATGTCGCATTTTCGGCTGTAAAATACAGCCAAACAGCGCTTCTCTTTCTTTCAGACATCTTTTTTTATCTCCCACTCCGAGTCTCTCTCCGTACTGTGACGTGTTGACTTGGGCGGGTCAGACTGAGCCCACGTGGCTGCTGTGTCACGTGACTGTGCAACAACAAAAGTGTGTGTGTGTTTTTTGTGCCACAGTGATATCAGCGTTACAGACTCAGAGAATAGCAAGTATTGTTCAATACCAGCGTTGGTATCGATATTATCGATATTTGTATTGATCCGCACAGCTCTACCGAGTGGGTCCCTCACCTGTGCAGTTCCCTCACCTGTGCAGGTCCCTCGGCGCAGTGATGCTTGCCAAGTGGGTCCCTCACCTGTGCAGTTCCCTTACCTTTGCAGGTCCCTCGGCGCAGTGATGCTTGCCAAGTGGGTCCCTCAACTGTGCAGGTCCCTCGGCGCAGTGATGCTTGCCGAGTGGGTTCCATGCCGTGCGGGTTCCTCGCTGTGCAGGTTCCTCAGTGCAGTGATGCTTGCCGAGTGGGTTCCTCACTGTGCGGGTTCCTCACTTTGCGGGTTCCTCGCCGTGCGGGTTCCTCGGCGCAGTGATGCTTGCCGAGTGGGTTCCTCACTGTGCAGGTTCCTTGCCGTGCGGGATCCTCGCCACAATGATGCTCACCATGCGGGTTTGGTTTTCACAGCCCTGATACTCACGGGTTCTTTGCCATGCTTATTATTAACCGTACTGATGTTCCCTGTCGTGCTGGCGGGTTCTCCCTCGTGCTGTGCGGGTTCTGTTCTGATGTTCTGCGTTGTTCTTTGCAGAATGCGGTGCGGCGTTCACCAGCAAACTGGAGGGTATGTTTAAGGACATGGAACTCTCGAAGGACATCATGGTGCAGTTCAAACAGGTCTGTTTACATCCCCACTCTAGAACCCGAGGTTCCGCGCCATGCCCAGATGTTCCGTGCCACGCCCAGATGTTCTGATTTAAAGGTTTTAGGGTTCTGTTTATAGCACACACAACCTCATGATGCAGAACACACAGCATTGTGGGTGAAAGATCCCACCCACAGGTGGCGCAGTGCTCGACACATCCTCCTCTCAATCCCGATGGAGTTTGCATGTTCTCCCCCTGCCTGCATTGGTTTCCCTCCTACAGTCCAGAAACATGGATTCAAGGTGAATTGAAGGCTCTAAATTGCCCCATCTGAAATAGCAACATTGCCCCTATGTATTTCATAGGCAGTGTAATTCTTCACACTCTTGTGTGTGTGGTGGTTCTGTAAAGTCCTGCAGGTCGTGTTCCATGGTTCCGTCCGGGTTCCGTGTGTTTAATCCGGGTTCCGTGGTTCCATCTGGGTTCCGTGTGTTTAATCCGGGTTTTCTTTGGTTCTCAGTATATGCAGTGCCAGAACATTCCGGGGAACATCGAGCTGACTGTCAACATTCTCACTATGGGTTACTGGCCAACCTACATCCCCATGGAAGTTCATCTGCCCCCAGAGGTTTGATCACATCACATGACGAGACATGACATGATGACACAGGGTGATAAGTTCTGTGTAAGTGTGTGTTCAGTGATAGATTGCCCCCCTGTCCTGGGTGTATCTGCCCAGCGCCCGAAACGTTCTCCCCTGGATGGGCATGGGGAACCTTAATAGAGGATAAAGTGAAAGATAATGGATGGATGGATTTTTTAAATATGTGCTCACAGCAGCCCCCTAGTGTTTTCCTTCTGTTATTACACAACATATAAATATATATAGCATATTTCAATTTGGGCGGCACAGTGGCTTAGTGGTTTAGCATCTCCTTTCAGCGCTGGGGATTCCCGGTTCGAATCCCAATCTGGGCGGAGTTTCCATGTTCTTGTGTCCGCGTGGGTTTCCTCCGGGTTCTCCGGTTTCCTCCCACAGTCCAAAAAGGTGAATTGAATTCTCCAAATTGTCCCATATAGAGTGATAGATTGCCCCCCCCTGTCCTGGGTGTATATGCCCAGCGCCTGAAATGTTCTTCTCTGGATGGGCATAGGGAACCCCCGACCCTAATAGAGGATAAAGCGGAAGATAATGGATGGATGGAAGTATTGGGCCATATTTGAATGCCATTGTATTTCATTGTGGGTAATTCTAAAATATATAGAACAATCGTTGGTTTGAAGAATCATCGTATGAAGATGTCATGAACCTCATTAGTGCTGATTTGCATGTTTGTGGTACTGCGAGACCCTCTGATCTACGCTGTGACTCGTGTTCCTTCAGATGGTGAGACTTCAGGAAATCTTTAAGACCTTTTACCTCGGCAAGCACAGTGGACGCAAACTCCAGTGGCAATCGACGCTGGGACACTGCGTCCTCAAAGCAGAATTCAAAGAGGTACCGAGTTTAAGCTTCAGATTCTGAACCTTTCTTCTGATGATCGCCTCCTTATTTGCTCAGACGCACACGCAATACCTCCTCCAACGCTGCGGGGGACACTACCTCGTTATTGTTTCCCAACTTGAATCCTACTTCGCAAGAGAGACAGCAAAGGCTCAAAATACATACTTTATTTAATAATTAAATGTTTTTTTATATTAACATGGTGGCTTGGTGGTTTGGCATGTTCTCATCTCAGCACTAGGGATTCCCAGTTTAAATCCCAATCTGGGTGGCGTTTGCATGTTCTCCCCGTGTCCATGTGGGTTTCCTCCGGGTTCTCCGGCTTCCTCCCACAATTCTAAAACATGGATTTAAGGTCAATTGGTTTCTCCAAATTGCCCTATATAGAGTGTGTGTGTCTGTGTGTGTCCATAGATAGATTGCTCACCCTGTCCTGGTGTAACTGCCCAGCACCCGAAACGTTCTCCCCTGGATGGGCAATGGGAACCCTTTTGTAATCCTAAGTGGTAATATAAGGGGCATGAGACATGAGTGATAAGAAAGAGCGGCACGGTGGCTTAGTGGTTTGGCATGTTCTCCTCTCAGCACTAGGGATTCCCGGTTCGAATCCCAATCTGGGTGGACTTTGCATGTTCTCCCTATGCCCGCGTGGGTTTCCTCTGGGTACTCTGGTTTCCTCCCACAGACCAAAAACATGGATCAAGGTGAATTGAGTTCTCTAAATTGCCCCATAGAAAGTGTGAGTGTGTGCCCAGCAATGGATTGGCGTCCTGTCCTGGGTGTATCTGCCCAGCAACCGAGACGTTCTTTCCTGGATGGACATCGGGAACCCTAGTACCCCCCCCTCGACCCTAGCAGAGGATAAAGCAGTGTCTTATTGTTTTTATAAAATGCTTACAAACACACTGTAATAAGTCGTTAATAATCTTGTCTTTAATGACGTAATCTAGTCCGTTTTTTAAAGTGAACGCTGATCGCAGACTAACAGCATTCTGGTTTCTCTAACAATGAAATATTGCCATCTAGTGGCCAAATATCAAATACATTGGGCAAATAATGTATTGTGTGTCCATACCATTTTCTGGTGTACCTCCTGGTGCTGTTTTACGGTGTGGGGGAACGGGGCGTCGCGGGTGTGTCAGCCGATGTTCAGCTGCCGTCTGCATCTGTTAAAAGGTCATTAAGGTGGTGGATAAAAGCAGAGGACAGATGGTCTGTGCGGATGCTGTGCCGTTATAGTGAATGTGATTGGCTGCGGTTTGATTTCTCTTTTATTTTTCTGTTTAAAGGGAAGGAAGGAGCTGCAGGTGTCGCTGTTCCAGACGTTGGTTCTTCTGATGTTTAACGAAGGAGAAGAGTTCTCTTTGGAGGAGATCAATCTCGCTACAGGAATCGGTCATTCTGAAATTCCTCAGCTCTCTCACACTCTGTTTCTGACTTTAATTATTCAGAAAAATAAACCCCGGGGGAGTGCGCCCTCTTTGGGGAGCGCCTCGTGGCCTCTTCGGACTCGTGGCCCGGGGTGCCTCGCGGCCTCTTGGCGAGTGCGTCCTTGGGTGCCTTGCATCCTCTCAGGATGTCGCGCAGCCTCTTGGAGAGAGCTCCCTGGGGTGCCTCTAGGCCTCTTAGGGGAGCGCCACCCCCCGGGGTGCCTCACGGCATCTTGGGGAGCGCCCTCCCGGGTGCCTCTAGGCCTCTTGAGGGACCGCATCTCAGGGGGCCTCGCAGCCTCTTGGGGGAGCACGTCCCAGGGTGCCTCGTGGCATCTTGGGGGAGAGCATCCCATGGTGCATTGCAGCCTCTTGGGGGAGCGCATCCCAGGGTGCCTCATGGCCTCTTGGGGGAGCGCACTACGGGGTGCCTTGTAGCCTCTTGGGACGCTCATCCTGGGGTGCCTTGCGGCCTCTTAGGACAGCGTGTCCCAGGGTGCCTCGCGGCCTCTTGGGGGAGCGCGTCCCAGGGTGCCTCACGGCCTCTTGGTGGCACGTTCAAGGGTGCCCCGTGGCATCTTGGGACTTGTGCCCCGTGGTGCCTTGAGGCCTCTTGGGACGTCTCTTGGCCTCTTGGGACTTGTGTCCCTGGGTCCTCGAAGTATAAAGTAATTGAGTGTAGTTGAAATAATTGCATTCAATGTAATTAAGGAATGAATTAACGTGACGTTGTTGTTTGTTAACGGTTTGTGATAACTGCTCTGTGCAGAGGACAGCGAACTACGGCGCACCCTGCAGTCGCTGGCATGCGGGAAGGCTCGCGTTCTCACCAAAACCCCCAAAAGCAAAGACGTGGAAGACGGAGACCGGTTCTCCTGCAACGACGATTTCAAGCACAAGCTCTTCAGAATCAAAATCAACCAGATCCAGATGAAGGAGACGGTACCCCCCCCCCCCCCCCCGTTCCGTACACCCTGCATGTTCTCCACGGATGGAACCGAGCGGAGACTGACCGCGGGGGCTTTTTTGGTTTCAGGTGGAGGAGCAGGCCAGCACCACGGAGAGAGTGTTCCAGGAC
>JAFMOD010000490.1:88717-105155 GCA_019802435.1 Corydoras maculifer
ACACACACACACACACACACACACTCTATATGGGGCAATTTGGAGAATTCAATTACACTTGATCCATGTTTTTGGACTGTGGGAGGAAACAGGACAACTTGGAGGAAACCCACACGGACACAGGGAGAACATGGAAACTCCATCCAGATTGGGATTCGAACAGGGAATCCCTAGCGCTGAGAGGAGAACATCCTAAACCACTAAGCCACCGTGACGCCTTCTCCAAGTAAACATGCAGAGGTCAAAGTTGGGAATTTAGTTCATGTGTCACATATTAAAGGCGTTCTGAACCTGCATTCTCAATTCTTCAGACGCGGAACCACGGGGGTTCCTACAGAAAACATTAGATTCATATGGAGTCCACATACTTTTGCACTCTGCTCCAGCTGCACCTGACTGGACGGAGCTCCTGCTTCAGGTTCCTTCTTCTCCTTTGAGAGTTCTTCAACCTCATGGCTTCATGTTGAAGTAAAATAAAAAAAAGATTATGGATCGTACATTAGAACTGAACTAGAACATGTCCCACTGTGGTTCTGTCTCATTAAAGGAACAGCTACATCAGCACTTTACAGGAGACAGATACTCCCAACACACTCTGGACCAAAGTATTAGGTCTCCAACACAGGAAAGTTGTAATGGGGCCGTGTCGCCACTAGGTGGCAGCAGTGTTACATGGTCTACGCTCCTCAATCACTGGCAATTCGGATCAGGTGATAGAGCGTCTATATGAAGCGACGCTCTACTGTGATCCCTCGCACCATTGTCCCCTCCATTTTTGAGAGGGCTAGAGGTTCACAGGCCTTCAGTAGAGGGTCTGTAGTATACAACGCAAAGGTGATTGTTCTCTCACCCAGCTCATCATTAGTAGAGGGTGTGGCAGTGATATGAGGCAGTTCCAGGTTGCCTTCTGAGCTAAGTACATGCAGGATATGCCCCTTTTAGTTCTGCTGCTCTAGTCACATGATGCACTTTGTCAATCAAACTCTGGTTATTAATTAATTACTCTGCTTTATTAGCTCTAACGGCTTTTCTAGTTGATTCTTTTGAGGTGCCGCCTCATTTCCTGGAGGTGTGGTCAGCTCTTCATCATGGTTCTGCTGAAGCATTGCGGCTACGACGATTACCGAATGGAACCTGGATTCTTATTGGACCGGCGGGACCCCCTAAATGGACTTTTAGTTTTACAATTCAGGGTCACCTGATCACCACACAATCTGTACATGGCTGTCCTACACTGTTGATGCTGCCCCCACCGCTCAAGGAGGAGGAGTCCCCCACTGAGCACTGGTTTCTTCCAACATAACAGAGTTTTGTCTTGCCGTTGTGTCTTGGTCTTGCTCTTTGGGGGTTTAAAGGTTTAGAATGCTGTAAAGCTGCTTTGTGACGATGAACGATTGTAAAAAGCGCTACATAAACAGTGTAAAGGTTACTAGAGGGTTCTAAGCCAGTCTAAGCGTCCAGGTGTTCAGACAAACTCAGCTGTCCGAGCTGTAATTATTTCACCCTTTTATTTTATTTGGCTCGGTTCTCCACTAGGTGCAGCATTTTGCTGTATTTAGATTGTTTTATTTGTGTTATAGCCACGTTTTTTTAGTTAGATTTAATACTTCGTTTTTTAAATATAATTTCCGCGTTCATTCTCGTCTAGAACGGTCGCACGCTGCTGTCAGTGGTTGTACAATCTTACTTTGAGGCCTGCCGAGTGAAAATCATGATGGCTTTAATCCTTGCCTTGCTGTGTCTTGTCTCCACCCCCCCCCCACACATAACATAAGGCTTCTGAAAAGGCTTTCTATGAGGGTTTGATGGGTGACTGTGGGAAGCCCTGCAATGAGGTCAGACACCGATGTTGGATATGAGGCTCTGGCTAAATTCTGGGTCAGAAAAGAGGCTTCCCCAACCTGTTCCCATCTGTACTTAGCTAAGTGCTTGAAGTTTTACTCCTGCGGCAGTGAACCTCCTGAATCCAGTGAATAAGTGCTGTGTCCTAATACTTATTACTTCCATATATATTATTTATTATTTAGCAGATTGTGGTTCTACATCACCTCTCCTGTGTCTCCTCGTTCTCCTCGTTCACCTCGTTCTCCTCGTTCACCTCATTCTCCTCGTTCTCCTCATGCTCCTCGATCGCTCCGGGTTCTTCTGCAGTGTTCTGCAAACTTTCAGCCTCGAGCATTTTAATCTCTTTCTAAAAGATCAGACCGAAAAATGAGTTTAAACTCAGGACCGCACAGTGGCTTAGTGATTTAGCATGTTCTCCTCTCAGCTCTAGGGGTTCCCGGTTCGAATCCCAATCCAGGTGGAGTTTGCATGTTCTCCCCGTGTCCATGTGGGTTTCCTCCGGGTTCTCCGGTTTCCTCCGACAGTCCAAAAACATGGTTCAAGGTCAATTGAGTTCTCCAAATTGCCCCATATAGTGTGTGTTCGTGTGAGTGAGTGTGTGTCAGTGATAGATTGCCCCACTGTCCTGGGTGTTTCTGCCCAGCATCCGAAACATTCTCCCCTGGATGGGCATGGGAAACCCCCCCCTCCACCCACGACCCTAATAGAGAATAAAGTGGGAGATAATGGATGGAGTTTAAAGTCTGATTATTTGTAACGTTAGATTCATGTTTAAATTCACAGCTGTGGGTTAGTCTGTGTTGGGCGAGCTGTTTGTGAAATGTTGTGAGTTAAGCGTTTACTCAGTCACGGGGGGCAGCATGGGGGACAGTCATGGGCTTGTGGTTAAGGAACCAGCCTCCTCCCACAGTCTTAAAACATGGGTAAAGGTCAATTGAATTCTCCAAATTGCCTCATATAGAGTGTGTGTGTGTGAGTGTGTGCCCAGTGATGGATTTAATCGGACGAAATCGTGGGGCATGCTTAAGTATTTAAAACATTTAAATCGTTGGCTTGAAAAATTAATATCGAATCGAATCGTAGAATCGCAGCTAGTTTGAGGATATACACCTATCATGGTGAGGGGGGGTCTCTGGAGGTGAGTGAGTACTGTAAACCAAAAATTACAAATGTGCAGCAACCTCACTGATTAACAACGAGCATGAACTCTATAGAGTCCATCCATCCATTATCTTCCGCTTTATCCTCTATTAGGGTCGCAGGGGTTCCCCATGCCCATCAAGGGGAGAACGTTTCGGGCGCTGGGTAGATACACCCAGAACAGGGGGGGCAATCTATAACTAACACACACTCACTCACACACACACACACACTCTGGGGCAATTTGGAGACTTCATTTCACCTTGATCCATGTTTTTGGACTGTGGAAGGAAACCGGAGAACCCTGAGGAAACCCACGCAGACACGGGGAGAACATGGAAACTCCACCCAGATGGGGATTCGAACCGGGAATCCCTAGTGCTGAGAGGAGAACGTGCTAATGACTAAGCTACCGTGTCACCGTTTTGTAAATATAATTATACATTTTTAATAACGGTAACCTGCAAATCCTTGAATTATGTCGTTTAATGTGATATGCACTATACACAGCATTTTATTTGATAGAACTGCAGACTGCAGCTGGAGAGATACACCCAGGACAGGAGGACAGGATCTATAGCTGGACACACACTCACACAGACACACTCTATATGGGGCAATTTGGAGAACTCAATTGACCTTGATCCATGTTTTTGGACTGTGGGAGGAAACCGGAGAACCCGGAGGAAAGCCACGGGGAGAACATGCAAACTCCACCCAGATTGGGATTCGAACCAGGAATCCCCAGCGCTGATAGAACATGCCAACCACTAAGCCACCGTGCTGCCCTCATTTGTCATATTAGTGAACTTAATTTGCTATATTTCTTTGGGTGGTAGATTTTCTGTTGTTTACTAACCTAACTTAACATACTACATTTGACAAACAGTTGGCTCAACACTCTCTACAGCATTATGTCGTCTGAGTAAACAGTCTTACGTTGTGGTGTGAGCACACATTTCTTTTACCTGAAACTTATTTGTGGAATTGTAAATAATCTGCCGACAGTTTGCAGGAGCGTCCTGTAACTCAAAATTGATCTGACGTTCTAACTGCACTTTGGTTTTATCGCTATGACAACCAGACTCTAAACATTCTGAAGGCAAAGAAGTTGGGAAAGTTTCATTATGCTCACAATGGTATTCTTTTATTCTACAGCTTTAAATACTCGCTATTATGCAAATTAGTTGATCAGAATTAGTATGTGCAGATGTTACAGTAATATATATATATATATTCATTCATTTATTATCTTCCGCTTTGTCCTATATTAGGGTCGCGGTGGGGTTTCCCATGCCCATCCAGGGGAGAACGTTTCGGGCGCTGGGCAGATACACCCAGGACAGGGCGCCAATCTATTGCTGGGCAATATATATATATATATACTGTATATATATATATATATATATATATATATATATATATATATATATAATCAAGTCAATTGAGTTCTCCAAATTGCCCCATATAGAGTGTGTGTGTGAGTGTGTGTTCATGATAGATTGCCCCCCTGTCCTGGGTGTATCTGCCCAGTGCCCTAAACGTTCTCCCATGGATGGGCATGGGGAACACCCCCCCCCGCCACGCGACCCTAATAGAGGATAAAGCGGGAGATAATGGATGGATGAATATCAGACCTGGCCACCAATGATGCTGAAATGTGATTGGTTAAATGCTTTAATAAGAAAATAGACATCTGAATGATGCGTAACCGAGGGAAACGCTATGAAAGGAAGTGGACATTTTAATTGATATAATAAGTATTCATGGAGAAATAAACACTGTGATTCAGATATTTTTAGGCTTTTAGAAAAGAACCTGTAGACCCTGACGGCCCACCAGCAATGAAATGTTATCACAACCGATATAGAGCTGTTCGCTTTTCTCTGGTCACATGATCTGCTCTGGAAGGAGGCAAAGCAAAGAGAAGCGTCTCTATATTTTAAACTTCCCTGTACAAAAAAAACCAAAACATTTGTTTAGAAACACTTTAAACACATATATAAAACACACATATAAAAAAATACAGTTCCTAATAAAGTTTTCACCCTGCTTAAAGGAAACTTGGATTTCTGATGTCACTTTGCATGTAGATCTTTAAAATAAATATAATTTATAAAAAATAAATAAATAAATAAAAGAATATATATATATTCATCCATTATCTTCCGCTTTATCCTATATTATCACTGGATTCGATCCAGGAATCCCTAACGCTGAGTGGAGAACATGCTAAACCACTAAGCCACTGTGCTGATATATATATATATATATATATATATATATATATATATATATATATATATATATATATATATATATATGTTCTCCCGGTGTCCGTTTCCTCTGGGTTCTCCGGTTTACTACCAGGGTCCAAAAAACATGGATCAAGGTCAATTGAATTCTCCAAATTGCCCCATATAGAGTGAGTGTGTGTTCAGTGATAGATTGCCACCCTGTCCTGGGTGTATCTGAACAGCGCCCGAAACGCCCCCCTCCCCCACCGCGACCCTAATAGAGGATAAAGCAGAAGATAATGGATGGATGATGTTGTGATGATGTTCTGTCCGACAGCGCCCCCTGGCCTCACAACACGGCGCTAGCAGAATGCGAGTCACAGAGTTTGCCGTAAAGCGGGCGCGGCCGTCGCAAACGGACGTGTCAGCACGACGTTGGGAAGTCGCTCGGCGGTTCCTCGTGTTTCTCAGAATTGTTGCGTTTTTACCGTTTTAAACGTTTGATCTTCAACTTCATCAAAAAGAAAAGCGCACAGAGCCGAGGCGACACGACCAGCGGCGACATGTTTAAAAAGTAAGAGTGTTCTGAGAGTGTTCTAAAGCTAACGAACGAGCGGCGGGGCGAGCAATTAAATCCATTAAATCCGCGGTTTTGCTTCATTACTGTGTTTTAATGAGGCGTTTCGGCGTCCCAATACAGGCCGTTTGATCTGGAAAGCCATCTCTGAGTTCGATGTGCAACTCAACGTTGAAATGACGTCACACCCGTGACGTCATTTTCGTGAATTTTTTAACGCATGCTGTGACGTTTGAGATGACGTTCGGGTTTCGTCTGTCTGTGATAAATGTTTGAGGAAAACCTCAGGGTTTAATGAGGTCATTAAATTGATATGTATATATATTTATGTAAAGTACCTGTTTGGCCACGCCCCCTTTTTCTACTCCACTTATTGCCCATGCCCATCCAGGGGAGAGAGCTTCGGGCGCTGGGCAGATACACCCAGGACAGGGGGGCAATCTATCACTGAACACACACACTCTATATGGGGCAATTTGAAGAATTCAATTCACCTTGATCCATGTTTTTGGACTGTGAGAGGAAACAGGAGAACCCTGAGGAAACCCACGCGGACAGGCAAACTCCACTCAGATGGGGATTCAAACCGGGAATCCCTAGCGCTAAGAGGAGAACATGTCACCGTGCCGCACTTTGCAGAGGATTCATCTATCCATTATCTTACTCCTATATTAGGGTTGTGGGGGGGGGGAGCAGTTCCCCCATGTCCATCCAGGGGAAAACGTTTCGGGCACTAGGTAGATACACCCAGGACAGGGGGGCAATCTATCACTGAACACACTCACTCACACACACACTCTATATGGGGCAATCTGGAGAACTCAATTGACCTTGATCCATGTTTTTTGGACTGTGGGAGGAAACCGGAGAACCCGGAGGAAACCCATGCGGACATGGTGAGAACATGCAAACTCCACCCAGATTGGGATTCAAACCGGGAATCCCTAGCGCTGAGAGGAGAACATGCTAAACCACTAAGCTACCATGCCACCCTTCCCCAGATTCAGTCTGTAGTCCATCTGTTTGTGTTCTACAGTACATACTGTGTACTCTGTTCTGATAGTCAGAACCTTAATAGTACCACCACAGAGCAGGGGTTATTGGGTGGGGGCATTAGTCCTATCCCAGCAGTGTGACTGAGGTGGAGAAATAAAACTACAGCAGCACTGCTGCACTAAGCCCCCCCCCCCCATCAGTGTCACTGCAGAACTGACCATCAACAGTCCACCACCCAAATGATACCTGTTCTGTGATGCACCTGACCAACAGAGAACCAACAGAGAAAAGAGAACCAACAGAGAACACAGATAGACTACAGTCTGGAATTGTAGAACTACAAAGTCCATCTGTATGATAAGTGGAGGACATAGAGAAATGGGGCAAGAAGGGGGAGGTACTGAGATGTGTATACTTGTTACCATCATGGTAAAGGTCTGAGTCGCTGGACATATACACCAGGACAGGGTGCCAATCCATAGCCAATTCACCTTGAATCCTAGTATTTTGGACTTTGAGAGGAAACCGGAGAACCAGAGAAATAAAAGAACAGCTATTGCACTGATCATTGTTCCGTCACTGCGCTACACCTGTCCCGTTTGGGAGATGCTTCAGGTCTTTACCATGACGTTACAGAGAACATGGGCAGAACAGGATCCCCGCTATGAGGCATGGGTTTGCTACACTCATACACCACCCGCCGGCACTATGTTTTATTTATGTAGTTCTTTAAATAATTGTTCCTTCTCTCAAATCGGCTTTCTAATTCCTCACGTACCCCGGTTACAGTGTGACAGCACGGTTCCCGTGTTCCGTCGTTAACCCGTTACCGAGCGGATCTGTTAACCGGTTACCGAGCGGTTCCGTTAACTGGTTACCGAGCAGTTCCGTTAACCTGAACGGTTCCCTTAACCTGTTAACCGGTTCCGTAAACGCACGTGGACTGAACCCAGATCTGTTGTGTGTTGTCCTCTGTCTTGCAGATTCGATGAGAAGGAGAACGTATCCAACTGCATTCAGCTAAAGACATCTGTGATCAAAAGCATTAAGAACCAGCTGCTCGACCAGTTCCCCAAAATCGACCCCTGGCTCAATCAGATCATGCCCAAGAAGGACCCCGTTAAAATAGTCCGATGGTACGGCCCGTCGCACTCAAGCATAAGATTGTTGATGCGTTGATACATACATAATATTTAATCATTTATTTTTTAGTGTTGGATGTTTGCCATTGTTGGGGCACGTTGAGGTTTTACTAAATGAAGCTGCAGCTCTGACGGTGTTTAAGCTCTGTTGTGTTAACTTTGTTAACGTTGCTTTGTTAACGTTGGTGTGTTAACGTTGGTGTGTTAACTTTGCTTTGTTAACGTTGTCGTGTGAACGTTGCTGTGTTAACGTCTTGTTAACGTTGCTTTGTTAACGTCGTCGTGTTAACGTTTTTTTTGTAACGTTGTTGTGTTAACGTTGTTTTTTTTTTACGTCGTGTTAACGTTGTCGTGTTAACATTGTCGTGTAAACGTCGTTGTGTTATCGTCGTAGAGTTAACGTTGTTTTTTAAATTTGTTGTGTTAACGTCGTAGTGTTAGCGTTGTCGTCTTACCGTTGTCGTGTTAACGTTTTTTTTTATTTGTTGTGTTAACATTGTTTTTTTTTATTTGTTGCGTTAACGTCGTCGTGTTAACGTCGTCGTGTTTACGTTGTCGTGTTAACGTCGTCGTGTTAACGTCGTCGTGTTTACGTCGTCGTGTTAACGGCGTCGTGTTAACGGCGTCGTGTTAACGTTGTCTTGTTAACGTTGTCATGTTAACTTTGCTGTGTTAACGTCGTCGTGTTAACAAAATCCTGATGGTGAACGGAAAGCTGCTGTTCTTCAGGCAGAGGGAGGCAAGGTCGTCTTGTTAACGTCGTCTTGTTAATGGCGTCGTTTTAACGGCGTCGTGTTAACGCCGTCTTGTTAACGCCGTCTTGTTAACGGCGTCGTGTTTACGTCGTTTTTTTTAATGTTATTATGTTAACGTTGCTGTGTTAACGTCATCTTGTTAATGTCGTCGTGTTAACGTCGTCGTGTTTACGTCGTTTTTTTTTACGTTGTCGTGTTAACGTTGTTTTACTGTTTCAGTCACGAACACATCGAAATCCTGACGGTGAACGGAGAGCTGCTGTTCTTCAGACAGAGGGAGGGACCCTTTTTTCCCACCCTGCGACTCCTCCACAAATGTGAGTTCATACACATATAGACACACACAGACACACACAGACAGACACATACACACACCCACAGACACACACACACACACTTAGGCTTAGTGGCTTAGTGTTCAGCATGTTCTCCTCTCAGCTCTAGGGATTCCTGGTTCGTATCCCCATCTGGGTGGAGTTTACATGTTCTCCCTGTGTCTGCATGGGTTTCCTCCGGGTTTTCCGGTTTCCTCCCACAGTCCGAAAACATGGATCAAGGTCAAATGAATTATCCAAATTGCCCCATATAGAGTGTGTCTGTGTGAGTGAGTGTGTGTTCAGTGATAGATTGCCCCCTGTCCTGGGTGTATCTGCCCAGCGCCCGAAACGTTCTCCGCCCCCCCCCGTGACCCTAATAGAGGATAAAGTGGAAGATAATGGACGGATTTCATGGTTTCTCTCTTTTTTTTGTTTTAGATCCGTTCATTCTTCCTCATCAGCAGGTGGATAAAGGAGCCATCAAGTTTGTTTTGAGTGGGGCAAACATCATGTGTCCAGGTCTCACGTCCCCCGGAGCTAAACTCTACCCCTCTGATGCTGACACCGTCGTGGTATCCTTTTAATAAGCTTGAATCATTAACTCAAATACAGTTAGAATCAGTGATGATTTCTGTTCTTTGTGCAAATAAACCAGTTAGCTGATTAGGGGTGTGAATCTCTCCGATTCGATTCCGATTTTTGAGTCACAATTAGATTCCGAATCGATTTTTTTTTTCAGTTCAAAAGCTCTTTAAATTTAGTTGAAATGATGTGATTGAGATGAAACGACGATGTAAACAAACAGAACATTTATTTCAATCAATACTTTCAGGTTCTGTCCTGTATCAAATCTTTCTGCATCATTTTATATTTATATAAAAATAGGACTGCGCTAAATTAAAATGAGCAGCGTTCGGTTCGCTGAGCTGCCCGGCTTTTTCTTGCATAAAAAACATCCATCAATCAACAAATCATTCCAAATATATTCATATAAAAGTTTCCCATGGTGCATAGGGGTGCTGAAAAAAATCGATTCTTCAAAAAATCGCGATTCGTAGTCCTAGGTATTCTGAATCGATTCAAAATGCCCAAGAATCTTTTTAAAAAAAAAATGTGTTAAAATGTGTACATCTAGAGAGCGAGAGAGAGAGCTCGACATATAACAACTGTTTACAGCGAGTGTAAAATAAAATCGAGGTTCTTTGGAAATACGAAGAATGCGCGAGTCCGTTTGTCATGACATCACACTGAGATAAAAATATATATTTAATATTTAAGGTGAAGTTTTAAAAATGTAGAATGTTGGTGCAATATAGTTAAAAAGACTGAAGTATGGATTTTATTTTTTGAAGTTTGGTGAAGTTTTAAAGATTTGCAGAATCTTAATGCCCTCTGTAAAGTCTGGATTTTAGTTTGGATTAAAGGCTGATGCACCATGGGAAACTTTTATATTAATATATTTGGAATGATTTGTTGATTGATGGATGTTTTTTATATCAGAAAAAGCCGGGCAGCTCAGCGAACTGAACGCTGCTCATTTTAATTTAGCGCAGTCCTATTTTTATATAAATATAAAATGATGCAGAAAGATTTGATACAGGACGGAACATGAAAGTATTGAATGAAATAAATTTTCTGTTTGTTTACATCGTTGTTTCACCTCAATCACATCATTTCAACTAAATTTAAAGAGCTTTTGAACTGAAGAATCGATTCGGAATCAAATCGTGACTCAAAAATCGGAATCAACTCGAATCGCCCGACACTGAGAGATTCGCACCCTTAATAGTGCATCAGCCTTTAATCCAAACTAAAATCCAGACTTTACAGTCAGAGGGCATTCAGATTCTGCAAATCTTTAAAACTTCATCTTAAAAATAAAATCCATACTTCAGTCTTTTTTAACTATATAGCAACAACATTCGCTACATTTTCAAAACTTCACCTTAAATATTAAATAAATTAAAAATATTAATATGGGGAACCCCACCGCGACCCTAATAGAGGATAAGCGGGAGATAATGAATGAATGAATGAATGAATATTTTATCTCAGTGTGATGTCATGACAAACGAATCAAAATTTTGAATCAATTCAGAATCGCCAGGATTAAGAATCGCGATTCTTTGAAGAATCGATTATTATTAGCACTTCTATAGTTGATATTTGATAGTTGGGTATTTCATATTGTTTGTATATATTATGCCTTATATTTTTATTTCATTTTTATTTAAATCTATTTCATTATAATTTCATTGTACTGGTTATTATAATGACAATAAAAGCAATTCTGATTATTTGGCCCACGGGGTTACCGTTGGAGCATGTTTACAGAGCTGTGTTGGTTCTGTCCTTGATTGATGCTCAGGCCATAATGGCAGAGGGGAAGCAGCATGCTCTGTGTGTCGGAGTGATGAAGATGTCTGCAGATAACATGTGAGTGTGTGCTGTGATTATTATTAATCATTAGTAATCATTAGTAATTATTATTAATCATCTGTATGTTTATATCTGTGTTAAACAGAGAGAAAGTCAATAAGGGCATTGGGATTGAAAACGTGCATTATCTAAACGATGGACTGTGGCACATGAAGACTTACAAGTGATGTCCAAACAGCGGGACCTCACGACAATGGACTGTCTACTGTACTGCAACGGACTCTGCTGAGACGCACACTGAAGTTTAAAACAACAGTGCACTAATAAAAGCTTCAGTTCTGTCGTTTACACTCAGCTTCATAAAGGCTCGTGATTACGTTGGGTCTCATGCGTGTGTGTTTAAGTGTGTGTTGGGTCTCGTATTTGTTTTTTTTTTGTTGGGTCTCGTGTTTGTGTTGTGTCTTGTGTGTGTGTGTGTTGGGTCTAGTGTTTGTGTTGGGTCTCGTTTAAGTTGTTTATTTATATAGCGCTTTTTACAACAGTACATTGTCACAAAGCAAGTCTCGTGTGTGTGTTTGTGTGTGTTTGACCTGGTATTTGGGTATTTTGTTGGGTCTAGTGTTTGTGTTGGGTGTCTTTGTGTCGGGTCTCGTGTTTGTGTATTGGACCTCATATTTGGGTTTTTTGTTGGGTCTAGTGTTTGTGTTTGGTGTCGTTGTTGGGATCCATGCTTGGGTTGGGTCTGGAGACATTTGACAAATGACATTTGTAACATGACCTCACAACTAAGGTTATAATTCTGCGACATACTCCGTTTTAAAAATTGATTTAGGACGCGGCCCTTGGTTCAATTGATGTAACCATCCTGAGAGCAGAGACGTTCTAGAACTCCATCCATTATCTTCTGCTTTATTCTCTATTAGGGGGAAGGGGGGGTTCCCCATGCCCATCCAGGGGAGAACGTTTCAGGCGCTGGACAGATACACCCATGACAGGGGGGCAATCTATCACTGGACACATACTCACACACTATATGGGGCAATTTGGAGAATTCAATTCACCTTGATCCATGTTTTTTGGACGGTGGGAGGAAACCCACGTGGACACGGGGAGAACATGCAAACTCCATCCAGATTGGGATTCGAACTGGGAATCCCTAGTGCTGAGAGAACATGCTAAACCACATACCCACCATGCCGCCCCCGTTCTAGATCATTTCCCAAAAGACAATGCGTGAAGAAACACATCGGACTCGTCATGATGTTGAGCAAAAAGATTCCAACATTTTATTTCTTCATTAAAGAAACTGTAAAAACAGCACGGTAGGAGAACCTACCAATCGCCTGGCTCTTAACCGGAATGTTTACAGATTTATAAACAGACTCCTTCAGCGTAACACTTCATTTAGAAAAGCCCAGCTCCCAACGGCCGAACATCTGAAAGCAGAACCGATTCCATCCCTCGGTTCCTGCAAACGGGTCGGATAAAGAACCTTCAACGTGGATCTGATGAGAACAATCACTGTAGAGATGATTGTCCATCCATCCATATCTGTGTTGCGGGGGGGGACCCGGAGGAAACCCACACGGAGATGGTGAGAACATGTAAACTCCACCCAGATGGGGATACGAACCAGGAATCCCTTCTGCAGTCACCGAAAAAAAATCAGCACCTCCAAATCTGAGGTTCTCAGTCGAGTAAAGCGTCCTTTTGGGGTCAGGGATGAGGATTAACTTAAGTGGAGGAGTTTAAGGTTCTCGGGGTCTTGTTCACGAGTGATGGACAGGCGGATGGGGGCGGGGCCAGCAGTGATGGGGACTCTATACTGGAGCTAGGACATAAGGCAAGGTTCTTGATTTACCAGTCGATCTACGTTCCGACCCTTACCTACACTCTTAGTGGTTTAGCATGTTCTCCTCTCAGGCTTGGGAATCCCAGTTGGAATCCCAATCTGGGTGGAGTTTGCATGTTCTCCCCGTGTCCGTGTGGGTTTCCTCCAGGTGCGAAAACATGGATTCAAGGTAAATTGAATTCTCCAAATTGCCCCATATACAGTGTGTGTGTGTGTATGTCCAGTGATAAATTGGTAAATCTGCCCAGCGCCCGAAATGTTCTGCCGAAATGTCGGCATGGGGAACCCCCCCCCATGTTCTCCTCGTGTCTTCCAGGCTTTACTCAGGTGTCTCCTGTTTCCTCCCACAGTCCAAAAACACTGAGTCAAGGTCAATTAAATAAATTGCCCCTATATTTATTGTGTCCGTGTGCATGAGTGTGATAGCTGGCGCCCTCTCCTGCCGGAAAGGTTCTCCTCTGGATGGGCATGGGGAAACCCCCCCCCCCCCTTTGTGATCCTAGTAGAAGATTAAGTGGCAGTTAATGAGATGAACTGTTAGAACAGCATAGCTGGTTATTTGGTTATAACACCACGGTGTCTTAGTGGTTTAGCATGTTCTCCTTTCAGCGCTAGGAATTCCCAGTTCGAATCCCAATCTGGGTGGAGTTCGCATGTTCTCCCAGTGTCCGCGTGGGTTTCCTCCGGGTTCTCCGGTTTCCTCCCACAGTCTGAAAACATGGATTCAAGGTGAATTAAATTCTCCAAATTGCCTCATATAGTGTGTGTGTGTGCCCAGCGATAAATTAGACTTTCCCAGCGATATATTAGACTTGCCCAGCGCCCGAAACGCCTAGATGGGCATGGAGAACTCCCCCCCACGACCCTTGTAGAGGATAAAGTGGAAGATAATGGATGGATGGATGGCTATCCTTGGAATGTGTGGAGCAAACCGGAGAACACCCCCTCAAAATAACCCCACACTGCTGCCTAGGTTTTTTAAAACAGTAAGCAAAGACTAATGGACAGATCCCGTAGACGGGAGGCAGGGGGAGGACATGCAGACGTTGTGCAAGTTGGTTTATTCTTTTCTTTACGTCATGTAACCACAAGGCATTCGATTGCCCCTAGGTGTCAGTGTTTCCATGCCTCCTTCGCAATAAGACTTTCACCCCGATAAGGACTTGGATAGTAGAACCCAACACCATCCGATATAGAACAAGCAGCAAACCCCACCCCCCAAAAAAAACCCCAACCCCAACCACGTCGAGCTCGGTCCGTAATGTCCGGCACGTCTGATTAGTCGTTGTTGGAGTCTTTGGGCGGTAAGAACTCCAGGTAGTCATGAAACTGGTGCCCATAGGCGCGCAGCCGGTACACCCCGTACATCATGACCTGCATCTGGCTGGGCGTTAGGCCGCCGTATGTGATGGCCATGTCGGAGCAGCACTGCTCCACCACGTCGTCGGGGTTGGCGGCGATGCTGTCGGAGATCAGCGTGTACACGCTCTTCTTGTTAAACAGCCCCTTGCCGCGGGCGTCCTCGCCGTTTTCGGCGAACACCCCGCTGTACTTGAGGCAGGTGGCCAGCTGCTTCTCCTCGCTCAGCTTCCACAAGGAGTACCCTTTCTCCGGACAGCGGTCCTCGTCCGTAAACACCTGCAACAGGCGCTTCATGGCCTCGGCGCTCAACACGATGCCGCTGTCGTACTCCACGTACTCCAGCTCGCCTGACTTCTCCACGTTCCCGATGTAGAACGGCTGTTTGGGGTCCTTTACCAGGACCAGGTACTTCAGGTTCTCGATGATGGCGAAGGTGGTGGGCTGGGCGATAAAGAACCAGCGGATGCCCTTGGCGTTCTCGTAGGCGTGCTTGATGGCCTTGCGCAGCCTCAGCCACCCGTCCGCCTCCTGCAGGTCCACCGCCTCCAGGACCTTGCTGGACTCGGAGGTGTAGAAGACGGGCCTGTCGCAGTGCTTGCTCCACGTCTCATTGGCGGTGGCCCAGTGGACCAGGGCTTTGGGCGTCACCATGATGATGCAGTAGACTTGCACCTGCTCCGCGAGGTCCGACGCCTGGAGCCGGCTCAACTTCTGCAGGTCCTCTTTGCTGTGAGGCTGGAGGTGGTGGTGTTCGTGCTGCTCCGTCTCCGGCCCAGTCGGGCTGAAGGTTCCGAAAAGGGACATCAGAAGGCAAAAGACACCTCCCAGGATCACACCCTTCATGAAGGAACTGCCCTCGGACAACATGTTCCTGGATCAGGCTGCGGGAAGAAAGCAGGACACCTGGTTAAAAACGCATCTCACAGTTCCATCCATTCGTTTTCTTCTGGGAGGAAACTGGAGAACCCGGAGGAAACCCATGTGGACATGGGGAATGGGGCATGGGGAACCCCCCCCCCCTGTGATCCTAGTAAAAGATTAAGTGGAAGTTAATGAGACGAACTTTTAGAACAGCATTGCTGGTTATTTGGTTATAACCCTATGGTGGTTTAGTGGTTTGGTATGTTCTCCTCTCAGCTCTTGGGATTCCCAGTTCGAATCCCAATCTAGTTGGAGTTTCCATGTTCTCTCCGTGTCCGTGTGGGTTTTCTCCGGGTTCTCCGGTTTCCTCTAACAGTCCAAAAAACATGGATCAAGGTGAATTGAATTCTCCAAATTGCCCCATAAAGAGTGTGTGTGTGTGAGTGAGTGTGTGTGTCCAGTGATATATTTGACCTGCCCAGCGCCCCCAACATTCTCCCATGGATGGGCATGGAGAACCCCTCCACGACCCTAGTAGAGGACCTGGATATGCCATGTTCTGTACTAGGGTCTATACCAGGTTCTATAACATGTTCTGTAACAGGTTCTAAACCAGGTTCTATTACATGTTCTGTACCATGTTCTATACCATGTTCTGTACCGGGTTCTAAGCAAGGTTCTATACCATGTTCTGTACCAGGTTCTAAACCAGGTTCTGTAACAGGTTCTAAACCAGGTTCTATACCTTGTTCTGTAAGAAGCTCTAAACCAGGTTCTATACCATGTTCTGTAACAGGTTCTGTACCAGGTTCTATACCATGTTCTGCAACAAGTTCTGTAACAGGTCCTGCACCAGGTTCTATACCAAGTTCTAATACATGTTCTGTAACAGGTTCTTAACCATGTTCTGTAACAGGTTCTAAACCATGTTCTACAACAGGTTCTAAACCATGTTCTACAACAACAGGTTCTAAA
>JAFMOD010000490.1:105920-119157 GCA_019802435.1 Corydoras maculifer
GTTCTACAATAGGTTCTAAACCATGTTCTACAACAACAGGTTCTAAACCATGTTCTACAATAGGTTCTAAACCATGTTCTATAACAGGTTCTAAACCATGTTCTATAATAGGTTCTAAACCATGTTCTACAATAGGTTCTAAACCATGTTCTATAATAGGTTCTTAACCATGTTCTACAACAACAGGTTCTAAACCATGTTCTACAACAACAGGTTCTAAACCATGTTCTACAATAGGTTCTAAACCATGTTCTATAACAGGTTCTAAACCATGTTCTACAACAGGTTCTAAACCATGTTCTACAACAGGTTCTAAACCATGTTCTATAATAGGTTCTAAACCATGTTCTGTACCAGGTTCTGTAACACTCGCGTCACTATCAGATCTCTCAATTGTAATTAATGATGTTTAGAAGAAAGCCATATATTTATTCATAAGGTTCTTCACGTTCGCTCAGGAGATCACGTGACCAGGCGAACAGGTAACCGTGCAGTCGTTTTGATCCGGTACCGATTAATTAAACGCGGTGTTAAAGGTCTGTCATGACATTAATGAGATTCATTAGATTAATGAGATTAATTAACAAACCAAGCGGAAGATTGAAAGTGTAGAGTGTTTATGTTGTATTCAGCTCACCGCCTCAGCCGCTGCTGCTCTGCTCGACGGTTAAACCCGCGACGGCTCCGCCCCCTGCTCTGAAGACCGCCGCTCCGGGGTCCGCCGCTCCGGGATCAGCCGCTCAGTGTCTGCGGGCTGAACGCGGCGCTCGGGAGGCGCACACCGCTGACTCCGGATCAGTCTGCACACAGCACAGCCGGACGAGGAAGACGTCGCATCGAACGTCGCCAGCTCGACAGTGACGTCAGCAGCGAGGCCTCTGGGAAATGTAGTCCAGGAAACCGAAAGTCTCCATATTCCGACCGTATTCTCAACGTGAGCGGTTTATGTTTTAGATATTTATATCGTTTTATTAACTACAGCTGCAATAAATCAAGAAATACTACATACTTATACAATAAAGCAAAAAAGGAGGGATTTATAGGTGAACCATGGCGCCATCTAGTGGTAGCGGAGTGAGAGCACACGTTTCGTTTTGGTATTAACTATTGTTCTCCATGGGCGTTCTCCTCTCAGCGCTAGGGATTCCCGGTTCGAATCCCCATCTGGGTGGAGTTTCCATGTTCTCCCCGTGTCTGCGTGGGTTTCCTCCGGGTTCTCCTGTTTCCTCCCACAGTCCAAAAACATGGATCAAGTTAATTGAATTCTCCACATTGCCCCGCTTAGAGTGTCTGTGTGAGTGAGTGTGTGCCCAGCGATGGATTGGCGCCCTGTCCTGGGTCTATCTGCCCAGCGCCCGAGATGTTCTCCCCTAGATGGGCATGGGGAACCCCACCGCGACCCTAATAGAGGATAAGCGGAAGATAATGAATGAATGAATGAAAGAATATTTTTCTCCACTGGGGCGGGGTTCCCTATGCCCATCCAGGGGAGAATGTTTCGGGCGCTGAGCAGATACACCCAGGACAGGGGGGGCAATCTATCGCTCACACTCACACAGACACACTCTATATGGGGCAATTTGGAGAATTCATTTAGCATGCTCTCCTCTCAGCGCTAGGGATTCCCGGTTCGAATCCCAATCTGGGCAGAGTTTGCATGTTCTCCCCGTGTCTGTGTGGATTTCCTCCGGGTTCTCTGGTTTCCTCCCACAGTCCAAAAACATGGATCAAGGTAAATTAAATTCTCCAAATTGCCCCATATAGTGTGTGTGTGTGTGTGTGTGTGTGTGTGTGTGTGTGTGTGTGTGTGTGTATGAGAGTAAGTGTCCAGTGATAGATTGCCCCCCAGTCCTGGGAGTATCTGCCCAGTGCCCAAAACGTTCTCCCCTGGATGGGCATGAGGACCCCCCCCCCCATGACCCCAATAGAGGATAAAGCGGAAGATAGATGGATGGATGTAATTCTGATTGTGAAGTAGAAAATTTTGTAGAAAAGGGGGAATTTCTTCATAGAAAACAAAATTAATTACCTACCACTAAGCAGTTAATTAATTGGTAATTTTTTTATTGATTCATGTGTTTTTATCCACGATGAACAATTGTGCAAATTTTCATCAGATCACGGCACGTGGGTAGCATTTGCATGCCCATCCAGGGGAGAACGTTTCGGGCGCTGGGCAGATACATCCAGGACAGGAGGCAATCTATCACTGAACACACACTCACCCACACAGACACACTCTATATGGGGCAATTTGGAGAAATCAATTCACCGTAATTAATGTTTTTTGGAAACCGAAGAACCCGGTGAAAACCAACGCAGACATGGAGAGAACATGCAAACTCCACCCTGATTGGGATTCGAACCAGGATTCCCTAGTGCTGAGAGGAAAACATGCTAAACCACAAAGCTACCTTGACGCCCGACACACAACCAGATGGTTGTGGTAAGGTGTGGTAAAAATAAAAACTTGAAAGAAGGGCATGTTGAACCCTGACTCTTAACCTGTCCCCAACCCCAATTGAGTTACATCACGCTGTCAAAAGGATTAAACCTGAATATATATATATACGATCCATCCATTATCTGCCACCTATCCGGGTCCGGGTCGCGGGTCAGCAACATAAGCAAAAAAGCCCTGATCCTGATCCCAATCTCTAGCTCCCTGTTCCAGCTCTTCAGGAGTCACACCGAGGCGTTCCTAGGCCGAACTAGAGACATAACGTCTCCATCCTGGCTCTTCCCCGGGGTCTTCTCCTGGTTAAACATGCCCGGATCACCCCACCAAGGGGCTACCTGGAAGCATCCGGACCAAATGCCTAAACCACCTCAGCTGGCTCTTCTAGGCTGTACTCTGAGCCCCTCCAGAATGACCGATCACCTCACCCATCATCTCTGAGGGAACGCCCAGCCGCTCTGCAAGGAAAATTTGTGGCCGCTTGTATTTACAACCTCATTTTTTCGGTCACTACCCCGAGTTCATGACCACAGATGAGGGTAGCAACGTAGACTGACCGGCAAACTGAGAGCTTTGCCTTCGTCTCTCCCTCACAAGTGACCAAAATACTAAAACTGCCCCCACCTGAGGCAGGAACTCCTCTCGTGGATGGATGGATGGATGGATGGACATTTATCTGCATGTAAATATATCTTTTAAAGGATAAACCAGTTGAAAATCTTTAATCTGGCCATATTCAGTGGACACAGCGGAGTCCATGGCACTTAATTTGTCTTGATCACATGACTCTACCTGTCCTCTTATAATGACTTTAACCTAAAATAACAAGACAGTACCGTTGGCTGTGAGTGGTGGTGCGGTGATGCGGTGGTTGAGTGTTGCTGCTCTCATGTTAAGGAAAGTGTTCAACGAGATAAAAAAAATAGAATACTTTATTATTTATCTCGGAGGAAATTTAGCAGCTAATAGCAAAAGACAGTAGTAGTACAATAATACAAATATTACAGATAATAATAATAAAAAAAAAATTAAGTAATATAAAAAAGAATAAGTCCCAAAAAACATAGATCAAGGTGAATTGAATTCTCCAAATTGCCCCATATATATGAACTGTCATAGGGTGGCAAGTGGCTTAGTGGTTAGCACGTTCGCCTCTCAGCACTAGGGATTCCTGGTTCGAATCCCCATCTGGGTGGAGTTTCCATGTTCTCCCCGTGTCTGCGTGGGTTTCCTCAGGGTTCTCCGGGTTTCTCCCACAGTCCAAAAACGATAGATTGGCACCCTGTCCTGGGTGTATCTGCTCAGCGCCCGAGACGTTCTCCCCTGCATGGGCATGGGGAACTCCACCGCGACTCTAATAGAGGATAAAGGGAAAGATAATGAATTAATGAAAAAAGAATAAATGCAATTAAGCCTATAAAAGGTAGAGGGCAGTGTAAGTAATATAATGATTTAGAATGAATAAAAAATAATGTCAGGGGAGAACGTTTCGGGCGCTGGGCAGATACACCTATCACTGGACACACACTCACACACACACTCTATATGGGGCAATTGAGATTCGAACTGGGAATCCCTAGCGCTGAAAGGAGAACGTTCTAACCACTAAGCCACCATGCCACCCTATGACAGTTCATATATATGGGGCAATTTGGAGACACACTCTATATGGGGCAATTTGGAGAACTCAATTCACCTTGATCTATGTTTTTTGGGACTGTGGGAGGAAACCGGAGAACCCAGAGGAAACCCGTGCAGACACGGGGAGAACATGCAAACTCCGATAAAATTGGGATTCGCACCGGGAATCCCTAACGCTAACCCCTAACATGCTTAACCACTAACATGCTTAACCACTAAGCCACCGTGCCACCCTAATTAATTAATTAATTGATTGAAATATAATCTGCACTTTTGTGGCTTAGTGGTTTAGCATGTTTTCCTCTCAGCGCTAGGGATTCCCAGTTCGAATCCCCATCTGGGTGGAGTTTCCATGTTCTTCCCATGTCTGCGTGGGATCCTCCGGGTTCTCCGGTTTCCTCCCACAGTCCAAAAACATGGATCAAGTCAATTGAGTTCTCCAAATTGCCCCATATAGAGTGTGTCTGTGTGAGTGAGTATGTGCCCAGCGATAGGTGTATCTGCCCAGCGCCCGAAACGTTCTCCCCTGGATGGGCATGGGGAACCCCACCGCGACCCTACTAGAGGATAAAGCGGGAGATAATGGATGAATGAATGAATCTACACTTTACTGTTGATGCCAATCCCAATCTGGGTGAAGTTTGCATGTTCTCCCCATATCCGTGTGGGTTTCCTCCCACAGTCCAAAAACATGGATCAAGGTCAAGTGAATTCTTCAAATTGCCCCATATGGAGTATGTCTGTGTGTGTCCGTCCAGTGATAAATGGGTGTATCTGCCCAGCCCCGAAACGTTCTCCCCTGGATGGGCATGGAGAACCCCCCACAACAAGAGGATAAAGAGGAGGATAATGAATTTATGAATGGCATTTATATTGGGGCGGCACGGTGTCTTAGTGTTTAGCATGTTCTCCTCTCAGCGCTAGGGATCCCCGGTTCAAATCCCGAACTGGGTGGAGTTCCCATGTTCTCCCTGTGTCCACGTGGGTTTCCTCCGGGTTCTCCGGTTTCCTCCCACAGTCCAAAAAACATGGTGAATTGAATTCTCCAAATTGCCCCATAATGAGTGTGTTAGTGTGTGTCAGTGATAGATTGGCACCCTGGATGGGCATGCAACTCTAGTAGAGGATAAAGCGGGAGATAATGGATGGATGGATGGGTGTTTGGGTGGATGGATGGGTGGGTGGGTGTTTGGGTGGGTGTGTTGTTGTGGAGGGACGGATGCGTCGTCGTCGTTCGGTTCCTTTGTTCTGCGGCGCTCTGTCTCTTTAAGACGAGCCGCGCTCTCAGAGGCGTGTTTCCTGCTTCCATTCACAATCCCGCGGCTCTGGCGCAGAGAATTCCACGACTGGATCGCCATTTATTTTATTGTTTTTTAATAGAAAGCTTTCCCGTTTGAATTCCTGACTTTATAGGTTTGATTTTTGGGAGAGAACCGGAGAACCGGTGGCGCGCAGTGGGGACGCCGCCTGTTTACCGCTACAGGACGCGGTCAAGGTCCAGCTCCAGCTCCAGCTCCAGAACCAGTACCAATACCAGGAATCAGATTGGTTCGTGCTTCCAGATCCGAACCTTAAGGTGGAATCGTTCTCGTTGTCCGGGTTCGGACTGAAATCACAGGAGCGCACTGGTCAGGAGCGCCTCCACCCACCCCCGGCTGTGATTACACACCCTGGCTCAGGTTCTGTTAGAACATCCAACTGGACTTCCGAACCGGATGCAAGTCGGAGAACCATGTGAATGTTCAGCATCGTGGGTCTGAGCTGGTTCCTGATCTCCACCTTTTATTCTGGGCTGGTTCTCTGAGGGCGGGTCAGGGTGGGTCAGAACGGGTCAGAGCGGGTCGCAGGGCCTCGACGGGTTAGAGGATCGAGATGTCGGCCATGATGGTTTCCAAGAAGGTGACCCGAAAATGGGAGAAGCTTCCGGGAAAGAACACGTTCTGCTGCGATGGACGGGTCATGATGGCGCGCCAGAAAGGGGTGTTCTACCTCACAGTGTTCCTGATCGTGGGAACCTGCTCGCTCTTCTTTGCCTTCGAGTAAGTCTGCGTTCGGGTGGAGCAGCCTCCAACCACTACATTACACTGAGGCTGCTGCCGGGCGGCCAGGTTTGGGTTCTGGCTGCTGCAATGTACAGGTCCGGCTTCTGGCAGCTGCAGGTTCTAACCACAGCAGGTCTGGGTTCAGGTCACTGCATAGTGCAGGTTCTGGCTGCTGCATGTCTGGCTTCGGGCTGCTGCAGTGTTCAGGCCCGGGTTCTGGCTGCTGCAGGCCCGGGTTTGGTCCGCTGCAGTGTGCAGGTTCTGGCTGCTGCAGTGTGCAGGTCCGGGTTCGGTCCACTGCAGTGTGCAGGTTCTGGCTGCTGCAGTGTGCAGGTCCGGGTTCGGTCCACTGCAGTGTGCAGGTTCTGGCTGCTGCAGTGTGCAGGTCCGGGTTCGGTCCACTGCAGCGTGCGGGTTCTGGCTGCTGCAGTGTGCAGGTCCAGGTTCGTCCACTGCAGTGTGTGGGTTCTGGCTGCTGCAGTGTGCAGGTTCTGGCTTCGGGCTGCTGCAGTGTGCGGGTTCTGGTCGCTGCAGGCCCGGGTTTGGTCCGCTGCAGTGTGCAGGTCCGGGTTTGGTCCACTGCAGTGTGCGGGTTCTGGCTGCTGTAGTGTGCATGTCCGGGTTCGGTCCACTGCAGTGTGCGGGTTCTGGCTGCTGCAGTGTGCAGGTTCTGGCTTCGGGCTGCTGCAGTGTGCAGGTTCTGGTTCTGGTTGCTGCAGTGTGCAGGTTCTGGTTTGGTCTGCTGCAGTGTGCAGGTTCTGGTTCTGGTTGCTGCAGTGTGCAGGTTCTGGTTTGGTCTGCTGCAGTGTGCAGGTTCTGGTTCTGGTTGCTGCAGTGTGCAGGTTCTGGTTCTGACCGCTGCAGTGTGCAGGCCCGGGTTTGGTCCGCTGCATTGTGCAGGTTCTGGTTCGGTCTGCTGCAGTGTGCAGGTTCTGCTCGCTGCAGTTTGCGGGTTCTGGCCGCTGCAGTGTGCAGGTCCGGGTTCTGGTCTGCTGCAGTGTGCAGGTTCTGGTTCTGTTGAGGCCCGAGGGTTTGCGGCCCTCCTGGGTTTGTTTGGATGGAGGAACGCGTTTGCTGAGTCGGCTGTTCTCATCGTTTTGACACATTGTTCTCTGCTCTGTGATTTCACTCAAAACATCTCTCCTTCAGAATTCTGCTGAACTGATTTAATAACTACTGGGGTGAAGCGGATTATTATTATTTTTTTTTAATAACTTTATTACACATTAAATGATTTCTGTAAGTATGCGACACGTGAAGAGGAAGCAATACAAAGATACTGCTGGTATTTAAACCCAGGATCCTCTGTTTACAAGGCAGGTGCTTTCACCAACTAAGCCACAGTACCTGATAAAGCTGTATTAAACATTTTATTTATATATATATATATATATATATAGGCGGCACGGTGGCTTAGTGGTTAGCACGTTTGCCTCTCAGCGCTAGAGATTCCCGGTTTGAATCCCCATCTGGGTGGAGTTTCCATGTTCTCCCCGTGTCTGCGTGGGTTTCCTCCGGATTCTCCGGTTTCCTCCCACAGTCCAAAAACATGGATCAAGTTAATTGAATTCTCAAAATTGCCCCGTTTAGAGTGTGTTTGTGTGAGTGAGTATGTGCCCAGCGATGGATTGGCGCCCTGTCCTGGGTCTATCTGCCCAGCGCCCGAGATGTTCTCCCCTGGATGGGCATGGGGAACCCCACCGCGACCCTAATAGAGGATAAGCGGAAGATAATGAATGAATGAATATATATATACAGTATATATATATATATATATATATATATATATATTAAAGTTTATTATAAGTTGATGTATGTGGCTCAGTTTCCGGGTCAACAACAATAAACAGACAGCTTAGTGGTTTAGCATGTTCTCCTCTCAGCACTGGGGATTCCCAGGTCGAATTCCCATCTGGGTGGAGTTTGCATGTTCTCCCCGTGTCTGTGTGGGTTTCCTCCGGGTTCTCCGTTTTTCTCCCACAGTCCAAAAACATGGATCAAGTCAATTGAGTTCTCCAAATTGCCCCATATAGAGTGTATCTGTGTGAGTGATCGTGTGTTCAGTGATAGATTGCCCCCCTGTCCTGGGTGTATTTGCCCAGCTCCCGAAACGTTCTCCCCTGGATGGGCATGAGGAACCCCCCTGTGTGTGTGTATGTGTGTTGATGTGAATCAGATGACTGAATGAATTTCACTGCAGCAGCAACACGCTGAGAACCAATGGTAGCAGAACCTCAGGTGCTTGATTGATGGGTGATTGATTAATGGGTGATTGATTATGGTGGGTGATTAATTGAGTGAAAAATTGATCGGTTATTGATGATGGGTGATTAGTTAATGGGTGATTAATTGATGGGTGATTGATGATGGGTGATTGATGATGGGTGATTGATGGGTGATTGATTAATGAGTGATTGATGATGATGGGTGATTGATTAATGGGTGATTAATTGATGGGTGATTGATGATGGTGAGTGATTAATTGATGGGTGATTATTGATGTGTGATTGATGCTGGGTAATTTATTGATGGGTGATTGATGATTGGTGATTATTGATGTGTAATTGATGATGGGTGATTATTGATGGGTGATTGATAGATGGGTGAATAATGATGATCAGTGATTATTGATGATGGGTGATTGATGATGATGGGTGATTGATTATAGGTGATTGATGATGGGTGATTGATGATGGTGGGTGATTAATGTGTGATTGATGCTGGATGATTGATGATGATGGGTGATTATTGATGATGGGTGCTGATTGTTGATGGGTGATTGATGTGTGATTGATGATGGGTGATTATTGATGATGGGTGCTGATTGTTAATGGGTGATTGATGATGAGTGATTAATTGATGTGTGATTGATGATGATGGGTGATTGATGATGATGAGTGATTAGTGATGATGGGTTATTGATGATGGGTGATTGATGGGTGAGTATTGATGGTGGGTGATTAATTGATGGGTGATTGATGATGGGTGATTATTGATGTGTGATTGATGATGGATGATTATTGATGTGTAATTAATGACTGGTGGGTATTGATGATAGGTGATTAATGATGAGTAAATATTGATGATAGGTGATTGATGATGGGTAATTGATAATGGGTGATTGATGATGATGGGTGATTGATGATGATGGGTGATTATTAATAATGGGTGATTGATGATGATGGTTGATTATTGATGATGTTATTAATGATGGGTGATTATTGATGATCAGTGATTGATAATGGGTGATTTAATTGTAACGGGTTATTGTCCTGCACAACTTCTTTAACTAACAACTGCTGCTGCAAATACTACAATAACAAATACTGCCTTAAAGTTTAAAGGTTTCCACTATTTACACGTTTCAGAGATCTAATATAATCATTTCTACTAATATTTGTACTAATAATTCTCTAATTATGTGTTATAGATTATCGTTAATACTCTACTCCAGTTTCATGCTTTTATTATACACTAACCCAGTTTCCGTCATCTCGGCTGTGATTGGTTCCGTCAGTACAGTGGTTCTGGTTTAGTCAGTACGGCGGTTCTGATTCCCTCAGTAGGTGAATAAATGCTGATCTGAGGTTGCTATGGAAACCTGGATGTCTTGTGCAGATTATGTAGGATTTCTTTAATAAATTAATTATTAATATTATTAATAAAGTTGAATCCGTTAATAATTCATTAGGTCCATGCAGTTCGTTGCTAAATTTATAAGACGCCCAATCGCCACGCTTCGTCTTCATCTTTGTCTCAGTGATGATGATAATGATGATGATGATTATACGATAACCTCGTCCTCTTTGGGTTTACTTTATTTCTAAGAAATAAAAAAATGAATAAAAAAATATATAGAAATGAATGTCTTTAATCTATATTTTAATCTCTAATCTATATTTTAATCTTTAGTCTATATTGTGATTAATTTAACCATGATACTAAAACATGGTTTGTGGATAAATGTGCAGAAGGCCACGCCCGTATTTGATATCTGCCACTGGGATCATGAACTGTACACAGGAAATGGTTGCATGTCTGAGGCTGTGCTGAGGTTGAATACTTCCCCGTCGTGCTTTTGAGTTTTTCTTTTTTTAATTTAATTAAAAATTTTAAAGTGCTCTGCTTTATTGTGCCAACTGGGAGAGTGTTTAGACCTCTCTAAGAAAAACGTCGACAGTGGAGAACCTGCAAGTTAAACCGGATTCACACCTTCAACCATTATCCATCCAGGTGGGTGGGGGGTGGTTCTCCATGCCCATCTAGGGAAGTAAGTTTCGGGCGCTGGGCAGATACACCCAGGACAGGACGCCAATCTATCACTGAACACACACTCACTCTCACACACACACTATATGGGGCAATTCAATTCAATTGGAGAATTCAATTGACTTGATCCATATTTTTGGACTGTGGGAGGAAACCGGAGAACCCGGAGGAAACCCACGTGGACACAGGGAGAACATGGAAACTCCATGTTTTTGGACTGTTTTTAAACCACTGTGCCACCCTAGGGACAATATAAAGCAGCTAATTCACCTTGAATCCATGTTTTTGTTCTGTGGGAGGAAACCGGAGAACCCGGAGGAAACCCACTCGGACACGGGGAGAACATGCAAAGTCCACCCAGATTGGGATTCGAACCGAGAATCCCAAGAGCTGAGAGGAGAACATGCTAAACACTAAGCCACCCTGATTTCCTTAAACTCAAATGTTTTTTAGGCCAAGCTCCCTCTTATTTGAATAAACTGCTTGTGCCATGGCGGCATGGTGGCTTAGTGGTTTGGCATGTTCTCCTCTCAGTACTACGGATTCCAGGTTCGAATCCCAATCTGCGTGCATGTTCTCACCGTGTCCGCATGGGTTTCCTCCGGGTTCTCCGGTTTCCTCCCGCAGTCCAAAAACGTGGATCAAGGTCAATTGAGTTCTCCAAATTGCCCCATATAGAGTGTGTGTGTGTGTGAGTGAGTGAGTGTTCAGTGATCGATTGCCCCCCTGTCCTGGGTGTATCTGCCCAGCGCCCGAAATGTTCTCCCTTGGATGGGAATGGGGAACCCCCCCGCGACCCTAATAGAGGATAAATGGATGGATGCTTTACCACAGACACAAACACGTGCCCTTCGTTCTGCGCCTCACCACCACCTTCTCCCAGCCAGAACCGTCCTCAGCACCGTGGGTGATCACGCCTTTCGTTCTGCACAATCTGACCATCTCAGACTACTGATCATTATAAGAAAGACTTTTCTTTTTAGGAGAACAATAAACGATCACATCATCCATCATTATCTTCAGCTTTATCCTCTATTAGTGTTGCGGAGGGGAGGGTGTTCCCCATCCACGGGAAAACGTTTCAGGCACTGGGCAGATACACCCAGGACAGGTGGGCAATCTATCACTGAACACACACACACACGCACACACACACACACACACACACACACACTCTATATGGGGCAATTTGGAGAATTCAATTCCACCTTGATCCATGTTTTTGGACTGTGGAAGGAAACCGGAGGAGGAAACCCACACGGACACGGGGAGAACATGCAAACTCCACCCAGATTGGGATTCGAACTCGGATCTCCGGTACTAAGGGGAGAACATGTTGATGCCGCCCAGCATCCCATCCATTCATCCATCCATTCATTATCTTCTGCTTTTTCCTCTATTAGGTTCGCGGGGGGGTTCCCCATACTCATCCAGGGGAGAACGTTTCGGGCGCTGGGCAGATACACCCAGGACAGAGAGGGCAATCTATCTCTGGGCACACACTCACTCACACAAACACACTCTATATGGGGCAATTTGGAAAACTCAATTTACCTTAATCCATGTTGTTGGACTGTGGGAGGAAACCCACGCGGACACGGGGAGAACATGCAAACTCCACCCAGATTGGGATTTGAACCGGGAATCCCCAGCGCTGAGAGGAGAACATGCTAAACCACCGTGCCGCCTCCCAGCATCCAATCATAATCCTCAAACCTCTGATGTTCTTTAGGTCGGGCAGATTCAGAGCTCGTTTGTAATCCTGTTCGTTTGCAGAAAGCTGACGATGTAATTAGCGTTAAGACGAGGTCAGTGCCTCGGTGTTTTACAGTAAAACTGCTGACTCATCAGCTAATGCAACTGTCCAGCGGTGTGAGGGCGTTATGAAGGCATTACGGATGATGATGCGATGTGTGTATTGTGGTGGTTGATCATGTCGTATTGATTTCTGAGGCAGAGGCTCATGCAGGGTGGTGCCGCATCAGCGCCGCCGAGGCCTGAAGTGAAACCCCGATGCATTTACATTTACATTAAGCATCAGGCTGAGCTGTCCGTCAAACTGGAGAAAGGCATGTGTTTTTTATATACGCCTGTGTGTGTGTTTCTTATATATGCCTGTGTGTGTGTGTGTGTGTGTGTTTCATATATATGCCTGTGTGTGTGTGTGTGTTTCATATATATGCCTGTGTGTGTGTGTGTGTGTTTTATATACACCTGTGTGTGTGTGAGTTATATATGCCTGTGTGTGTGTATGTGTGAGTTATATACGCCTGTGTGTGTGTTTTATATACGCTTGTGTGTTTTATATATGCCTGTGTGTGTGTGTGTGTTTTTTATATACACCTGTGTGTGTGTGTTTTTTATATACACCTGTGTGTGTGTGTTTTTATATACACCTGTGTGTGTGTGTTTTTATATACACCTGTGTGTGTGTGTTTTTATATACGCCTGTGTGTGTGTGTTTTTTATACACCTGTGTGTGTGTGTGTGTTTTATATACGTGTGTGTGTGTTTTATATTCGCCTGTGTGTGGGTGTGTGTGTGTGTGTGTGTGTGTTTTATATACACCTGTGTGTGTGTGTGTGTTTTATATACAGTGGGTTGCAAAAGTATTCATACCCCTTGAACTTTTCCATATTTTGTCACATTACAACCACAAACATAAATATATTTCACTGGAATTTAATGTGAAAGACCAACACAAAGTGGTATACAATTGTGAAGTGGAATGAAAGTTGTACATGAATCAACAATTTTTTTACAAATAAAAAACTGAAAAGTGCGATGTGCAAAATTATTCAGCCCCCCTGAGTCAATACTTTGTGGA
>JAFMOD010000490.1:119459-134763 GCA_019802435.1 Corydoras maculifer
AGGGGGCTGAATAATTTTGCACATCGCACTTTTCAGTTTTTTATTTGTAAAAAAATTGTTGATTCATGTATAACTTTCATTCCACTTCACAATTGTATACCACTTTGTGTTGGTCTTTCACATTAAATTCCAGTGAAATATATTTATGTTTGTGGTTGTAATGTGACAAAATATGGCAAAGTTCAAGGGGTATGAATACTTTTGCAACCCACTGTACACCTGCGTGTGTGTGATTTATATACGCCTGTGTGTGTGTTTTATATACACTTATATGTGTGTGTGTGTGTGTTTTATATACACTTGTGTGTGTGTTTTATATACACCTGTGTGTGTGTGTTTTATATATGCCTGTGTGTGTGTGTTTTATATACGCCTGTGTGTGTATGTATGTGTGTTTTATATACACCTGTGTGTATGTGTTTTATATACACCTATGTGTGTGTGTGTGTGTGTGTGTGTGACCGTGTAAAATATCAAACAAGCCTGTCTGTGTGTGTGTGTGTGTGTGTGTGTGTGTGTGTGTGCGCGCCCATGTGTGTGACAGTGTAAAATATCAAACAAGCCTATGTGTGTGTGTGTGCGAGTGTGTGTGTGTGTTTATCTTTCCTTTCCTGGTGATGATGTCATACTGCTCAAACCGAGCGCACCGGTTCTACTGGTCGAGCTCCATTGCGCTGTGTAAGTCCCGCCTAGTTTCGGCTCTGGGTTCGGTGCTCCATCTTTTGGATTGATGTTAATGGACCTGGCATCTGTCCACCGCAGCTGCAGAGAAAACGGGTTCTAAGCAATTTGGCATGGTGTCAAAACGTGGGGGGGGGGCACCCTGCCCAGCAACGCCGCGTCACCGGCAGGAAGTGAAGGTCTGCGTGCGGATTGGCCTGACAGAAAGCGGCACGCTGGTTTACAGGGTGGCGTGACTTCCAGCCATTTCCCCTGAAATCACTTAAGCGGTTACACCGGGGACGCCAGGTCTGCGCAGACGGCTGATTTTCATCGGTTCCAGACGGAGGATGAGTGATGATCATCACCTCCCACATCAGACTAATCTGCAGATAGATCCTCCATCCATTCATTATCTTCAGCTTTATCCTCTATTAGGGGGGGGTTCCCCATGTCCATCCAGGGGAAAAGGTTTGGGGCGCTGGGCAGATACACCAAGGACAGGGGGGCCAGTCTATCACTAGACACTCACTCACACACACTCTATATGGGGCAATTTGGAGAACTCAATTGACCTTGATCCATGTTTTTGGACTCTGGGAGGAAACCAGAGAACCCGGAGGAAACCCACGCAGACACGGGGAGAACATAGAAACTCCACCCAGGTTCAAGTTATTTATTTATATAGCGCTTTTTACAACAGTACTTTGTCACAAAGCAGCTTTACAGAATGAAAAGCCTTTAAACCCCCAAAGAGCAAGCCGAAGTGACAGTGGCACGAAAAAACTCCCTTTTATGTTGGTATTCAAGGAAGAAACCTTGGGAGGACCGAGACTCAGTGGGGGACTCATCCTCCTTGAGCGGCCAGGCAGCAACAGCAATGTAGGACACTAATGTACAGATATTAAACAAATGGAAAAACTAAAAACTGGAAAACTATATGTGAGTCCTTTAGGGGGCGTCCTGCAGGATCACCAGTCCAATTAATATTCATCCCCAGCACTGACAGGAGAACATGCTAAACCACTAAGCCACCGTGCCGCACCAATCTAAATACCATTAATCCATCCATCTTCTTCCTCTTTATTCTCTACTAGGTTCGCGGGGTGGGGGGGGGAACATTTCAGGCACTGGGCAGATACACCCAGGACAGGACACCAATCTATCACTGGACACACACTCACTCAAACACACACACTCTATATGGGGCAATTTGGAGAATTCTATTCACCTTTATCCCTGTGTTTGGACTGTGGGAGGAAACCGGAGAACCCGGAGAAAACTCACGCAGACACGGGGAGAACATGCAAACTCCACCCAGATTGGGATTCGAACTGGGAATCCCCAGCACTGAGAGGAGAACATGCTAAACCACTAAACCACCGTGCCGTCCCAATCTAAATGTCATCCATCCATTTTCTTCAGCTTTATCCTCTATTAGGGTCGCCGGGGGGTTCCTCATGCCCACCCAGGGGAGAACGTTTCGGGCGCTGGGCAGATACACCCAGGACAGGGGGGGGCAATCCATCACTGAACACACACTCACTCACACACACACTCTATATGGGGCAATTTGGAGAATTCAATTCACCTTGATCCCTGTTTTTGGACTGTGGGAGGAAACCAGAGAACCCGGAGGAAAGCCACCGTGCTGCCATAAATATATCACAGCGATACATTGGTGTCCTGTCCTGGGTGTCTGGTATCTGCACAGTTCCCAAAACGTCCTCCCTGGATGGAATAATATAAATATTAGTTGGGATGGCAGAAAAGTGTTTAGGATCCAGGTTTAAATCCCGATCTGGGTGGATTTTCTCTCCATCCTCCCCGTGTCCATGTGGGTGTTCTCCAGGTTCTCCTGTTTTCTTCCACAGTCCAAAACCATGGATTCATGGAAGCCATATATAGTATGTGTGTGTGTATTTGTGTGAGTGTGTGTGTGTGTGTGTCCAGGGTTACATCGGCGTCCTGTCCTGGGTGTATCTGCCCAGCCCCCGAAACGTCCTCCCCTGGATAACTGAACCAATGGTGTCCGAGCAGCTTTGCAATGAGCTGGAGATTAGTGCTTTTAATGCTGGTAATCCTTCACAGATGTTTGTGGGATGTCTGCGAGAAAAAGCCTTTCATGGACGGATTGTTTTTTATTACAGCGCCATCCTCAAACTCAGCGACCTCTTTAGAACAACCTGTTAGGACAGGTGGAGGGTACGGCTGGATGCTGCATCACGGTGTGGGTGAGGGGATGGAATAAAACACCTGGATTTAATGATTAAGCTCTACATAGAGCATTAAACAAAAATGTTCCCGTCCTGCCATGAGGTGTCCCTGTGACATCACGTTTAAAAAAAAAAAAAAGGACAACCTATAACTAGGGCTGCAACTAGCGGTTATTTTGATAATCGAATAATCGGTTGATATTATTTTTTCCGATTAATCGATGAATCGGATTAATATTTTTTTTCTCTCCATGTCTTTACATTTACATTTACATTTAGCCGACAAGGGGTGCGAATCTCTGTGTCGGGCGTTTCGAATCCATTCCGTTTTTTGAGTCATGATTCGATTCCGAATCGATTCTTCAGTTCAAAAGCTCTTTAAATTTAGT
Source organism: Corydoras maculifer (assembly GCA_019802435.1). Taxonomy (NCBI): domain Eukaryota; kingdom Metazoa; phylum Chordata; class Actinopteri; order Siluriformes; family Callichthyidae; genus Corydoras; species Corydoras maculifer. The sequence goes on from JAFMOD010000490.1 coordinate 122,725, forward strand.
TAAAATGATGTGATTGAGATGAAACGACGATGTAAACAAACAGAACATTTATTTACATCAATACTTTTAGGTTCCGTTCTGTATCAAATCTTTCTGCATCATTTTATATTTATATAAAAATAGGACTGCGCTAAATTAAAATGAGCAGCGTTCAGTTCGCTGAGCTGCCCGGCTTTTTCTTACATAAAAAACATCCATCAATCAACAAATAATTTTAAATATATTCATATAAAAGTTTACCATGGTGCATCAGCCTTTAAAACTTCACCTTAAAAATAAAATCCATACTTTTTCTTTAGTCTTTTTAACTATATTGCACGAACATTCTCTACATTTTTAAAACTTAACCTTAAATATTAATTATATTTTTTTTATCTCAGTGTGATGCCATGACAAACGGACTCACACATTCGTCGTATTTCCAAAGAACCTCGATTTCATTTTACACTCGTGGAATCACAACCTCCTCCTGCTCCATGTTTTCGGCACCATGCAACGGGAGCTGGGTAACGAGCTCGCTGTACGGTGGCTGAGCGGATACGGAATGCGATATGTAGTGCATATCGGGAGGGGGTGCTAAAAAATAAAATAAAATGAAATAAAAATCGATTCTTGGGAATTTGAATCGATCCTTTAAAGATTCGTTTTTTCAGCACCCCTAGTATATTGTCTAATTTGATCTGGAGCAGTGGTTAAGGGTAGGGCTGCAACAACGAATCGATAAAATCGATAATAAAAAGTGTTGATAATGTATTTGGTTATCGATTCGTCGCACGATTTCCACGTTCCTCGCGATGTGGTAACCGCTTACGTCACCTACAGGGCTGAAAACAACGGTGGAAAAAAAATAGCGGGTTGAACAGGACGAGGCGGAGTCTGCGAAACAAGTTGATAAATCGTACAAATAAGACATAGCCAACTCGCTTACATTTAAATTATCAAAACTGCAGGAGCGTCACACAAATAAAGAATGTAGGAACTCTACTAGCAAACTCAAGTAAAGAAATGCATGTTGTTTCATAGTTGTACTGTTGTTATGAGCCGTAATTAGATCCAAAAAATATGTTTGGTATACCTCAGGGGCGGGGCTATAAGGATATAACCGGGGTGCAATCTGTTAAGTTGTCCACAGAGAGAGTATACAGGTGATGGCGATCTGTAAGACTCTGCGGTCATTGGTCTGGGTTATTAAATCATCCTACTAACAATAACACACATCCTGACACAAATTTCCTCCCACAGTCCAAAAACATGGTTCGAGGTCAAATTGCCCCATGTAGAGTATGTGTGTGTGAGTGAGTGTGTGCCCAGCGATAGATTGGCGCCCTGTCCTGAGTGTGTCTGCCCAGCACCCGAGACGTTCTCCCCTAGATGGGCATGGAGAACCCCCCCCCCACGACCCTAATAGAGGATACAGCAGAAGATAATGAATGAATGTTAGACCTGGGCTTTGGGGGCGGGGCTATAGCCCTGGGTGTTTTGTCAGTAGCCCCGGATCAAATGAGGAGCTTTCTCTGCAGCCTCTCCTCCAGCAGCGGGACCAAACGATGGAGTCACCGTCAGCTGTGTGTGTTTCTAAGCTCTGTGTGTGTGTGTGTGTGTGTGTGTGTGAGGGAGACAGATATTTTCCGTCAGTATCGGGAGTAAAGTTACCGTAAAAACTGTATGTTGGCTGTAAAGAGCAGCTTCTCAGCTTTCAGAAACTGTCTGAATTTTTCCGAAGGCGCAAACTGTCTCAGAGTTACGGTAATTTAAGCAAAACCTCGTTAAAACTCGTAAAACAGATTCATGCTTTTTAGCCGAAGCTCAGGTTCGTTTATTCAAACATTTACACCCAAAACCATCATTTGTTAGAACTGAATGTGCTTCCCCCTGCTGACAGAGAGATTTCATATTATTTAATTTTATCCAATATAACTAATTAATGATCAAACAAAATTAATGTAACAACAGTTTGAAAAATGGATAAATACTCTCAAGAAAGGGCAATTTTTAAAGAGGACAGAGGGGCAATAAGGGATCTGGGCTAAAGCCCCTAATGTTTCTAAACCCTAAAAACGCCCCTGTTGTTAGATTACACATCACTAGGGCAGCAACTAACGATTATTTTGAGAATCGATTAATCGGTCGATTAATCACACACACTCTATATGGGGCAATTTGGAGAACTCAATTGACCTAGTGCTGAGAGAAAAAAATGCCAACCTCTAAGCCACTGTGCCGCCCTACAAGCAAACTCTCATTATTTCTCTTCATTGGCTCCCTGCAGCACGAGCGGCAGAATGGCTCAATGGTTAGCATGTTCTCCTCTCAGCACTAGGGATTCGTCGTCTCTTGTCTTGTCTTGTTGTCTCTTGTTGTCTCTCGTCATCTTTTGTTGTGTCTCTCGTCTTGTCGTCTCTTGTGTCTCTCGTCTTGTTGTCTCTTGTTTTCTCTCGTCACGTCTTGTCGTGTCTCTCATCTTGTCGTCTCTTGTGTGTCTTGTCTTGTCGTCTCTCGTCTTGCCTTCTGTTTTTTTGTCGTCTCTTGTCTTGTCGTCTCTTGTGTCTCTCGTCTTGTCTCTTGTCTTGTCGTCTCTTGTGTCTCTCGTCTTGTCTCTTGTTGTCTCTCATCTTGTCTTCTCTTTTCTTCTCGTCTCTTGTGTCTCTCGTCTTGTCGTCTCTCATCTTGTCTTCTCTTGTCTTGTCGTCTCTTGGGTCTCTCGTCTTGTCATCTCTTGTGTCTCTCGTCTTGTCGTCTCTTGTCTATCTTCTTGTCGTCTCTTGTGTCTCTGGTCTTGTCGTCTCTTATCTTGTCATGTCTCTCATCTTGTCGTGTCTCTCGTCTTGTCGTCTTGGGGTGGGGGTCCACCCAGAATGGGATTCAAACCGGGAATGCCCAGTGCTGAGAGAAGAACATACCAACCACTTAGCCCCCAAGCCGCCCCTGTGTAATAATGAAAATAATAATAATAATGATAACATTTTAACTCTTTGTGTTTTAACCCTTGCAGGTGCCCGTACCTCGCCGTCCACCTGTCTGCAGCCGTCCCCGTCTTCGCCGGTATTCTTTTCCTCTTTGTGATGGCCATGCTGCTGAGGACGAGCTTCAGTGACCCTGGGGTTCTGCCCCGCGCCCTGCCGGAGGAAGCCAACTTCATCGAGATGGAGATTGGTGTGTGTGTGTGTGTGTGTGCGTGTGCCCGTATGTGAACGTGTGTGTGTTTACTGCACACGGCTCATGTTCCAGGTTTCTAAGACAGCTGTGATTACGGCCGCATCACCATCATTATTATTTAAATAATAAACCCGCTGTAAATAAGTGGGCCACCATTGGTTAGCTACTAACCCGCTGCCGGCGATGACCAAAGCCAATGGCTGTCTGTGTTTAGACCCCTCCCAAAAATCGCTGCAGTCTGGCTCCGCAAGCAAAAGGGCTCCCCCAGTGTTGCGTCATGGTCAGCGCAGCAGCATAGCACCAAACCAGTAAGCAACCGTAGAATTTGTGTGTGCTCTGAGAGCGTTTAAATGACTTATAACATTACCGTCCATTATCTTCCACTTTATCCTCTACTAGGGTCGGGGGGGGTTCCCCATGCCCATCTAGGGGAGAACGTTTCGGGCACTGGGCAGATACACCCAGGACAGTGGGGCAATCTGTCACTAACACACTCACTCACACAAAAACACACACTCTATATGGGGCAATTTGGAGAATTCAATTGACCTTGATCCATTTTTTTGGATTGTGGGAGGAAACAGAAGAACCCGGAGGAAACCAACACGGACACAGGGAGAACATGCAAACTCCACCCAGATTGTAATGCGAACCGGGAATCCCTAGTGCTGAGAGGAGAACATGCTAAACCACTAAGTCACTGTGCTGTGCTAATCTAAATGCCATTAATCCATCCATTGTCTTTTGCTTTATCCTCTTTTAGGGTTGCGTGGGGGGGTTCCCATGCCCATCCAGGGGAGAATGTGTTGGGCGCTGGGCAGATACACCCAGGACAGGGGGGCAATCTATCCCATATAGAGTGTGTGTGTGAGTGAGTGTGTGTTCAGTGTTAGATTGCCCCCTGTCCTTCTCCCCTTCTCCCCTGGATGGGCATGGGGAATGACCCCCCCGCGACCCTAATAGAGGATAGAGAGGAAGATAATGGATGTTACCATCAGAAGGTAGACATCTTAAAAAGCTACGAGTCATAAAGCAAGTGAGAGTCACTAAATCGCTCGGCGCGCTGCTGCAGGGAAACACTTATCCGTAGTGGACTCGCTGATCGATGGACGCACCGCGCCTAAACATAGCTGTCCATTAGAATGGGCTCATATATCAGTGGAACGTTCCTCACGTTCCCCGTCCTACACCCACTCTAACTCCTAATGCTCTGAGGACGCGAGGTGGGGGTGGGGCAGCCGAGCATCATTGACTCGGAGATTTTAAAGTGATGCAGGGTGGAGGCTGAGTGGAGGCGGTGTGGATGGAGTGTACCACACACACCATAAACGCCCCGCCTGCAGGCTCGTGACATCCCAGCTGCTGCGGCTTTAAAATGTTTATTTATTTCATCAAATAAACATCATAAAAGGGTGGCACGGTGGCTTAGTGGTTTAGCATGTTCTCCTCTCAGCGTTAGGGATTCCCAGTTCGAATCCCAATCTGGGTGGAGTTTGCATGTTCTCCCCGTATCTGAGTGGGTTTTCTCCGGGTTCTCTGGTTTCCTCCCACAGTCCAAAAAAACATGGATCAAGGTCAATTGGATTCTCCAAATTGCCCCATATAGAGTGAGTGTGTGTGTACAGTGATAGATTGCCCCCCTGTCCTGGGTGTATCTGCCCAGCGCCCCAAACATTCTCCCCTGGATGGGCATGGGGACCCCCCCCCCTGCAACCCTAATAGAGGATAAAGTGGAAGATAATGTATGAAATTAGTGTAAGGTGTCTGTTGCCACTGTAATGAATGAATTTGGTGGAGAGGGGGGGGGGACGTTCAGGGGAGAATGTTTGGGGCACTGGGCAGATACACCCAGGACAGGACGCCAATCTATCACTGAACACACACTCACTCACACACACACTCTATATGGGGCAATTTGGAGAATTCAATTGACCTTGATCCATGTTTTTTGACTGTGGGAGGAAACCGGAGAACCCGGAGGAAACCCACGCGGACACGGGGAGAACATGGAAACTCCACCCAGATTGGGATTCGAACCGGGAATCCCTAGCGCTGAGAGGAGAACATGCTAAACCACTAAGCCATCGTGCCGCCATGATTCATTCATATTAAACAAATTATAAAGAAATTGTTTACGTTTTTGAAGTGTAAATCATTTTTTATGTTAAAAATCCACAAGGGAAAGCATTTAAATGGAGATGAAACGATGGAGGCACGGTGGCTTAGTGGTTTAGCATGTTCACCTCTAAGCGCTGGGTTCTCCGGTTCGAATCCCAATTTGGGTGGAGTGTCCATGTTCTCCCCGTGTCCACGTGCGTTTCCTCCGGGTTCTCCGGTTTCCTCCCACAGTCCAAAAACATGGATCAAGGTATATTGAATTCTCCAAATTGCCCCATATAGAGTGTGTGTGTGTGCCCAGCGACCCAAGTAGAGGATAATTAGATAATGAATAAATGAGACAAAATGATGATGAACTGTAAAGTCTGAATGTTGCGTGCTTGTCTTTGCAGAAGCAGCCAATGGCAGCGTTCCGGTCGGACAGCGCCCTCCTCCGCGCATAAAGAACGTGCAAATCAACAACCAGATTGTAAAACTGAAATACTGTTACACCTGCAAGATCTTCCGGCCTCCTCGCGCCTCCCACTGTAGCATCTGCGACAACTGTGTGGGTGAGTGAGAGAGTAAGAGAGTGAGAGAGTAAGTGAGAGAGTGAGAGAGAGAGAGAGCTTAATGAATGATCAGATACACCCAAGACGGGGGGGGGCAATCTATCACTGGACACACACACACACACACTCTATATAGGGCAATTTGGAGAATTCAATTGACCTTGATCCATGTTTTTGGACAGTGGGAGGAAACCGGAGAACCCGGAGGAAACCCACACAGACACGGGGAGAACATTAAAACTCCACCCAGGGTCGGGGGGGTCTCCATGCCCATCCAGAGGAGAACGTTTCGGGCGCTGGGCAGATACACCCAGGACAGGGGGGCAATCTATTACTGGACACACTCACTCACACACTCACACACACACACTCTATATAGGGCAATTTAGAGAATTCAATTTGCCTTGATCAATGTTTTTGGGCTGTGGGAGGAAACAAGGAGGAAACCCACGCGGACACAGGGAGAACACAGAAACTTCACCCAGATTGGGATTCGAACTTGGAATCCGCGACCCAAATATAGGATAAAGCGGAAGATAATGAATGGGTTCCAGGTCTTTTTAATTGTCTTATAGAGATTACAAACTCCATCCATCATCTTCTGCTTTATCCTCTATTAGGGTCGCGGGGGGGTTCCCCATGCCCATCCAGGGGAGAACGTTTCAGGCGCTGGGAAGATACACCCAGGACAATGGGGCAATCTATCACTGAGCACACACTTACTCACACTCACACACTCTATATGGGGCAATTTGGAGAACTCAATTGACCTTGATCCATGTTTTCATCATTTTCTGGCAGAAATAGTGAATATTTCAGGGGTGCGGACACTTTTAGCCTTGACTATATATAAACTTCGGGGTGGCACGGCTTGGTGATTAACATGTTCTCCTCTCAGCGCTGAGGACCCAGGTTTGAATCCAGATCTTGGTGGAGTTTGCATGCTCTCCCTGTGTCCATGTGGGTTTCCTCTGGGTTCTCCCGTTTCCTCCCACAGTCCAAAAACATGGATTCAAGATGAATTGGCTGCTCTGAATTGCCCCATATAGCCTATGTTTACGCATTATACACCTGTCCCGGTGTATCCACCCAGCGCCCGAAACGTTCTCGCCCGTCTTGGGCATCTTCTGCTGTTGTATCTGAAGTGTCCCTTACCCTCCCCGACCCCACTGTTCTTTTAAAATGCAATAGATATGAAATCAACACTATGTGATGTGTGGTGTGTTCAGCTAAACCGACTGCACCACACCCAACACCACACCCAACATATTCAAGATTGTGTTGTTGTATAAAGGTATGCTGTGCATGATGCATATCACACATCAACACACATTAACATAAACACATTAACACATTTACACATTAACACACATTTACACATTAACACACATTTACACATTAACACACTTTAACATAAACACACTTTAACACACAACACATTACACACATAAACACACATAAACATAAACATACGTTAACACACATAAACACACATAAACACACATTAACACACATTTACACATATTAACACACATGTACACACACTAACACACACTAACACACATTTACACATATAAACACACATGTACACACACTAACACACATTAATAATAGACTAAGTGAATGAGTGTGGATCTATTTTGAGAATGGGAGCTGCAGAGCACATTGAAAGCTTTTTCCTCTCTTCCTCTGTGCACAGTCATGGTGAACACAGGGACTCTGTCTGAGCAGCTTGCACCTGCTACACTTCGTCTCTATCACACACACACACACACACACACACACACACGGGGGCGACCTTGTCCAGTCTCTTCCCTCAGCATTCCTCAGGAGCTTAATTCTGCTTATGTGGAAGAGAAGCAGTAATGCACGAACCTTGGCCTTGTGAGGACCGTGTCCCTTTTCCCTGCAGGGGGCGTTGTGTTAAGTTCTGTGGTGCATGGTTTTGAGGCATGGCCGTGTGTTATGCTCAGGTTTAAGGAATATTTTAGAGAACAATCTGTTCACGTTAGTGTATTATTTTATTATTTACATTTCATTTGTGTCAATTTGAAAGAAATATAGTTTCCATCCATCATCTTCTGCTTTATCCTCTATTAGGGGGGGGGGGCGTCCATATTTCCATATATCCATATTTCTAAAACGTGGAAGGAAACTGGAAAACCTGTAGGAAACCCACGTGGACATGAGGCAATTTAGAACAGCCAATTCACCTTAAATCTTTATTTCTGGATGGTGGAAGGAAACTGAAAAACCAATAGGAAACCCACATTGACATTGGGCAATTTAGAGAAGCCCATTCACCTTAAATCTATATTTCTGGATGATGGAAGGAAACAGGGAACCCATGTGGACATGGGGCAATTTAGAGCAGCCAATTCACCTTAAATATATATTTCTGGACTGTGGAAGGAAACAGGAAAACCCATAGGGAACCAACGCAGACACGGGGCAATTTAGAGCAGGCGATTTACCTTAAATCCATATTTCTGGCCTGTGGAAGGAAACTGTTAAACCCATAGCAAAACCCATGCAGACATGGGGAAATTTACAGCAGGCAATTCCTTAAATACATATTTCTGGACTGTGGAAGGAAACTGAAACACCGATCGGAAACCCATGTGAACATGGGGCAATTTAGAGCAGGTCCAATTCACCTTAAATCCATATTTCTGGACTGTGGAAAGAAACTGGAAAACCCGTAGAAAAACCCATGCAGATACAGGGCAATTTAGAGCAGGCAGTTCACCTTAAATCTATATTCCTGGACTGTGGAAGGAAACTGAAACACCCATAGGAAACCCACGTGGACAGGGGACGATTTAAAGCAGCCAATTCACCTTAAATCCATATTTCTGAAACGGAGAAGGAAACTGTAAAACATGTAGGAAACCCACGTGGACATGGGGCAATTTAGAGCAGCCAATTCACCTTAAATCCATATTTCTGGACTGTGGAAGGAAACTGGAAAACCGGTTGGAATCCCATATGGACACGGGGCAATTTAGAGCAGGCAATTCACCTTGAATCCATATTTCTGGATGGTGGAAGGAAACTGTTAAACCAATAGAAAAACCCATGCAGGCATGGGGCAATTTAGAGCAGGCAGTTCATCTTAAATCCGTATTTCTGGACTGTGGAAGGAAAGTAGAATACCCGTAGGAAACCCCTGTAGCCACGGGGCAATTTAGAGCTGCCAATTCACCTTAAATCCATATTTCTGGACTGCAAGAAAACTGGAAAACCCTAGAAAAACCCATGCAGACATGGGGCAATTTAGAGTTTTGGATGTATGACCGTGATGGAGAACGTGTGGAACTTTATATTTTGGTTTAATTCTCTTAAGCAGTGTTTAAATGTGCTTTATTAATACATACAGCTTGAACACAATGATGATAATTAATAATCAAGCTTTACGTTTTAATCTTCTGACCGTATGAATGAAGACACTGCCCTCTATGGGAGTGAGGATGAACTGCATTTAGACGGGGATTAGGAAACATATTAGAGTGACTCAAACTTTTGTAAATTTAGTATTCTTTTCGCTGCACGGTGGCTTAGTGGTTAGCACGTTCGCCTCTCAGTGCTAGGTATTCCCGGTTCGAATCCCCATCTGGGTGGAGTTTCCATGTTCTCCCCATGTCTGCGTGGGTTTCCTCCGGGTTCTCCGGTTTCCTCCCACAGTCCAAAAACATGATCAAGTTAATTGAATTCTCAAAATTGCCCCATATAGAGTGTGTCTGTGTGAGTGAGTGTGTGCCCAGCGATGGATTGGCGCCCTGTTCTGGGTGTATCTGCCCAGCGCCCGAGACGTTCTCCCCTGGATGGGCATGGGGAACCCCAACGCGACCCTAATAGAGGATAAAGCGGGAAATAATGAATGAATGAATGAGTATTCTTTTCACTCTACTGCTACATATTGTGTCAGTATCATGTGTCTTAGATGCCTTAAACTCATACTGTAAATAAAACCAGACATTTATTGACCTGCTTTATAAAGACGTGGAAATTAATATATATATTATATATTATGTATATCCGATTCATTGATTAATCAAAAAAATAATCGAGCGATTAATCCATCCATTATTTTCCGCTTTATCCTCTATTAGGGTTGCGGGGGGGGGGGGGGGTTCTCCATGCCCATACAGGGGAGAACGTTTCAGGAGCTGGGCAGATACACCCAGGACAGGACGCCAATCTATCACTGAACACACTCACTCACACACACACACACATACTATATATAGGGAAATTTGGAGAACTTGAATCCATGTTTTTGGACTGTGGGAGGAAACCGGAGAATTCAGAGGAAACCCACGCGAACACGGGGAAAACATGCAAACTCCACCCAGATTGGGATTCAAACCGGGAATCTCCAGCGCTGAGAGGAGAACATTCTAAACCACTAAACCACCGTGCCACCCAAATTGAAACATGCTATATATATTTATATGTTGTGTAATACCAGAAGGAAGACACAAGGGGGCTGCTGTGAGCACATATTTAAAAAATCCATCCATCCATTATCTTCCGCTTTATCCTCTACTAGGGTCGTGGGGTTCCCCATGCCCATCCAGGGGAGAACGTTTCGGGAGCTGGGCAGATACACCCAGGACAGAGGGGCAATCTCTCACTGGACACACACACACACACACACACACACACACACACACACACACTCTCTATATGGGACAATTTGGAGAACTCAATTGACTTGATCCATGTTTTTGGACTGTGGGAGGAAACTGGAGAACCCGGAGGAAACCCACGCAGACATGGGGAGAACATGCAAACTCCACCCAGATTGGGATTTGAACCGAGAATCCCCAGCGCTGAGAGGAGAACATGCTAAACCACTAAGCCACCGTGCCTCCCGACAGATTAATCGATAATCAAACTAACCGTTAGTTGCAGCCCTAAAGATACTTCATGCCTTCTGTTGTTCAACATGCGTTCTGAGGTAAAGGTTGTATGTTTTTGGATTCCAGCGTAGAACCAACCATTCTCTTCCTTCTTTTTCAGATCGCTTCGATCATCACTGTCCGTGGGTTGGAAACTGCGTGGGGAAGAGGAACTACCGCTACTTCTACCTGTTCACACTCTCCCTCTCCGTCCTCACCATCTACATCTTCACCTTCGACATCGTCCACATTGTCCTGCGTAAGTGGAAGACGTTTTATAGCTGCACTATCTGCAGAACAATATTTACTCATCTTGACCTCAGGCTCACAGAGGCTTTTATTACATTGTTTTCTATCTTACAACCTCTCAAATTCCACTCTTCTGATCGGCGGAACATTATTATTAATTTTATTGAACATTATATTTAATGGCCCAGCGATGGATTGGCGCCCTGTCCTGGGTCTATCTGCCCAGCGCCCATAACGTTCTCCCCTGGATGGGCATGGGGAACCCCACCGCGACCCTAATAGAGGATAAGCGGGAATGAATGAATGAATTATATTTAATGCTCCATGTGGTTTCATGTTCTAAACCACAGATTACCAATAAAAAGGTAAATCTACATGTTTCTTAAATACATGTCCCTAGCGCTGAGAGAAGAACGTGCTAAACACTAAACCACCCTATTTTGGTCCATTTCATATTTAATACATTTAATTTGTTGCGTTGTGAGGATAGGGTGACCAGATGTCTCTCTTTGTGCGAGACAGTCACGCAATTTCGTTATTTTTCACGCGTCCTGCAGATTGAGACATTGTCCTGCATTATTGAAAATCAAGTTTTGAAATGCGTGTTTTATAATCCGACATTCGACGGCTGTGTTGTCTGTTATCAGGGGAGAGGCGGGCTGTTTGAATGGCAACCCATCGGGAACGCGGACGCATGTTAAGGGCACGCCCCCCAACACAAACAATGCAAATCAGCGGCGCTGTTCTGACCTGATTTGCAATGTTTGTGTTGGGGGGCGTGCCCTTAACATGCGTCCGCGTTCCCGATGGGTTGCCATTCAAACATATATATATATATATATATATATATATATATATATATATATATATATATATATACAGTGGGTTGCAAAAGTATTCATACCCCTTGAACTTTGCCATATTTTGTCACATTACAACCACAAACATAAATATATTTCACTGGAATTTAATGTGAAAGACCAACACAAAGTGGTATACAATTGTGAAGTGGAATGAAAGTTATACATGAATCAACAATTTTTTTACAAATAAAAAACTGA
>JAFMOD010000490.1:139288-173759 GCA_019802435.1 Corydoras maculifer
TGTTTTTGGACTGTGGGAGGAAACCGGAGAACCCGGAGAAAACCCACGCAGACACGGGGAGAACATGGAAACTCCACCCAGATGGGGATTCGAACCGGGAATCCCTAGCGCTGAGAGGCGAACGTGCTAACCACTAAGCCACCGTGCCGCCTATATATATATATATATATATATATATATATATATATATATATATATATATATATATATATATATATATTAAATCATCACATCATGAAATATCACATTAAATCATCACATCATGAAATATCACATTATCTACCGCTTTATCCTCTACTAGGGTCGCGGGGTTTCCCATGCCCATCCAGGGGAGAACGTCTTGGGCGCTGGGCAGATACACCCAGGGCAGGGGGGCAATCTATCACTGAACACACACTCACTCACACACACACACTCTATATGGGGCAATTTGGAGAATTCAATTCACCTTGATCCAAGTTTTTGGACTGTGGGAAGAAACCGGAGAACCCGGAGGAAACCCACACGGACATGGGGAGGACATGCAAACCACCCAGATGGGGATTCGAATTGGGAATCCCTAGCGCTGAGGGAAGAACATGCTAGGACATCATCTAGGACATCCATCCATCCATCCATTATCTTCCGCTTTATCCTCTATTAGGATCGTAGGGGAGGGGGGTTCCCCATGCCCATCCAGGGGAGAACGTTTCGGGCACTAGGCAGATACACCCAGGGTGGGGGGGGGCAATCTGTCACTGGGCATCATGTAGGATTTTTTTACATTTTTTATAAAGCCACAGTTTAATAAGAAAACTTTCTCGCCCAAAACATTCTTCCCTGGATGGGCATGGGGAACCCCCCCCCCCCCCCGACCCTAATGAAGGATAAAGCAGAAGATAATGGATGGAGAGTTGAACACAGTTAAAACAGTGAGTTTTAATGTGAAGCATTGTGTGCTCGTGTGAAGCGGCTCTGTTTCAGCGTCTTTCCTCCTTAACTGCGGGGGCACTGTGGTGGAGGTGCTGGTGTGCTTCTTCACCCTCTGGTCCGTGGTGGGACTCACCGGTTTCCATACATACCTGATCTCCCTCAACCAGACCACCAATGAAGATGTGAGTGCAACACACACACACACACACACACGGCATTTTCAGGCAAAAGATGAGACGGAGGTCATGCAGAGTGCATGGGGGGGGGGGGGTGTTGCCATGGTAACATTAGATATTTCCATTGAGTGATAGAAGAACATGTCAAACTCGTTATCAGGGCCGGGAAGCCACTTAGACACATTTATTAAATTAGATTATAAATGAGATTTTAAATAAATCTTGGTTTCTACAGCGTGGCTTTCCTTTCTTATCTTTGTATGAATATAACACAATATAAATAAAGCGCTGCACTCCATCTGCAAAATAACGTCGTTAAATGGAGGAGAGGAAAAAATTATCCTCTTAATATTAATTACTTTATTTTTAAAAAATGTAAGTAAGTAAATCTTTATACTGCTGTTCTGTAATAATTATTTATATATTATATATAATAATTATTTAAATTCAATTTAGATTTCATAAATGTAGTCTGGGACACTCACTGATGATTATTTTACAGTCTGTAAGTTTTTACTCTGAGACTTTAAAACATTTTGCCGTTAATTTGGTGTTTGAACCAGAAAACGCTTTAATATTTTAGATTTGGCCCATTTCTTGTTTGGAAGATTTAAAATTTTAGACTTGGACTTAGATAATCTTTATCATTCATTATACATGTAGTGAACGCAGAACAAAATGCATTGGCCCGCATGGAGTATAAAAAAAAAAGAAGTGAATTTTTGTATATGGTGTAGAACATGGTTATAAAGTATACAGGGTACAAAAAAAAAAAAATATATATATATATATATATATATATATATATATATATATATATATAGATATATATACACACACACACACACACACACACACACACATATATATATATATATATATATATATATATATATATATATATATATACACATACATACACATTATCATCCATCCATTATCTTCCGCTTTATCCTATATTAGGGTCGCGGAGGGAGTTCCTCATGCCCATCCAGGGGATAACGTTTCGGGCGCTGGGCAGATACACCCAGGACAGGGGGGCAATGTATCACTGAACACACACTCACTCACACACACACACACACACACACACACACACTCTATATGGGGCAATTTGGAGAATTCAATTGACCTTGATCCATGTTTTTGGACTGTGGGAGGAAACCGGAGAACCTGGAGGAAACCCACAGGGAAACAGGGAGAACATGCAAACTCCACCTAGATTGGGATTCAAACCGGGAATCCCTAGCGCTGAGAGGAGAACATGTTAAACCATTAAACCACTCTCTCTCAAACCCCTCTCTCAAATTATAAAATACAAAATATGGAAATATGTGGACACGGGAAGAACATGCAAACTCCACCCAGATTGGGATTCGAAATCCCTAGTGCTGAGAGGAGAACATGCTAAACCACTAAGCCACTGTGCCGCCCACCTTATAACCTAATAACTGTAATTCATTGATATATGTGTGTATACCTGTATATGTGTGTGCATATATATATATATATATATATATATATATATATATATAAATATATATATATATATAAATATAAATAAATTATTGCGGAAAATATGTAAATTGTAGCATGGATAATAAAAAACTAAATAAAAAGACGTGAGGTGTTTGAAATTGCACGTATTTTAGTAGATTTAATAAAAAGCATGTATTTTGTGTTTTTGTCTCTGTGCTCTTTGCAGATTAAAGGCTCATGGTCAGGAAAGAACCGAATCCAGAACCCATACAGTCACAAGAACCTAATCAAAAACTGCTGTGAGGTTCTGTGTGGCCCCACTTACCCTAGGTATGAACATTCCACCCCTCACACTGCGACCCAACACCAAAATATAAACTGGTTTTCATTGCCCATCTGCTGATTGTTTAAAAGCGTTTACTCCACATTTCACATTCTGCACTTTTTCTTCAAAGTGATACCTTTTTAAAATAATAAATAAAAAGATTAAGGGTCCCATCTTACACCCTGCACAGAGCGCATTGCGATGGTCATTACTCTCACACTGCGCCGGCAGTCTTTTAAAATACTTACAAACGTCTTATAATAAAAAAAACAAGGTTTGAATCATAAACCCGTTTTATTGGAAGCAAAATTTTTAATAATCTGGTCTGCCGCGACATAATCTAGTCCGGTTTTTAAAGTAAATCTCTGCTGGATCGCTGAGTAACAGGATACTGTTTTCTCTAATTATGGTGGTGTCTCTGTGGTGAGTCTGTGGTGGTGACTGTGCTGACTCTGGTAAGTCTGTAGTGAGTTTGTGGTGGCGACTCTATGGTAAGTCTGTAGTGAGTCTGTGCTGACTCTGTGGTGAGGACTGTGCTGACTCTGTGGTGAGGACTGTGCTGACTCAGTGGTGAGTCTGTGGTGGTGACTCTGTGCTGACTCTGTGGTGAGTCTGTGGTTGTGACTCTGGTGGTGACTCTGCTGACTCTGTGGTGAGTCTGTTGTGGTGGTGACTCTGTGGTGAGTCTGTGGTGGTGACTCTGTGGTGAGTCTGTGCTGACTCTTGTGACTCTGTGCTGACTCTGTGGTAAGTCTGTGCTGACATTGTGGTGAGTATGTGGTGGTGACTCTGTGGTGAGTCTGTGCTGACTCTGTGGTGAGTCTGTGCTGACTCTGTGATGAGTCTGTGGCGGTGAGTCTGTGCTGACTCTGTGCTGACTCTGTGGTGACTCTGTGCTGACTCTTTGGTGACTCTGTGGTGAGTCTGTGGTGAGTCTGTGGCGGTGAGTCTATGGTGATTCTGTGCTGACTCTTTGGTGACGCTGTGGTGAGTCTGTGCTGACTCTGTGGTGAGTCTGTGACGGTGAGTCTGTGCTGACTCTGTGGTAATTCTGTGCTGACTCTGGTACCTCTTTGGTGAGTCTGTGGTGGTGACTCTTTGGTGAGTCTGTGCTGACTCTGGTGAGTCTGTGGTGGTGACTCTTTGGTGAGTCTGTGCTGACTCTGGGGTGAGTCTGTGGTGGTGACTCTGTGCTGACTCTTTGGTGACTCTGTGCTGACTTTTTGGTGACTCTGTGGTGATTCTGTGCTGACTCTTTGGTGACTCTGTGGTGAGTCTGTGGTGGTGACTCTTTGGTGAGTCTGTGCTGACTCTGTGGTAAGTCTGTGCTGACTCTGTGGTGCTGACCTTGTGGCGAGTCTGTGGTGGTGAGTCTGTGCTGACCTTGTGGTGAGTCTGTGGTGTTGAGTTTGTGCTGACTCTGTGGTGAGTCTGTGCTGACCTTGTGGTGAGTCTGTGGTGGTGACTCTGTGCTGACCCTTTGGTGAATGTGCTGATTCTTTGGTGATTCTGTGCTGACTCTTTGGTGACTCTGTGCTGACTCTTTGGTGACTCTGTGCTGACTTTTTGGTGACTGTGCTGACTTTTTGGTGACTGTGCTGACTCTTTGGTGACTCTGTGCTGACTCTTTGGTGACTCTGTGCTGACCCTTTGGTGAGTCTGTGTTGGCTCTATGGTGGTGACTCTGTGCTGAGTATGTGGTGGTGACTCTGTGCTGACTCTGTGGTGGTGACTCTGTGCTGACTCTGTGGTGGTGACTCTGTGGTGAGAGTCTGTGCTGAGTCTGTGGTGGTGACTCTGTAGTTAGTAAATCTGCTCTGCTCAATCCTGAAAATGATCTTTTTTTTCTGTTCCACAGCGTGTTGGACAGAAGAGGCCTGATGGCTAAAGAACCGCCTGCCCCTGCAGCATCTGTTCCCGAGGTCACAGCCAGCACGAACCACCCCGCCCCAGCAACCACCGTAAGTAACATGTTTATCAATGAATTACAGTTATTAGGTTATAAGGTGGGCGGCACGGTGGCTTAGTGGTTTTGCATGTTCTCCTCTCAGCACTAGGGATTCCCGGTTCGAATCCCAATCTGGGTGGAGTTTGCATGTTCTTCCCGTGTCCACATGGGTTTCCTCCGGGTTCTCCCGTTTCCTCCAAAAACATGGATCAAGTCAATTGAGTTCTCCAAATTGCCCCATATAGAGTGGGTCTGTGTGAGTGAGTTTGTGCCCAGCAATAGATTACCTCCCATCCTGGGTGTATCTGCCCAGCGCCCAAAACGTTCTCCCCTGGATGGGCATGTTGAACCCCCCCGCGACCCTAATAGAGGATAAAGCGGAAGATAATGGATAGATGGTTATAAGCTCATATTTCACAGCTGACCACAGGGTGTGTCTGATGGGGGGGGGTAATTAAGTGGTAAATAGGTCATATCGATATCGATTTGAGCTCCTCTTTGGCCCTCTCAGCACTCTGGCGTGGGGGGGGGTTCCTCATGCCCATCCAGGGGAGAACGTTTCGGGCGCTGGGCAGATACACCCAGAACAGGAGGGCAGTCTATCACTGGACACACACTCATTCACACACACACACACACTCTATATGGGGCAATTTGGAGAATTCAATTGACCTTGATCCATGTTTTTGGACTGTGGGAGAAAACCTGAGAACCCGGAGGAAACCCACGTGGACACGGTGAGGACATGAAAACCCCACCCAGATTGGGATTCATTCATTCATTCATTATCTCTCGCTTATCCTCTATTAGGGTCTCTATTAGGAACGTCTCAGGCGCTGGGCAGATAGACCCAGGACAGGGCGCCAATCCATCGCTGGGCACACACTCACTCACACAGACACACTCTATATGGGGCAATTTTGGAGAATTCAATTAACTTGATCCATGTTTTTGGACTATGGGAGAAAACCGGAGAACCCGGAGGAAACCCACGCGGACACGGTGAGGACATAAAAACTCCACCCAGATTGGGATTCGATCCGGGATTCCCTAGTGCGGAGAGGAGAACATGCCAACCACTAGGCCACTGATTCATTATTATTAATACACTACATTAAGCTATTTATTTTAATTTCTCGTCAACAGCTTTAAGTCTGGTCTGACTAACCGTGGCATTCCCCCCCCCAGAAAACCACCGCCCCTTTGATCCCCAACGAACAAACCCCCGAGGAGGCCAAGTCCGGGCCCGTGACAGAGTCCAACGATGCCAACGAGGACACCGCTTCCAGCTCCACTCCAATCGTCGTCAAGGAATCGGCCCACTAGCTCCACGCCGATGGTTCCGGTTCCTCCGACGAGACTCAGAGCTGCATCTACTCACCCCACAGTTCCCATGCCGAGGTCAGAGGGTTCTGGAACCTCTGCAGGAACCTTAACATTTTGTCCTAAATGCTGCATGGCAAGCAAAAAAAAAACCCACCACACCGAAGGAGAACTAACGAAAACCTGTCTGTAAGTCCAAGTTTGCTTTTAATTGAACATTGAGACATTTAATTGAGACGTCCTGGTTTCGGACATTCACCCGTGCTTACCCCGCATGCCTGGCAGCATGGCCCACATCGGTTCCTCGTTCCGGTTGGATGGTCAGTGTGATGCTTCCTTTTGAAATGATATTAACCGACGAGTGGGACCCGCGAAACAACCGGCAACCGGGTTCCAAAACATGTCCTCGGCCTTTGGAGAAGAGACCCGTCTCACTGACACATACGCCCACAAGTAATGTGTATAAATGTGTTCCGCTATAACTCACAGACGCAGTGTGTGTGTGTGTGTTGGACGGAACGTGGGCCTGTTGTTGACAGACGGTGATAACAGTGCCTTATTCGCAGAACGAGAACGAGGCCGTTATCCAAATGAGTATTACGATCCAGAAAATCAAGTCATGCTGTAAATGTACATAGTTAAAACATCGGAGTTCCAATGCCAGTGGAACGAATGAGGAACCGCCTGGAGAACGTAAAGCAGGGAGGTGGAATGGCATCTCATCACCTTTGCACTCCACCCATCCTCCTCACTCATTGGAACCCCGACCCTCCGAACCCCGACCCTCTGAACTCCGACCGAGCATTGAGCTTTAGCATGTTCTCCGCTCAGCACTAGGAATTCCCGGTTACAATCCCTATCTGGGTGAAGTCTCCCTGTGTCCGCGTGGGTTTCCTCTGGGTTCTCCGGTTTCCTCCCACAGTCCAAAAACATGGTTCAAGGTCAGTTGAATTCTCCAAATTGCCCCATATAGGGTGTAAGTGAGTAAGTGCTCAGTGATAGATTGCCCACCTGTCCTGGGTGTATCCGCCAGCGCCTGAGACGTTCTCTCCTGGATGGGCATGGGCAACCCCCCCGTCCCCCCACGACCCTAGTAGAGGACAAAGTGGAAGATAATGGATGGATGGATTATTATAATGGTGCTGCCATCATGTGGTCAGGCGAATTACATTTAGGAGTTATTTATTTAGTTAGTTGAGCTGACAGAAGGGCGGCACAGTGGCTTAGTAGTAACATGTTCTCCTCTCAGCACTAGGGATTCCCGGTTGGAATCCCCATCTGGGTGGAGTTTCCATGTTCTCCCCCTGTCCACGTGGGTTTCCTCCGGGTTCTCCGGTTTCCTCTCACAGTCCAAAAATATGTATCAAGGTCAATTGAGTTCTCCAAATTGCCCCATATAGAGTGTGTATGTCTGTGTGAGTGAGTGTGTGTCCGACCAGCGCCCGAAACGTTCTCCCCTGGATGGGCATGGGGAACCCCCCCCCCCTGACCCTAATAGAGGATAAAGTGGAAGATAATGGATGGGTGATTGCTGATTCGGCAGTCACTGAATGGACGCAGACCGGAGGTTCTCCAACACCCCGACACTGCACCACCTGCTGTTGGATTATTTATAAAGGGGGGGGGAGCATGACGGAGGTGCAAGAAAGCCGATGGAGCGGAATGACGTGACTAGAGGAAGTACAATTCCAAAAACTTCATGCAAAATGTCAGACACCCGGTCAGTGGTTTCTGACCAAACGCCCCCCCCCAGCACGGCTGTTCCCCATCTTCCTTCGACTGTGATGTCATCACCTTAATCACATGGTCACATGGTGTGGAGGAACCCCCCCCCCCCTCATTCCCACTGTGTTTTTGTGGCCAAAATAAAGTAGACACCTTTCCATGCTGCACACCGACCACTATATTAGGTACACTGTTGTGATTCTCGGGCGGCACGGTGGCTTAGTGGTTTAGCATGTTCTCCTCTCAGTGCTGGGGATTCCCGGTTCGAATCCCAATCTGGATGGAGTTTCCATGTTCTCCCTGTGTCCGCGTGGGATTCCTCCGGGTTCTCCGTTTTCCTCCCACAGTCCAAAAACATGGATTCAAGATCAATTGATGGATGGAATCCCCTTCCTGACTAAGCAGCATCCTGATGAAGGTCACTGATGGAGAATTAGAGGATGACCCACCCACACTGTGCAGATGACCCGGAACATCTACAAGGTGGAGCATTAAGATGGATTCAGAATTATGGAAATGTACTGCTGTCTCTGAACCAGCACCACCACTCTATAAGATCAGTCACTCTGCAGCATTGACAATCATCCACCACCCTGATATATACCTGCATTTATACCTGCACCGTCCATTGTCCTGATTATCAGAGTACAGAGTAACGGGGACGGACATATAGACGTAGAGAAACAGATGGACAACAGAATGGAACTGTAGAACTACAAAGTCCATCTGTAGGACCGGTGGAGCTGCTGTAATGGACAGTGAGTACAGAGACATGATGGATGTACAACCTTTACATCCATATAGATGTATAGACTCTACGTTTGGAAAAGATCAAAGGCATTGATGGGTAATCAAACGGATGGGCGGGCGTCCACATACATTTGGTCATATGGTGTATATACAAGTGGCTGGTTTTGGGTTTAAAAGCCTCGTTAAGCCTCATTAATCATTCATTTTGATTAACGAATCATTCTCATTTGAGTAGGAATTAGATCTCAGATTAAGAACACGCCACACGCTGTAATCTGGTAAAATTATGGGATGTATTTAGGGATTGATATCACAGAGCTCAGGTTTGGGCAGGTAATTTGCATGTTCTCCTGCTGGGCGATGAGAAGAGCGGCGTTTAATGAAGACCCAGACACCGATTCGAGAGACATAAGCCAATCAGAATCCATTTTACAACCGGGTCCTGTAGGAGGATTAACTGATAATAACGAAATATACGAAGTATTCGTTTACAATGTTAATATTCTATATTTAGAAACCATTCGTGTATTCTGTTCTTCTTTCCTTTTGTAATATCACTGTGATTCACTCATATTCACCTCCTTATGTGCTGGACTGGTGTGTGTGTGTGTGTGTGTGTGTGTGTGTGTGTGTGTGTGTATACATCCAATAAATTATATAGTGTCTTATTATTTGTTGCGTTTTCGTGTCATAATTCCCACACAGTTAATACCTGCAGTGATTTGGTGGCTTAGTGGTTTAGCATGTTCGCCTCTCAGCGCTAGGGATTCCCGGTTCGAGTCCCCATCTGGGTGGAGTTCTCCAGCGGAGAACGTTTCGGGTGCTGGGCAGATACACCCAGGACAGGACGCCAATCTATCACACAGACACACACTCTATATGGGGAAATTTGGAGAACTCAATTGACCTTGATCCATGTTTTCGGACTGTGGGAGGAAACCGGAGAACCCGGAGGAAACCCACACGGACACTGAGAGAACATGGAAACTCCACCCAGATTGGGATTCAAACAAGGAATCCCTACCACTGAGAGGAGAACATGCCAAACCACTAAGCCACCATGCTGCACCAATCTAAATGCCATCCATCCATCCCTTATCTTCCGCTTTATCCTTTATTAGGTTTGCGGGGGGGTTCCCCATGCCCATCCAGCGGAGAACGTTTCGGGCGCTGGGCAGATACACCCAGGACAGGACGTCAATCTATCACTGGACACATACTCATACACACACTCTATATGGGGCAATTTGGAGAATTCAATTCAGCTTGATCCATGTTTTTGGACTGTGGGAGGAAACCGGAGAACCGGTTGATGGCAGCACCATTCTAATATACTATCTTTGTCTATAGTACTGTACATCTGCGCCTCTGACACAATGTAGGACAAATTGTCAGATAGGCAGAGGCCGCTAGGGGGCAGCAGAGGAGTGGCTTTTGATGATTTCGATTAAAACAGAAGCATCAGACACAACTACTGAATTTATTAAGCTGCTTATTTATGAGCTGCTGATGACGACATGAACGCAACTCCATCCATCCATTATCTTCTGCTGTATCCTCTATTAGGGTTGCGGGGTTGGGGGTGGGGGGTTCCCCATGCCCATCCAGGGGAGAACGTTTCGGGCAGATACACCCAGGACAGGGGGGCAATCTATCACTGGACACACACTCACTCACACAGACACACTCTATATGGGGCAATTTGGAGAATTCAATTGACCTTGATCCATGTTTGGACTGTGGGAGGAAACCGGATAACCCGGAGAAAACCCACAAGGACACGGGGAGAACATGGAAACTCCACCCAGATGCGGATTCGAACCGGGAATCCCCAGAGCTGAGAGGAGAACATGCTAAACCACTAAACCACCGTGCCGTCCTGATCAATATTACCATTATGCACAAATTAAAAGTATAGTATATGAAATAATAAATAGATATTTGCAAATATGGATGAACAAACCACAAAATCATATTAATATTTTTTTATCCCTATTCTTCGCAGGGGTGGCACGGTGGCTTAGTAGTTGGTATGTTCTCCTCTAAGTGTTTACTGATTAAATAAACAGTAATCACTGCGAATCACTGGAAGAATCCATCCATCCATACATTATCTTCCGCTTTATCCTCTATTAGGGTTGCGGAGGGTTCTCCATGCCCATCCAGGGGAGAACGTTTCGGGCGCTGGGCAGATACACCCAGGACAGGATGCCAATCTATCACTGGGCATTGTGTATACTTTAATTATGTTTAAATTAATAAACTTTTGTTTTGTTTATAAAGCTCTTTCTTTAATAAAGTTCTGAACATTTCTTCTTGGCTGCTGGATCTCACATTTTTTGACTCTATCTGCTCTAAATTGCTCCTATATAGAGAGAGTGTGTGTGTGTGTGTGTGTGTGTGTGTGTGTGTGTGTGTGTGTGTGTGTGTGTGTTTGTGTGTGTGTGTGTGTGTGTGTGATCCCCGTGATGGATTGGCCTGGGTGTATTTGCCCGGCACCCGAACAGTTCTCTTCTGGATGGACCCCCCCCCCCACACACACACACACACTATCACAACACTATTACATGATTAAGAGAAATGAGTGCGCATTGACGGTGGTTTAGTGGTTTAGCATGTTCTCCTCTCAGCGCTGGGGATTGCCGGTTCAAATCCCAATCTGGGTGGAGTTTGCATGTTCCCCCTTGTGTCTGCGTGAGTTTCCTCCGAGTTCTCCGGTTTCCTCCCACAGTCCAAAAACATGGAAAAAGGTTATTTGAGATCTTCAAATTGCCCCATATAGAGTGTGTGTGTGTTTGTTAGTGTGTCTCCAGCAATAGATTGGTGTCCTGTCCTGGGTGTATCTGCCCAGCGCCTGAGATGTTCACCCATGGATGGACATAGAGAACCTCCCCCCACACCCCTGGGGACCCTAATAGAGGATAAAGCGGAAAATAGTGGATGGATGGATGGATTATTATAATGATGCTGCCATCATGTGGTCAGGCAGAATTACATTTGAAAGTTATTTATTATTTTTATTTATTTGTTCTGACAGAAGGGCGACACAGTGGCTTAGTGGTTTATCATGTTCTCCTTTCAGCGCTCAGGATTTCTGGTTCGAATCCCCATCTGGGTGGCTTGCATGTTCTCCTCGTGTCCGCGTGGGTTTTCTCCGGGTTCTCCGGTTTCCTCCCACAGTCCAAAAACATGGATCAAGTGAATTGAATTCTCTAAATTGCCCCATATAGTGTGTGTTTGTGTGTGAGTGTGTACATCCAGTGATAGACTGGCATCCTGTCCTGGGTGTATCTGCCCAGCGCCCAAGATGTTCTCCACTGGATGGGCATGGGGAATCCCCCTGCAACCCTAATAGAGGATAAAGCAGAAGTTAATGGATGGATGGATGTTTTTGTGGGGTTGGTTAATGTAACACACACTTACTTTCATGCCTGTTACACATTCACTTATAGTAAACATTTATTTTACAATAGAAAGGACAGAAACATTACAGAAAGCCGACGACATCAAAAACAAGAAAAAATCTGTGAGATCTGTGGTTTATCTGTGAGATTGATATCGATGCTCCCTGAACCACTCGCTCACAATTTTACGCATTCTGTCCGTATCATCAGAGAAGAACCGATACGTCGATGGAAGAACCTGGTGGTTCTGTAGATTCAGGTCAGCTGACCTCATTCGTTGGACCTGACTGACCCCAGGTCGTAGCTCGGGGCTGTACGGAAGGCACTGGGCATGATGAGTGCTTCGCTTCAGCCTCCTCTCTTCTTACCCTGATGCCCCATCACTCTGGAACAGGGTTAATTAGACCACATGACCTCCTTCCATTCCATCGCCCCAGAGTCCAATCTTTCTGCTCCATACCAAACCGAAGGCGGTTACGTCACTGACAGATTTTTTTCTTCGTCCTGTTTAGTCCCAATGACCCATCTTATCTATGGTGACCCCAGATGGTGACCCAATAGGTATATTCATAACACAGTATAAAATATTTGAAAGAAAATAATAATATAATATTACTGTGCATTTAGGAGAAATGTTTTATACGAGGGTTGGAACTTAAATAGTGGCGACTATTTATTCACAGCCGATACAAAAGAGTTCCATGTTTGCACCTGTTACTGTCCTTCAAAGTCGTCCCCGACGTTGTGTGGAACCCGTCGCCAGAGATGTGGAAGGCGTGGTATACCGTTAGCAGAGCCTGTTCTGTTGATGGAGCAAATGGAGCGGTCTACGGCCTGTCCACTATCTGGAACAGTGCTGAAGCCAATGCCACCAAGTGGTTCCTTCATCTTCGGAATCAAATCAAAGTCACAAGGACTTCAGTCCGGGGAGTGTGGTGGAGTATGGTGGAGTATGGTGGAATATGGTGGAGTATGGTGGAGTGTGGTGGAGTACGGTAGCGTGTGGTGGAGTATGGTGGAGTATGGTAGAGTATGGTGGAGTGTGGTGGAGTATGGTGGAGAATGGTGAAGTGTGGTGGAGTATGGTAGAGCGTGGTGGAGTGTGCTGGAATATAGTAGAATATGGTGGAGTGTGGTAGAGTGTGATGGAGTATGGTGGAGTGTGGTGGAGTATGGTAGAGTATGGTGGAGTATGGTGGAGTGTGGTGGAGTATGGTGGAGTATGGTAGAGTATGGTGGAGTATGGTAGAGTGTGATGGAGTATGGTGGAGTATGATGGAGTGTGGTGGAGTGTGGTGGAGTATGGTGGATGGTACTGGATGGATTGCATTGGCTTCAGAACTGTTCCAGAGAGTGGACAGGCCATAGACCGCTCCATTCGCACCATAAACAGAAGAGGTTCTGCTAACGGTGTACTACGCCTTCCACATCTCTGGCGACGGGTTCCACACAACGCCGGGGACGACAGTGAAGGACAGTAACGGGTGCAAACATGGAACTCTTTTGTATCGGCTGTGAATAAATAGTTGCCACTATTTAAGTTCCAACCCTCATATATATATATATATATATATATATATATATATATATATATATATATATATATTTATATATATATATATATATGTGTGTGTGTGTGTGTGTGTGTGTGTGTGTGTGTAACATGGTAAGCTGCACTTATAGATTTTTACATAATTTTTAAACTGCAAATAAATTTAAATTATATGGTTTAACCCTAAAGTACACTGTCTGTTTCTTCGTCGACTAAAAATCAAAATCATACTCAGTTTGTTTATTCATTCATTCATCCATTATCTTCCGCTTTATCCTCTATTAGGGTCGCGGGGGGTTCCTCATGCCCATCCAGGGGAGAACATTTCAGGAGCTGGGTAGATACACCCAGGACAGTTTGCTAATCTATCACTGGACACACACTCACTCACACACACACACTCTACATGGGGCAATTTGGAGAACTCAATTGACTTGATCCATGTTTTTGGACTGTGGGAGGAAACCGGAGAACCCGGAGGAAACTCAACACGGAGGCGGGGAGAACATGGAAACTCCACCCAGATTAGGATTTGAACCGGGAGTCCCTAGTGCTGAGAGGAGAACGTGCTAAACACTAAGCCACCGTGCCACTCTGTTTGTTTATATAAAACCTTTTAAAAACCTTATTTAAGACCGACCCGCTGCACTATAGAGGCAAAATTATTGGGACACTAACACATTACACCCTCTGCAAATTGTATGATGTCATAAAATAAGTAGCCTTCAGTCTTCGGGAAAGGCGGGTGACATTCATAATGCTTTATAACCTTGGTGTAAATTCATCCATCCATTATCTTCCACTTTATCCTCTATTAGGGTCACGGGGCGCTGGGCAGATACACACCCAGGACAGGACACCAATCTATCACTGGATACACACTCACTCACACACCCACACTCTATATGGGGAGATTATTGTGAAATTTTAACGTGTGTCTGTGAGAATTGTGTGGATGTATGTTCTCCCCTGGATGGACATGGGGAACCACCCTCGCATAGGGTTAGGTGGACGGTGATGTGATGTAATTAAAAGGTGTGTCCCAACAGTTTTGTCCTTATAGTGTGATGTTCCTGGTGTTTCTGTAGAAGTCTATCGGACGTTGACAGGACACATTCTTACGCTTTGGTTACAGCAGTGAGGGTGAGGTGTAACTAAGGGGGGAGGTAACAGTTCTCCAGCAGTGACTCAGTTCTCTCTGGATTCGTCCTCCACCGTTAAGTCCTGCAGCTTCTCCTGAACGTCATCCAGCCCCGTTTCTCGGTTGGGTTCTTCATTTTGGGAGCTGGACGGCGCATCTTCGTGCCCGTTGGTCAGGTTTTCTGTGCTCTCATAGCAGCCAGAGTCGCGTGGCATGTCTTCCTTCCCCTCGGCCTGTCCCGTCTCTTCGTCCGACTCTCCCTCTGCTGCAGAAAAAGAAATGGACCAGTCAGCCGTTCAGGTTGCAACTGGAGACTGGGTTAGAATACAGAGCTCAGTTTAAATAACATTATAACACAGACAGGTCCCGTCCTTAAATCTGATTGGCCGAGCCGTTTGTGTGGACATCATTAACAATAACACACACCTCTAAGTTCAAGTTCAAGTTATTTATTTATATAGTGCTTTTTACAACAGTACATTGTCACAAAGCAGCTTTACAGAATGAAAAGCCTTTAAACCCCCAAAGAGCAAGCCGAAGCGACAGTGGAAAGAAAAAACTCCCTTTCATGTTGTTATTCAAGGAAGAAATCTTGCGAGGACCAAGACTCAGTGGGGGAATATAAGAAACCTGAGTGAACACAAGATACATCCATCCATTATCTTCCGCTTTATCCTCTATTAGGGTCGCGGGGGGTTCCCCATGCCCATCCAGGGGAGAACGACTCGGACCCAGGACAGATGGCAATCTATCACTGACACACACTTACTCAGACATACACACTCTATATGGGGCAATTTGGAGAATTCAATTCACCTTGATCCATGTTTTTGGACTGTGAGAGGAAACCGGAGAACCCGGAGGAAACTTACGCGGGCACAGGGAGAACATGGAAACTCCACCCAGAATGGGATTCGAACCGGGAATCCCTAGTGCTGAGAGAAGAACATGCTAAACCACTTAGTCACCATGCCGCCCGGTTTGTAATATTAAAATGTAAATATAGAAAAAGCAAAAGATGAGAAATCTGTGAGGGTTGAATACTTTTTCACATCACTTTCACTTTCACTGATAAGTAAAGAGACCTACAGTCGTGCAGAAGTTCTGCTGCGGTCAGCATCTTAATGCGCTGCTCAGGATCCGTGATGTTCAGCTCGTTCAGATGGGATTCCTTTAAACTGCCAAAGTCCTCCAGACTTTGAATCCCGTGCATCGAGAGAAGAGAGCTAAGCTCCTGTACAAACAGAAACGCAAACCGTAGTTATTTAAAAACCGGGGCAAAAGAAGGACTTTAAATCGGATTGGTTTGACATTAATCCGTCCATTATCTTTTGCTTTATCCTCTACTAGGGTCGCAGGAGGGGGGGGGGTGTTCCTCATGCCTATCCAGGGGAGAACGTCTCGGGCACTGGGCAGATAGACCCAGGACAGGGGGCAATCTATCACTGACACACACTCACTCAGACATAGACAATTGTAGGCAATTTGGAGGCAAAAGGCAATTTGGAGAATTCAATTGACCTTGATCCATGTTTTTGGACTGTGGGAGGATACCGGAGAACCCAGAGGAAACCCACGCGGGCACGGGGAGAACATGCAAACTCCACCCAGATTGGGATTCGAACCAAGAATCCCCAAGGCTGAGAGGAGAACATGGTAAACCACTAAGCCACCCACTATCTATTAGCTTCTGCTAATAGATAGTTAGGGGTGGGGTTCCCCATGCCCAACCAGGGGAGAACGTCTCGGGTGCTGGGGGGCAGGACAGGGGGGCAATCTATCACTGGACACACACTTACTCACACACACACACTCTATATGGGGCAATTTGGAGAATTCAATTAATTTGATCCATGTTTTTTGGACTGTGGGAGGAAACCGGAGAACCCAGAGGAAACCCATGTGGACACAATTGTTATCATAAAAAGATACGTGCTTACAGTCAGGCCGATTTTTTCAAGGACCTCCTCCAGGGTTTTGGGTTTGTTATGGCGACTCTGGCTGTGGAACCTCTTCCTTCTTGGTGGTGGTGTGTCCTCATCTGGCATCACAGTGACGTAGATGAACTTGAAAGAGCCCACTTTGTTATTCAGCTTTCCGGTCCAGGTTCCAACCGGTGGTTTCTCGATTATATGGATAATGTCTCCTTTCTGTTAAAGAGACCGGAAGTTCAGACTTTAGTACACAAATGTCTTTACAGAACCTGGAGTGGACGCTTTAAAGACGTTAATTAGAGAGAGGAACCTGGAGTTTGAGGGATTCGATATCGTAAGGACTCGGGGTGAAGTCAGTGTGTACCAGAGCCTTGCCACAAAACGGTCCACTGTAAGAACTTTCCATGCTGTCCCTCTGGCTGAAGCCACTGTCCAGACTTTGCCGGTCCCCGCCTGGACAGAGTAGAACAGGTTCTGAAGCAGTGTTCTAGCACCTGTACTCACACTGAAGACACATGCGATCAGAAGACCTACATCCAGAGAGCTGGCGGCTGAGGGGCGGGTGCATGGTGTCCTCTGAACTGTTGGAACACACAGAGGTCCGCTTCCCGGCGGTCATGTCCGGAGTCCAGTCAGCGGGGGAGATGGGAGACATCGAATTGTCCTCTCCACTATCAACCTGCAGACACCGGTTTTGTTAGTGTGGACATGAATAAAACCAAGAACTGCATTAACGAAGACACATGAACTCTAACAGGTTATTCAATCTAAAGACCAGGGTTTAGCATGTTCTACTCTCAGTGCTAGGGATTCCCGGTTCGAATTGCAATCTGGGCGGAGTTTCTATGTTCTCCCCGTGTCCCCGGGGGGGTCCCCATGCCCATCCAGGGGAAAACATTTTGGGCGCTGGGCAGATACACCCAGGACAGGGAGCAATCTATCACTGAACACACACTCACTCACACAGACACACTCTATATGGGGCAATTTGGAGAACTCAATTGACCTTGATCCATGTTTTTGGACTATGGGAGGAAACCAGAGAACCTGGAGGAAACCCACGCGGACACAGGGAGAACATGGAAACTCCACCCAGATGGGGATTCGAACCAGGAATCCCTAGCGCTGAGAGGAGAACATGCTAAACCCCTAAGCCACCGTGGGTTTCCTCCGGGTTCTCCGGTTTCCTCCCACAGTCCAAAAACATGGATCAAGGTCAATTGAGTTCTCCAAATTGCCCCATATAGAGTGTGTGTGTGTCCAGTGATAGATTGCCCCCCTGTGCTGGGTGTATCTGCCCAGCGCCCGATACGTTCTTCCCTGGATGATCATGGGGAACCCCCCCCCGCGACCCTAATAGAGGATAAAGTGGAAGATAATGGATGGATTGATGTGTTCGATGGTTAATACTGGAGGGTTTTGTGCAGGTTGGTATTCTTATTTGTCTTATTATCGTGTCTTTGGGAGGAAACTGATGTCCTCTGAGGAAACACACACAGTTTCTTTGTTTTACAGACTGGGAACTGAACCTCGGACGTTTAGCTGTGGGGCAGAAGCGTAACGTCCACGGTGCAGGGAGAGGAAGTTGACTCTGGAGGACGTTAAACAAAATGATTTGAACGAAAATTTCATCTATTTTTTCACTTGTAGCTTTTCAGACACACATGTCCTGCTTCTCTTCTTTAACTGAAGCATGGTGACCAGGTTAGTCTCTCAGCTCACTGTCGAGGAACCCCTGGAAGTAGGGTGACCAGATTGCACTTCACCAGATGTGGGCCAAAGACTATGTTTGAGAGGGACAATGTGGGACACCAATGCATTAAGGTAGTCTAAAATTAATTCATTCATTATCATTCATTTATACTATATTAGGGTCGTGGGGGGGTTCCCCATGTCCATCCAGGGGAGAACGTCTCGGGCACTGGGCAGATACACCCAGGACAGGGGGGCAATTTATCACTGAATACACACTCACTCACATACACTCACTCTATATGGGGCAATTTGGAGAATTCAATTGACCTTGATCCATGTTTTTTGGACTGTGGCAGGAAACCGGAGAACCCGGAGGAAACCCACACGGACACGGGGAGAACATGCAAACTGAAGGGATAAAATTTAAAGATTTATATGCAAAAGTACTTCATGTTCAAGGGGATGAGCACATTCGGTAATGAGATGGGGCAAACTAGCCGGCGGTTGCTCAAGGCCTAGATATTTCATCAACCTGCAAAAATCTGGCATCTAGGGTGACCAGATGTCCTGCTTTGTGCGGCACAGTCACGCAATTTCGTTTATTTTTCACGCGTCCCGCAAATTGAGACATTGCCCCGCATTGTTATTGAAAGTCAGACTCCAGTTTTGAAACGCGTGTTTTATAATCCGACATTGGACGGATGTGTTGTCTGTTATTGGGGGAGAGGCGGGCTGTTTGAATATCAACCATTCGGGAAAAGGGATGCATGTTAAGGGCACGTCCACCAACACAAACAATGCAAATTAGGTCATATATATTTAAAAAAAATTATAATAATAAAAAAAAAAAAAAAAAAAAAAAAAAAAAAAAAAAAAAAAAAATATATATATATATATATATATATATATATATATATATATATATATATATATATATCCCATTGTCCTATTGGTGTCCCATATATATATATAATGAATGAATGAATATATATATATATATATATATATATATTTATTCATTCATTATCTCCTGCTTATCCTCTATTAGGGTCGCGGTGCCCATCCAGGGGAAAACGTCTCGGGCGCTGGGCAGATAGACCCAGGACAGGGCGCCAATCCATCGCTGGGCACACATTCACTCACACAGACACACTCTAAACGGGGCAATTTTTGAGAATTCAATTAACTTGATCCATGTTTTTGGACTGTGGGAGAAAACCGGAGAACCCGGAGGAAACCCACGCAGACACGGGGAGAACATGGAAACTCCACCCAGATGGGGATTCGAACCGGGAATCCCTAGCGCTGAGAGGCGAACGTGCTAACCACTAAGCCACCGTGCCGCCTATATATATGTGTATATAGATGTGTGTGTGTGTGTGTGTGTGTGTGTGGCAGTGCATTGGTGTCCCACATTGTCCCACACAAACATCTTTGTCTTTGCCCACATCTGGCTGGAATTGGAATCTGTTCACCCTACTGGCATCTGGCGAATAAAGCTCAAGGGCCCCGAGCTGTATCGAGCTCTCCCAGATAAGGGAAGGAACGGCGTGTTCACCCCCCACATAAGCAGTACGAGGGATGGTTTTTACAATAAATAGAGTCAGCAATTGGACTTCAGGGCTCTGTCTTGGTGAGACTCGTGTGGTGCTGAGATCATATTGGGATTCGAACTGGGAGAGGAGAACGTGCCGTTTTATATATATATATATATATATATATATATATATATATATATATATATATATATATATATATATATATAATTTGAATATATTATTTAGATGTACCTTTATCTAATGCAGTGATTTTTTTTTGTTAAGCCCCCCTAGGAAGACATTTTGTGCCCCCCCCCCCCCCCCCACACACACGCACACTCACCTCACCCCCCTCCCCACATGACAAAATGGGATAAAAAATGGGTTTTTTGAACCGACTGGCATTTGATAATGAAAATTTTAATTAAATAAAATCATAAAATAATAATAAATTCAAATTTATCAGCAACATTAATTCAGGAGCACTGAATTTAGGAACTTACCCCTTCCTCTGCAAGTGCCTTCTGCAACATTTTGGAAGTTTTTCGCGTCATGGTGCGACTGATGACACTCCGCCATTTCTTTCCCAGCTTTCCATTGTTCTTTCCTGCGTTCTGCTCAACGTCATCTTCTGGCAACTAAAAAAAGAAATCATAACAGAAGTAAACACCAATTATCCATCCATCCATCCATCCATCCATCCATTATCTTCTGCTATCCTCTATTAGGGTCGCAGTTCCCCATGCCCATCCAGGGAGAACATTTCGGGCGCTGGGCAGATACACCCAGGACAGGACACCAATCTATCACTGGACACACACTCACTAACACACTCTATATGGGGCAATTTTGAGAACTCAATTGACCTTGATCCATGTTTTTGGACCGTTGGAGGAAACCAGAAAACCCTGAGGAGTTCCACGAAGACGCGGGGAGAACATGCAAACTACACCCAGATTGGGATTCGAACCGGGAATACCTAGCGCTGAGAGGAGAACATGCTAAACCACTATGCCACCGTGCCGCCAGTTAACATCAACAAGAAACTAAAATTAATCAACAATATAAAAGTAAATGCTGTCATGGTGTGGCACGGTGTCTTAGTGGTTGGCATGTTCTCCTCTCAGCGCTAGGGATTCCTGGTTGGAATCCCAATCTGGGTGGAGTTTGCATGTTCTCCCTGTGTCCCAGTGTGGGTTTCCTCCGGGTTCTCAATTGAGTTCTCCAAATTGCCCCATATAGAGTGTGTGTGAGTGAGTGTGTGTCCAGTGATAGTTTGCCCCCCTGTCTTGGGTGTATCTGCCCAGCGCCCGAAGTGTTCTCTCCTGGATAGGCATGAGGAAACCTCCCCCGGCACAGAAGATAATGGATGGATGGATGTTCTTTTTAGAGAAATGCAGGTTACAGTGATTGTTGTACATTTGTTTGTATACTGTGTGTTTAACTAAAATCAGGTTTTCTTCATGCTATTTGCTGGGATGTGTTTAATAAAAGAGCAATTCTAACAGATTCGACAATACTAACATGATGTGTGTAAACAGGTTTCAATATAAAAGCCTAAAAAATAGAGATTGACCCCGGTAGATCTCGATGACTTGTCCAATGAAAAAGTAGATCTCGGGCCAGAAAAGTGTGGGCACCCCTGTTCTACATTATTAATGTACTTGGCTCGATACACTTTCAGGTGCAATGCTGGGAAGTGCGTCACTCGATTTGCACACCGCTTTCAGAAGTCATTCCAGGTTCTATGCTTGGTTAGCACATCACCGGATGGCATGCTGACTGGGTATGTAAATAGGTTCTGTGGTTTAATTGTGGTTGGTTCAACTCAAACACATTTTTCTTTTGTTTTACACAAAGACGCGACATTAAGAACAAAAACAGCTGTTTACAATCTTTAATTAATCTAAAATACGACGTAGAATGCTTAATCTTAGTTATTAATGATTTTTTATAATATTATATAATGGTACCAATGATTATTAAATTTACTAAAATATGTTTAATTATGTTTATTTTTGAATTAAATAGTTTTGAATTTGTGAAAAATTTTGCTGATGCCCTGAATTATTTCCCAATTTTTGGTAACAAACACAATATGAATGTGGGGGATTTGGGGAGTTTCCTTTTTTAAATTTTTAATAAAATTGTTATTATTATATTTTTTTTACAAATTCCCAAATCAAGAATGAAGAAAAATATATTGTTTATTATTTATTAATTAATTATTATTATTTATTGTTATAATGTATTAATATCACATGTGGTACATGAGACAAAAATGAAATGATGGGTCATGGACCCCGATTAAATTTATGATTTAAATTTAAATTTTAAAGAAGAAAATGAGAAAAAAAACATTATATATAAATATATCCATCCATCCATTATCTTCCGCTTCATCCCCTATTAGAGTCGCGCGGGGGGGGGGGGTCCCCATGCCCATCCAGGGGAGCACTGGGCAGATACACCCAGGACACCAATCTATCACTGAACACACACTCACTCACACAGACACACTCTATATGGGAACTCTATAAGAACTCAATTGTCCTTGATCCATGTTTTTGGATTGTGGGAGGAAACCGGAGAACCTGGAGGAAACCCACGCGGACACGGGGA
This sequence comes from Corydoras maculifer, assembly GCA_019802435.1. Taxonomy (NCBI): domain Eukaryota; kingdom Metazoa; phylum Chordata; class Actinopteri; order Siluriformes; family Callichthyidae; genus Corydoras; species Corydoras maculifer. Next base: position 161,813 of record JAFMOD010000490.1, read on the forward strand.
GAACATGCAAACTCCACCCAGATTGGGATTCGAACCGGGAATCTATATAGATATGTAAAATATAATAGAATATACAATTATGAATATATATAATATATATATAATATAATATATAATATAGAATATACAAGGGGCACGGTGTCTTAGTGGTTTAGCATGTTCTCCTCTCAGCGCTAGGGATTCCCGGTTGGAATCCCAATCTGGGTGGAGGTTGCATGTTCTCCCCGTGTCCGCGTGGGTTTCCTCCGGGTTCTCCGGTTTTCTCCCACAGTCCAAAAACATGGATCAAGGTCAATTGAATTCTCCAAATTGCCCCATATAAAGTGTGTGAGTGTGAGTAAGTGTGTGTTCAGTGATAGATTGCCCCCCTGTCCTGGTTTTATCTGCCCAGCACCCGAAACATTCTCCCCTGGATGGGCATGGGGAACCCCCCCCGCGACCCTAATCGAGGATAAAGCGAAAGATAATGGATATAGCCCCGTAAGCCCAGGTCTAACGACGCCCCTGGCTGACCCACTGCACAGAGCCAAAGGTGGCCTTAAACGAGAACACTATTATGGTCCACATGTCCCAAAACACACCTGGTCCATGTTGGACAGACATTTGGCCCAGCTAGCTATATGCGAGCCCACAAATGCTTAAGCCAATAGGGCCCAGATATTTTAAACACACATCAGGGTCACCTTTGGTGGAGAAGTGGCAGTACGATCTCCATGTGAGTCACTTATGGATTATGCGTGGCACTAATCTGGTGCACATGAGCCACATCTTACATCTAGGATCGGTGATCCATGTAGCACGTGGGCCGGATGAAAACACGACGTGGGCTGAATCTGGGCCAGAATGATTTTTATCTGGGTCTAATTGTCCTTGGTTTAATTAAAAACATTACATTTCTATTTGGAGAACTCAATTCACCTTGATCCATGTTTTTGGACTGTGGGAGGAAACCGGAGAACCCGGAGGAAACCCACACGGACATGGGGAGTACATGCAAACTCCACCCAGATGAGGATTCGAACCGGGAATCCCTAGCGTTCAGAGGAGAACATGCTAAACACTAAGCCACCGTGCCGGCCTGTTTTTGACAGATATATTAAGATAAAACACATTTAATAATTAAAATTTTGTCCGTGTCTAAGTGCTTAGTGTCCTTTGAGGGTTGGGGGGGGGGGGCTTAATTTAACAATTTTAGTTGTAACTATTATTATTATTATTACGGGGGCACAGTGGCTTAGTGGTTTAGCATGTTCTCCTCTCAGCGCTAGGGATTCCCGGTTCGAATCCCCATCTGGATGGAGTTTGCATGTTCTCCCCGTGTCCATGTGGGTTTCTTCCGGGTTCTCAGGTTTCCTCCCACATTCCAAAAACATGGATTGGGGTCAATTGAATTCTCCAAATTGCCCCATATAGAGTGTGTGTGTGTGAGTAAGTGTGTGTCCAGTGAAAGATTGGCGTCCTGTCCTGGGTGTATCTGCCCAGCGCCCGAAACGTTCTCCCCCGGATGGGCATGGGGACCTCCCCCCCACGAACCTAATAAAGGATAAAGCGGAAGGTAATGAATGAATGAATGGATATAGTATTTTTGTTTTTTATAATTTTAAGTGTAAACTATGTGAGTTGAGTTGAGTTGAGAATTAGAACGCTGTCATAGTGATTAGTTTTGTCTGGAAAACAGAACTCACCATCTCATCCAGAGTGGGCTCAGTGCTGGGCAATGGGGAGGATGGTTTGGGCTTCATGAAGTCTTTGAAACTGCTGGATCTCTGAAGAGTCAGCTGTTGGGGTAATCACACACACACACACACACACACACACACACACACACACACACACACACACACACACACACACACACACACACACGTAAGGTTAAAGGTGTAAGCTTAAAATGTTATCAATGAATTTCATTGATATACAGTACAAACGTCTCAAAGGTCCGAATGTGTTTATCCATCCATCCATTATCTTCTGATTTGTCCTCTACTAGGGTCACGGGGGGAGGGTGGTCCCCATGGAGAACCTGCTTCGGGCACTGGGCAGATACACCCAAGAAAGGGTGCCAATCTATTACTCACACTCACACAAACAAACACACTCTATATGGGGCAATTTCGAGAATTCAATTGACCTTGATCCATGTTTTTGGACTATGGGAGGAAACCGGAAAACCCGGAGATAACCCATGCGGACACGGGGAGAACATGCAAACTCCACCCAGATTGGGATTCGAACCGGGAATCCCTAGCGTTCAGAGGAGAACATGCTAAACACTAAGCCACCATGCCACCCACCATCCATTATTTTCCACTTTATCCTCTATTAGGGTCACAGGGGAGAACTTTTCAGGCGCTGGGCAGATACACCCAGGACAGGGCGCCAATCTATCACTAAACACACACTCACTCACACACACACACTCTATATGGGGCAATTTGGAGAATTCAATTGACTTGATCCATGTTTTTGGACTGTGGGTGGAAACCGGAGAACCCAGAGGAAACCCACGCGGACACGGGGAGAACATAGAAACTCCACCCAGATTGGGATTCGAACTGGGAATCCCTAGTGCTGAGAGGAGAACATGCTAAACCACTTAGCCACCGTGCCACCCCTATAATGTGTATATTATTATTTTTTATTAATATTTTTTAAAATGTATCAGAGCAATTTTCCAAACTGCCTGAAATATAAATACCCAGAGAACGATGACCACATCTTTGATGTGAACCTCGGGCGGCACGGTGGTGGTTTAGCATGTTCTCCTCTCAGCGCTAGGGATTCCTGGTTCGAATCCCAATCCGGGTGGAGTTTCTATGTTCTCCGCGTGTCCGTGTGGGTTTCCTCCCACAGTCCAAAAACATGGATGAAGGCCAATTGAATTCTCCAAATTGCCCCATATGGAGTGTGTGCCCAGCCGTAGATTGCCCCTCGTCCTGGGTGTATCTGCCCAGCGCCCGAAACGTTCTCCCATGGATGGGCATGGGGATTCCCCCTGCAACCCTAATAGAGAATAAAGCGTGAGATAAACGATGGATGGATGATGTGAACCTCCACTGATAGAGTGTATTTTCAAACCTGGGTCTAGTGTGATTAATGTATGAGTCATTAATTAACTAACACAGCCATCGTTATGCATGTATTGCTTGGTGGCTTAGTGTTTAGCATGTTCTCCTCTCAGCGCTAGGGATTCCTGGTTCAAATCCCCATCTGGGTGGAGTTTCCATGTTCTCCCCGTGTCCGCGTGGGTTTCCTCCGGGTTCTCTGGTTTCCTCCCACAGTCCAAAAACATGGATCAAGTCAATTGAATTCTCCAAATTACCCCAAATAGAGTGTGTCTGTGTAAGTGAGTGTGTGCCCAGAGATAGATTGTTAGATAGATAGTCTTGGGTGTATCTGCCCAGCGCCCGAAACGTTCTCCCCTGGATGGGCATGAGGACCCGCCCCCGCTACCCTAATAGAGGATAAAGTAGAAGATGGTAGGTGGCAAGGTGGCTTAGTGGTTTAGCATGTTCTCCTCTCAGCGCTAGGGATTCCCAGTTCTAATCCCCATCTGGGTTTACATGTTCTCCCCGTGTTCGTGTGGGTTTCCCCTGGGTTCCTCCCACAGTCCAAGTTCTCCAAATTGCCCCATATAGAGAGTGTGTTTGTGAGTGTGTTCAGTGATAGATTGGCATCCTGTCCTGGGTGTATCTGCCCAGCGCCCGAAACGTTCTCCCCTGGATGGGCATGGGGGAACCGCCCCCCGTGACCCTAATAGAGGATAAAGTGGAAGATGATGGATGGATGATTAGGCCTAAAACGTTGCACGCTGACAGAGACGTGTGAACTGGTGTGAAATTCACCGACGAACAAACAGATCTGTGGTTTTTAATAATTACGAATTAAAATCAATTTCATGAAATGAGTGTTTTGTAAAATAGCAATTAATTAAATACTATATATTACATTATATCCATTATAAAATGCTTAAAGACGGTCATTAAAGTAACCAGTAATTATATTTTCTCCACTATCTCACTATACGAGCCCACGCTTGTGCGCTCACTGCTCTGATCTGAGACGTCATGCAATGATTTGCTGAAACTTCTTGCAAAGGTTTTTGCAAACTTTGTAACACGCTCGCTTCCTGTCCCGAGAACCATAATGGGCGGAGATAAGCAACCAAGTCAGAGCTTAGCGAGGAAACGACGGTTATCACAGCACCACACTTCTAAACCCGACTTACCAAAGTCTCACTTTTCTCACTTATGTTCATGTATTCGAGACATGAAGACACGCACCGGTAACAGCAGCCTGTGTTGGTTGATCTACAGCAGGGGTGCCCACACTTTTCTGGCCCGAGATCTACTTTTCCATTGGACAGGTCATCGAGATCTACCGGGGTCAATCTCTATTTTTTAGGCTTTTATATTGAAACCTGTTTACACACATCATGTTAGTATTGTCGAATCTGTTAGAATTGCTCTTTTATTAAACACATTCCAGCAAATAGCACAAAGGAAACCTGATTTTAGTTACACCCAAACACACAGTATACAAACAAATGTACAACAATTACTGTAACCTGCATTTCCCCAAAAAGAACATCCATTCATCGTCTTCCGCTTTATCCTCTATTAGGGTCGTGGGGGGGTTCCCCATGCCCATCCAGGGGAGAACACTTTGGGCGCTGGGCAGAACGCCCAGGACAGGACGCCAATCTATCACTGGGAACACTCACTCACACACACACTCTATATGGGGCAATTTTGAGAACTTAATTGACGTTGATCCGTGTTTTTGGACTGTGGGAGGAAACCGGTGGAACCCATGTGACATGGGGAGAACATGGAAACTCCACCCATTGAGATTGGGATTCGAACTGGGAATCCCTAGCACTGAGAGGAGAACATGCTAAACTCTAAGCCACCATGCTGCCCCCAAACAGAACATGAACATTAATAAAAGCAAATGCATTTTGAGTTTGACATTGTAAAAAAAATGGGTGGCACGGTGGTTTAGTGGTTTAGCATGTTCTCCTCTCAGCGCTAGGGATTCTCGGTTCGAATCCCTTGTTCTCCCCGTGTCCGCGTGGGTTTCCTCCGGGTTCTCCGGTTTCCTCCCACAGCCCAAAAACATGGATCAAGGTCAATTGAGTTCTCAAAATTGCCCCATATAGAGTGAGTTTGTGTTTGTGTGTGTGTGCCCAGCGATAGATTGGCGCCCTGTCCTGGGTGTATCTCACATTGTGTGTGAATGTGTGTGTGTGTGTGTGTGTATAAGTGCTTCTGATACTGTGCTGTAAAAAAGCGCTGACACGTCATAAACGCTTATTTTACTTAAACCTCCATTGCGACCTACCTGACACCCCTTTGCGATCGACCGGTCGACGTATTGAGCACCCCTGCTCTATTGTGTACGACCGCCGTGTAAGACAGTATAAGAAATAAGCCTAACTAAATAAATCCTGGCTTCGGCAGGCCACTCAGAAGCTTTTAGGAAATGATGATGAACGTGACGAACGTGAACAGATGGCTGACGATGAGACGGCCGCTAAAAATTGTGTCTTATTTTTAGCTCTGTGTTTCATTGTCGTCTTAAAGAGCTAACGCAAAGAAATTCGGATTGGTCAGGGGTTTAAAGGAAAATCCAGCTGCACTAAACTAAATTTTATTTGGTCATTTATTGGACGCTTTTATCCAAATCGATTTACAAGGTTAGCACAGGGTTCATCACAGTGCCCCCTGGAGCAATGAGGGTTAAGGGTCTTGCTCAAGGACCCACACTGGGAACGTCAGTGGACCTGGGATTTGAACCCACAAGCTTCAGATTGATAGCCCAACACTCGACCCACTGAGGCACCGCGCCCTCACCACATCATGCTGTTCTAAATTAAGTTCTCCATATAGAGTTTGTCTGTGTGAGTGAGTGTGTGTTCAGTGATAAATTGCTCCCCTCTGCCCGAAACGCTCTCCTCTGGATGGGCATGGGGACCCCCCCCCGCGACCCTAATATGGGATAAAGCTGAAGCTGAGGATGGCTGTATTTTTTATATTTATGTTTTATTCATTACAGAACTATAAGGTTTACAAACTTTAAAGTACCCATTTAGGTACCAAAGCTTCCTCACTGACTGTTTAGTTGAGTTTTAATAAATTTAAAAAAACGTGTGCAGAGATCACCGAAAACGAGAAAAACGTCTCTACGTTTATTTAAAACAAAAAAAAAAACAGAACTGCTATTTTCATTAAATTTGTTCCTTAGCATTAACATCTTCAGAACTTTGCATCACTACCTTTTCCTGTTTACAACTTGTGGTTGGTGAACAACAGATCAAACAGAATGAGAGCATGACTTTCAGAAGCAGGTTGGTTCTCAGAGGGACGTGATGGAGGTTCTGAGTAAAGGAAGGGGAACCGAAGAGAACCGAAGCGAAGACAACAGAGGAGCGATGCGAACGTCAGACTATTTCGAGAACACTCATGAGAGACAAGAATAAATTCAGGATGTGTGATGGCAGTCTTCGTCTCTGCAGGAAACGCTGTGCAGCCATGCGGCTCCACCTGAACGGATAAGGATGAAGATTTATTTATCCTGACACTTGTTCCAGATTAAGTTAGCCCAAGATAACTTTGAATGTTAGTTTTCAGCATCATGGAACCTTCAACACCAGGACGGTGGTGGCTCAGTGGGTCCACCCAATCTGGGTGGAGTTTGCATGTCCTCCCCGTGTCCGCGTGGGTTTCCTCTGGATTCTCCGGTTTCCTTCCACAGTCCAAAAACATGGCTCAAGGTCAATTGAGTTCTCTAAATTGCCCCATATAGAGTGTGTGTGTAAGTGAGTGTGTGCTTAGTAATAGATTGCCCCCCCTGTCCTGGGTGTATCTGCCCTGCGCCCGAAACGTTCTCCACAAAAACATGGATCAAGGTCAATTGAGTTCTCCAAATTGCCCTATATAGAGTGTGTGTGTGTGAGTGAGTGTGCGTCCAGTGATAGATTGCCCCCCTGTCCTGGGTGTATCTGCCCAGCGCATGAGACTTCTCCCCTGGATGGACATGGGGAACCCCTCGCAACCCTAATAGAGGATAAAACGGAAGATAATGGATGGATGGATGGACCTTCAACACGTTCCTAAATCAGCACTCGAGCTATCAGTTCATATCAATTCGGCGGTACGGTGGATTAGTGGTTTAGCATGTTCTCCTCTCAGCACTGGGGATTCCCGGTTCGATCATAATCTGGGTGGAGTTTCCATGTTTCCATGTTGTCCGCGTAGGTTTCCTCCGGGTTCTCCGGTTTCCTCTCACAGTCCAAAAACATGGATCAAGTTAATTGAATTCTCTAAATTGCCCCATATAGAGTGTGTTTGTGTGAGTGAGTGTGTGCCCAGCGATAGATTGCCCCCTGTCCTGGGTGTATCTGCCCAGCGCCCGAAACGTTCTCCCCTGGATGGGCATAGGGACCCCCCCGCGACCCTAATAGAGGATAAAGCGGAAGATAATGGATGGATGAATGTGTTTGGACTTTTCTGCCCAAACGCAAAGTGATCAACACGGTCTTACCTTTTTCTTCTGTCCCTGCCCCTGCTCCTTCTCAGAGGCGTTCGATGGCCGCCGGCGCAACATGATGCCGATCGATTTGCCGATACCAATCTGGCCCTGTAATGGTGTTGCTCAGAAAAAGCAACTTCACTGACGCAGAACTGCACGCTGCTCCACCAAGCACCCAGAGGAGGAAGAACTCTACGAAAGATGAATAAAACCCCAAACGCTCGCTCCGCTGTGCAGAAGGGAACTGTACCAGAGCGGAAGTCACATGACCCAACAGGAACTTAATGCTTTTTATTTGGTTAAACCTGTTGTTTATATGAGCTGAGCGAATGTGCGATGGTGTGTTCTGTACTTTGGCTTTAGAAGCCAAGAAAGAACGAAAAGCTGAAGACGGCGATGTGTGCAGTTATTAGAAATTACAAGGTTTTGTTAACCAGGCCATCAAAATGCCCCACCTCTAGAACCTGAAGAACCCGGAGACAGAAGTTCAAGTTCAAGTTCAAGTTATTTATTTATATAGCGCTTTTTACAACAGTACATTGTCACAAAGCAGCTTTACAGAATGAAAAGCCTTTCAACCCCCAAAGAGCAAGCTGAAGCGACAGTGGCAAGAAAAAACTCCCTTTTGTGATGTTATTCGAGGAAGAAACCTTGGGAGGACCAAGACTCAGTGGGGGACTCATCCTCCTTGAGCGGCCAGGCAGCAACAACAATGTAGGACAGCCATGTACAGATATTAAACAAATGGAAAAACTACATGTAAGTCCATTAGGGGGCGTCCTGCAGGACCGCCAGTCCAATTAATATTCACCTCAATAAGCAAGAACCCCTTCTCCTCCCACACACACACACACACACACAAAAATATTTTAAATAACACTTTTTTATTTATGTTTTAAATATAAGGACATAGGGCGGTGGTTTAGTGGTGGGCATGTTCTCCTCTCAGCGCTAGGGATTCCCGGTTCGAATCCCAATCTGGGTGGAGTTTGCATGTTCTCCCCGTGTCCGTGTGGGTTTCCTCCGGGTTTTCCGGTTTCCTCCCACAGTCCAAAAACATGGATCAAGTTAATTGAGTTCTCCAAATTGCCCCATATAGAGTGTGTATGTGTGAGTGAGTGTGTGTGTTCATTGATAGATTGCCCCCCCTGTCCTGAGTGTATCTGCCCAGCACCCGAAACGTTCTCCCCTGGATGGGCATGGAGAACCCCCGCCCCCCCACGACCCTAGTAGAGGATAAAGTGGGAGATAATGGATAAAGGAGGGATATAAGGACATAAAAAAGGTTCTGAAATGGATGAACTACAACCTCAGAAGAAGTTCGAATCTTGCAGGAACAAGGAAGTTGATGTTCATATGATGATTAGTTTGTAATCATAAAAGAACTCATGATTTCATGACTATAGCGTCTCTTTAAATCTGTACAGCTCAGTTCATACACTATTCATTCTGTAAAGAACCTATATAGGGGCAATTTAGATAGGGGCAAATCAGATTAGTCAATATACCACGAATCATGTTTTTTGGAGAACCTGAAAAAACCCACATGCACATGGGGAGAACATGGAAAGTCCATCCAGAATGGGATTTGAATTCAGCACGGAGAGGTGGACGTGCTGACCACTACACCACTGTGCCGCCGTAGCATCATTATTATGAATAACACTTATTTTGAATAACATTTTTAGGACATCAAGAAGGTTCTGAGATGTATTAACTACAACCTCAGAAGAAGGTTAGAAGGTTCGAATCTTGTAGAAAGGAGGACGTTCATGTTCATATGATGATTAGGGGCAATTTAGATGGGGCAAATTGGATCAGCCAGTATACCATGAATCCTGTTTTTTGGAAAACCTGGAAAAACATGGACAGGGGGAGAACATGGAAACTCCACCCAGATTGGGATTCGAACTGGGAATCCCTAGCGCTGAGGAGAACTTGCTAAACCACTAAACCACCGTGCCGCCCTTGTTTTACATATAAGGACATAAAAACGCCTCGAGAAGGGTCTGAGATGGATGAACTACAACCTCAGAAGAAGGTTTGAATCTTGCAGGAAGGAGGAAGTTGATGTTCATAAGTTTGATGTAATCCAAAAGAACTCATGATTTCATGACTATAGCGCCTCTTTAAATCTGTAAAGCTCAGTTTATACACTTTTGACTCTGTGAAGGACCTATATAGGGGCAATCTAGATGGGGCAAATTAGATCAGCCAATATACCATGAATCATGCACACTGGGAGAACTGTACAGCCTAGTTCATACACTTTTCATGAAGAACCTAGGGGCAATTTAGATCTCACACACTGTTCACACACTTTTCCTTCAGTTCTTTAAGACCTTTAATCCGTTAGCTCTCATAATAAAGGACATTTCGTTTCTTCCCTTTTTTTTAAAGAAGAACCAAAATGTGATATGAGATCAACAGGTTGGACGTTCTCTGTCTTTTATTACCCATCATGCTCCTTGCTCGCTTGACCTCATCGCCCTTCAGGGAAGACATCCTGTTCGTCAAACGGCAGACGATCAGAGAACATGAGAGCGGAACCGATGGCGATGGCGGATGCACTCAAAACCACATTCACACCTTCCTGCAACTTAAAGAACCGTTGCCAAGCAACCAGACCGTAGCCTGCATGAGCACAGAGCGACCTTGCTTTAAATAAACGGCTTCCTGTTTACGTTTTTCAGCATGTCGGGGTTCCAGAACCCGGAACATCAGCGTCTGACGAAAAATCTGAATGATTTCATTAGCAGACGTTTAATTAGAAGATCAGTGAAATACGGAACATATATTAAATGTATATTTTAAATGTATAAGCACGGTGGCTTAGTGGTTTAGCATGTTCTCCTCTCAGCGCTGGGGGTTCTCCCCTTGTCCGCGTGGGTTTCCTCTGGGTTTTCCCCCTACAGTCCAAAAAAAATACATGGATCAAGTCAATTGAGTTCTCCAAATTGCCCCATATAGAGTGTGTATGTGTGAGGGAGTGTGTGTCCAGTGATAGATTGCCCCTACCCCCCTGTTCTGGGTGTATCTGCTCAGCGCCCGAAACGTTCTCTCCAGAATGGCATGTGGAACCCCACCCCCGCGACCCTCATAGAGGATAAAGTGGAAGATAATTGATGGATGGATGGACTTGTGACCTTAAGGTCCCCGGTTCTATTCCCGGTCCCATTACGTACTATGCCACCAAAACGCAATTGCTCCCTGGGTGCCGTGTACAGGGCTGCCCACCGCTCCAGGCATGTGTGTTCACTTCACTCAGTGTGTGTGTGTGTGTGTTTCACTTCACTCAGTGTGTGTGTGTGTGTTTCACTGCAATGATGGGTTAATTGTTGAGGACACACTCTGTGTCCTCTATGTGTAAGCATCACAGGCAAAATAGATTAAGCAGATAGATTTTCTAGTTATGAAATACGGGTCATATGATCACCACACAATCTGTACATGGCTGTCCTACACTGTTGATGCTTCCCCCCCCCCTCCCCCCAAGGAGGATGAGTCCCCCACTGAGCCTCGGATCACACAAGGTTTATTCCTTAGAATAACAACACATCAGGGAGTTTTGTCTTGCCGCTCTCTCTTGGTCTTGCTCTTTAGGGGTTTAAAGGCTTTATAAAACTGTATAGCTGCTTTGTGACGATGTGCTATTGTAAAAAAACGCTCTATAAATAAATTACTTGAACTTAAACTTGAACCAATTAAGAACTGGAAACCAACAGGGGACTAACAAAAACTAAGAACACCAATGGACTTAATTGTAGTCTGTAATCGTAAAACTACAAAGTCCATCTGTACGATAAGGGGAGGAGCTGAAGCAGGAAGGGGTGTGTCCAAACCTTTGACGGGTACTGTATATGTTTATATTAAATCAGAAAATTGTAGGGATTTATTTAAGGGTGTGTGTGTTGGGATGGGGTATTTTGGTTTTGAACTTCTTCGATTTGTATATAATCTGATTGTGGATCAGTGACAGATTGGCATCCTGTTCTGGGTGTATCTACCAAGTACCCAATACACACATATAGGGGCAATTTAGATAGGGGCGAATTAGATCAGCAACTTTACCATGAGGCGGCACGGTGGCTTAGTGGTTAGCACGTTCGCCTCTCAGCGCTAGGGATTCCCGGTTCGAATCCCCATCTGGGTGGAGTTTCCATGTTCTCCCCGTTTCTGCGTGGGTTTCCTCCGGGTTCTCCGGTTTCCTCCCACAGTCCAAAAACATGGATCAAGTTAATTGAATTCTCAAAAAATTGCCCCCTATAGAGTGTGTCTGTGTGAGTGAGTGTGTGCCCAGCGATGGATTGGCGCCCTGTCCTGGGTGTATCTGCCCAGCGCCCGAGACGTTCTCCCCTGGATGGGCATGGGGAACCCCACCGCGACCCTAATAGAGGATAAGCGGGAGATAATG
>JAFMOD010000490.1:174445-211592 GCA_019802435.1 Corydoras maculifer
ATTGGCGTCCCGAAACATTCTCCCCTGGATGGGCATAATTATGATTACATTAATGGGCAGCATGGTGCCTTGGTGTTTAACATGTTCTCCTCTCAGTGTTGGGGATCCAGGTTTAAATCCCAATCTGGGTAGTGTTTGCATTTTCTCCCCGTGTCCGTGTAGGTTTCCTCAGGGTTCTCCGGTTTCCTCCCACAGTCCAAAAACATGGATTCAAGGTCAATTGAATTCTCCAAATTGCCCCATATAGAGTGTGTGTGTGTGTCAGTGTGTGCCCAGTGACAGATCCTGGGTGTCATGGGTGTATCTGCCCAGTGCCCAAAATGTTCTTCCTTGGATGGAACCCCCCTTCGACCCTTATAGTGGATTACAAAAAACAAAGAATAGAAAAGAAAACCCAAGATGCCCTAATTCTCTCTAATTCTTCACATTTAAACTCACTGTGTCATGATTCCTTGAGATGAAACACAAATATACAAAGAAGAGAGATTCTAAACTACATTCAGTACATGTTCCTGCAGATTCCTTCTTTACAACATCTGGAAGATCAGACCCTTCTTGACTGAACATGCGACCCAACTGCTTGTTCAAGCCCTAGTCCTATCCCGGATTGATTATTGTAATGCACTACTTGCCGGTATCCCAGCTTCCACAATCAGACCTCTTCAACTAATTCAAAACTCTGCAGCCTGACTGGTGTTTAACCAGCCCAAGAACTCATGTGACTCCATTACTTATTTCCCTCCATTGGCTCCCTCTAGCTGCTGCATAAAGTACAAGTCACTGACTCTGATCTACAGAACCATTTCTGGATCTTTCCCTCCTAACTTTACTCTATCTTTTATAAATACACTCCGACTCGTTCACTTCGCTCCAGTGATGATCGCCGCCTAGTGGTTCCAACTCACCGAGGAGCTGATTCTCACTCCGTGGAATTCACCACTGCAACATGATAGTACGATCTTCCCAACTCTGTCCGTAAGGCGGAATCACTAAGCAGTTTTAAGAAAGTACTGAAGACGCAAAAAAAAAAAAAAGGTAATGTTCTCATTTGTAAGTAGCTTTGGATAAAAGCTTCTGCTAAATGACTAAATGTAAATGTAAATATACTGTTTGGAGAAAAGTGATATCCTTATTAATGCACATTAAACTGTCTGTTATGTTTAATTGTACCCTTTTTTGCAGTCTGTTATGTGCTAAAAGGGTAGAGTAGAGATGTTTCTCTTTTTTAAAAAAAGTTATTTTAGACAACGTTAATGCATTGGTGTATATACTCTTTGTCCCACATCTGGTGAATTGGAATCTCGTTCAGTGATGATCGCTGCCTGGTGGTTCCACCTCACCGAGGAGCTGATTCTCACTCCATGGCGTTCACCACTGCAAAATGGTGGAACGATCTTCCCAACTCTGTCAGTAAGGCAGAATCACTAAGCAGTTTTAAGAAACTACTAAAGACGCATCTCTTTAACAAATACCTGTTGTAAAAAATAAATAAATTAAAAAAATAGAAAAAGGGGGGGGGTCGCAGCATCACATAACAATCAGGTTTGATTATTTTACAGTGGAGTGGAGGTTTTCTACGTAACTTCTGACTTGTAATATTCTCATTTGTAAGTCGCTTTGGATAAAAGCGTCGGCTTTTATAGGGAGTGGGGGGGTTTCCCCATGTCCATCCAGGGGAGAACGCTTTGGGCGCTGGGCAGATACACCTAGGACAGGACACCAATCAATCACTGAACTCACACGCACACACACTATATGGGGAAATTTTGGAGAATTCAATTGACTGGATCCATGTTTTTGGACTGTGGGAGGAAACCGGAGAACCTGGAGGAAACCCACGCGGACACGGAGAGAACATGGAAACTCCACCCAGATGGGGATTCGAACTGGGAATCACAGTTTACCCCCCCAACACAGCCAAGCCTGAGATCTCCATCTTTATCTACAGGGAATTAATGAAACGCAAGATTAAATAAATGTGATTTTAATTTATTTTTAAGGATTAATATTGATTCAGAATCACGAACAGTAACTGGAAGGCTATTCCAAAGTTGAGGAGCCTTGTGGGAGAACGCTTTTCCACCAGCAGTAGTGTAAGTATAGTTATAGTAATAGTGTAACATCTATTCATTATATGTATATTCATTTCATGCTGGTTGGTCAGTGTTCAGCATTTTTCAGTCGTTCTGGACACTGAGACAGGTCCACGTGTCTTCCACAAGTGTTCAGTGACTCACCTGCTGTGATCGCCGTCATTATGAGAGACGCTTTGGCAACGTGACTGCCCCCTAGTGGCTTTTTGCCGCTACAATAAACGTACACGTATGCTAAACCTGATCTGAACGTCTAGATAATTTAAACACAATATTTAAAATAAATAAATAAATAAATAAATAAAAACCACCCCATATCATCATCAATGACTTGATCCTATATTCATTTTGCATGTGAAGTACAACATTTAGTACAAAATGGGCAAATTTTCCATAGAAAACAAAATGAATTGTCACTAATTAGTTAATTAATTAGTAAAGTTTTTTAATTGAAATGTTTTGTCATCGACGATAAACAATTGTTTCAGCTTAATCAGATAACATTGGGTGAAGTGGCTGAAATAACGTTTGCAAACTTTTTACCAGACACACAGACGAACAGATAAAGCTGATATAGGAGTGGAAATAATAATAATAATAATAATAATAATAATAATAATAATAATAATAATAATAAGAAGAAGAAGAATTCATTATCTCCCGCCACCCCCCCCCCCCGATCCTTATATAGGATAAAGCAGAAGATAATGGATATATGGAAATGAATTAGTCACTAACATATGGCTTGCCACAAGATCTGCTTAGGCAGTTCTACTCTGCGATAATTGAACCTGGCTTGTGCACTTTTATAACCGTCTGGTTTGGAGCTGCAACACAACAAGACAGGTGCAGATTGCAGAGAACAATTATTCATTAATTCATTATCTCCCGCTTATCCTCTATTAGGGTCGCGGTGGGGTTCCCCATGCCCATCCAGGGGAGAACGTCTCGGGCGCTGGGCAGATACACCCAGGACAGGGCGCCAATCCATCGCTCTATATGGGGTAATTTTAAGAATTCAATTAACTTGATCCATGTTTTTGGACTGTGGGAGGAAACCGGAGAACCCGGAGGAAACCCACGCAGACACGGGGAGAACATGGAAACTCCACCCAGATGGGGATTCGAACCGGGAATCCCTAGCGCTGAGAGGCGAACTTGCTAACCACTAAGCCACCGTGCCACCCCAGAGAACAATTAGAACTGCTGAAAAAAATCATTGGTGCTACTCTGCCCACCCTGCAGGACTTGTACACCTCAAAACCAGGAAACTGGCAGAGAAAATCATCATGGACCCCTCACACCCTGGACACAATTTATTTCAGCTCCTCCCCTCCGGCAGACGAACAGTTTCTTTCCTCACGCCATCACACTTATAAACAGCTTATAATTTACACCACAGCATAAATGCACCCTCTATATATATTTTATACTTTATACATTTGTATCATATTGTACAGCAAATTTGTTATTTGTAAATATAACTGTATATTGTAAATACAGTAAATAGCAATTTACAAGAGAGACACCATCATGCCGGAACAAAATTCCCTGTGTGTGTAACATACTTGGCAAATAAAACTAATTCTGATTCTGATTCTGATTAGTATTAATAATACGTATGCCTTTAGACCAGCGGTATTCAAACCTATTTCCTCCTGATACCTTATTAAGGTTTTTAAAGGGGGTTGTACACAACTAGGAGAATCTATACAGGGAGGTAAGGAGCTTGAATTGTTACCTGTAGGTTCCAAAAAAGTGCTATAGCTAAAGTGTCAATGCAACTAACCCCATTGGTCCCTGGGCGCCAAGTAAGTTAATAAGAAAGGGTTGCCCAACACTCCGGGCATGTGTGTTCACGTCACTCAGTGTGTGTAGATGTGTGTGTGTGTGTGTGTGTGTTTGTTGTGTAAAAATGTAAAAACAACAAATCATCGATATGTTTAAAACTTTATTTCAATTGCATAACAAAACGATAATAATAAAACATCAAGAGATTTACGGTCACGAAGCTAAATTATATATTATTCATGTTATATTTTCTTTTCTTTTATAATATTGCTTAAATTGATTGTGAATCTAAATTACTCAAGTGAATATTGACACATTTCAGCATATTTTATAGCCAGTCGCCGAAGACATTAAGATTTAAATCATTTTAAAGGAACCCAGTGTTAATGAATTAGCACCTAAAACATGAACCTGCCTCATTTGAATTATTAAATATGTCCATCTGTCCTCATTGATCCCTTCCCTTGGGATTGAACCTACAGCAGAGTGATGAACAGGAGCAGAAGCAGAGAAACTGATGGAATGACCGCCGGGGCGTTGGCCTTCAGGAAGGGTTCTGTGTTCTCCATCATCCAAACATGCAGCTCGTTTAGGTTCTGCCTCTTCAGCTCCGGACCCATTACTGTCCGAATGGTCCGGTAGTACGAGTCCAGCCACTGAAGCTACACGAGTTCAGTGTAATAGTAATTAAGACATTTATTTATATAGTCCATCCATCCATTATCTTCTGCTCCATCCTATTCTAGGGTCGCGGGGGGGGGGGTGGGGCTCCCCATCCAGGGGAGAATGTCCCGGGCGCCGGACAGACACACCCAGGACAGGGCGCCAATCCATCGCTGGGCACACACCCACACAGACACGCACACACACTCTATATGGGGCAATTTGGAGAACTTAATTGACTTGATCCATGTTTTTGGTCTGTGGGAGGAAACCGGAGAACCCGGATGAAACCCATGCGAACACGGGAAGGACATGGAAACTCCACCCAGATTGGGATTCGAACCGGGAATCTCTAGCGCTGAGAGGAGAACATGCTAAATCACTAATCCACCATGCCACCCTTATTTATATAGTGCTTTTTACAATCGTACATTATCTCAAAGCAGCTTTACAGTTTTATAAGCCTTTAAAATCTCAAAGAGCAAGACGAGGGGACAACGCGTGGGTTTCCTCAGGGTTCTCCGGTTTCCTCCCAATGTCCAAAAACATGGATCAAGGTCAATTGAATTCTCCAAATTGCCCCATATAGAGTGTGTTTGTGTGTGAGTAAGTGTTTTCAGTGATAGATTGCCCCCCTGTCCTGGGTGTATCTGCCCAGCACTCGAAACGTTCTCCCCTGGATGGGCATGGGGAACCCCCCCCCGCAACCCGAATAGAGGATAAAGAGAAAGATAATGGATGGATGGAAAAAAATTAAAAAGTATAAATCGTGGTTTGGCATCTCCTCTCAGGTTCGAATCCCGATCTGGGTGGAGTTTCCATGTTCTCCCTGTGTTCGCGTGGGTTTCCTCCGGGTTCTCCGGTTTCCTTCCACAGTCCAAAAACATGGATCAAGGTGAATTGAATTCTCGAAATTGCCCCATATAGAGTGTGTCTGTTTGAGTGAGTGTGCCTAGCTACCGAAAAATTCTCCCCTGCATGGGCATGTGGGTTTTCTCCGGGTTCTCCGGGTTCCCTCCACAGTCCAAAAACATGGATCAAGGTGAATGGAATTCTCCAAATTGTCCCATATAGAGTGTGTTTGTGTTTGAGTAAGTGTGTTCAGTGATAGATTGCCCCCCCTGTCCTGGGTGTATCTGCCCAGCGCCCGAAACGTTCTCCCCTGGATGGGCGTGGAGAACACCCCCCCGTGACCCTAATACATGATAAAGCAGGAGATAGTAGTTTGTACTAATCATCAACATTGCCGATATAGTAATTAAAACAGCCTCGTTATGTGTTTACCTGTTCAGGGCTCATGATAGAGGTGTCAATCAGCTTCCTGTCATATGGAACCAGGGACACGATATCAAACGTCAGGTAATTATTACCATACTGTAAAAAATTTTATAAATACATAATAAATAAATTAATAAAATAAATACAGCATAAATCATTCAGAGGAACCCAGTCTGTTCCGCTGTTTCCTCTTCATCAGGCTAACGAAGCCTCGTAAATAACGACGTACCTTCGTCTTGGCAAGAACGGTAACAGCGACATCCTCAATCCTGATTCCGAATTCATTATCTCTGTAGTACCCGGGTTCTACGAAACAATAGAATCTGATTGGTTGACTTTATTTGAAACATTTAAACAGTTTAGTTGACAGTCTGTAATGTAGCTCTGTTTATCTGAAGGGTAGTTAAGTGGCTGAAGATGAGGGGGGGCAGGTGGTTAGCACATCTGCCTCTCAGTGCTCTCCGTGTTCCCATTGTGTCCGTGTGGGTTTCCTCTGGGTTATCCAAAAACATGGCTGTTCCAAATTGCCCCTATATATACTTTGTGTGGGTGTTTCTGAGTTAGTGTGTGCCCAGTGATAGATTGCCCCCCTGTCCTGGGTGTATCTGCCCAGCGCCCAGGCAATCAATGTAAGATGTTAGGTTACATTAAAGAATTGAATTTTGACATGGAAACTCCACCCAGCTTAGTGTTTATCATGTTCTCCTCTCAGCACTAGGGATTTCCGGTTCGAATCTCAATCTGGTTGGAGTTTGCATGTTCTCCCCGTGTTCATGTGGGTTTCCTCCAATTTCTCAGATTTTCTCCCACAGTCCAAAAACATAGATCAAGGTCAATTGGATGCTCCAAATTGCCCCAACCCTTAGTGGTTTGCACATCCGCCTCTCAGCACTAGGGGTTCCCGGTTGGAATCTCAATCTGGGTGGAGTTTGCATGTTCACCCCATGTCCGTGTGGGACACAGTCTAAAAACATGGATCAAGGTCAATTGCGTTCTCCAAATTGCCCCATATAGAGTGTGTGTGTGTGTGTGAGAGAGTGTGTGCCGAGTGATAGATTGGCGTCCTTTCCTGGGTGTATCTGCCCAGCGGCCGAAATGTTCTCCCCTGGATGGGCATGGGGAACCCCCCCACCTGTGACCCTAATAGAGGATAAAGAGGAAGATAATGGATGGAAGGAACTCCAACCAGATTGAAATTCAAACCTGGATCCCCAGCGCTGAGAGGCAGATGTGCTGACCACTACACCACTGAGCCCTAGATTCATCTCTGTTGATGTCAGATTGCTCTTACCGATGGATGTGAACATGCCTTTTTGGAAAGGAATATTATTGGTCATGAAACCAACAGGCCCTGTGAACATTCATCCCAACATCTGTTTAGTGTTATGACATCACACAGAACTTGGAATTCTGATTATTAAAGATAAAATAATTTTTAAAATGGATCAAAGATTAAAGATTACATTCATGAACTCCAAAATAGTTTCCCACACCATGACCGGTACCATGACCATAATTCAGCCCCACTTCCCACAATGCTCTGCGTCCTAACATCTCCATGTAGACACCTTGAAAAGAAGACATACTTATTAGAGACAGGAGAGTGTGTGTGTGTGTGTGTGTGTGTGTGTGTCCATGGACCTTAAACTTCTTACCTTTGGTCCCAGCTGGAAAAACGGTCCGTGAGATTTCAATGTTTCCCATCAGTACCCTCGTAAAGGTCTCCTTCAATATCAAGTGTAAAAGTCAGGTTTATTCATTCACTCTCATACAACAAAACATCACACACACAGATATAAACAACTGATCTGGTTACCAATAAAAATGAAATTAACTATAAGAAATAATTACTAAATTATTATTATTATTATTATTATTATTATTATTATTATTATTATTATCCATCCATCCATCCATTATCTTCTGCTTTATCCTCTAGTAGGGTCATGGGGGGGTTCCGTATGTCCATCCAGAGGAAAACGTTTCGGGCACTGGGCAGATACATCCAGGACAGGACGCCAATCTATCACTGGGCACACACTCTCTCTCACACACACACACACACACTCTATATGGGGCAATTTGGAGAGCGCAATTGACCTTGATCCATGTTTTCGGACTGTGTCCCACACGGACATGGGGAAAACATGCAAACTCCACCCAGATTGAGATTCCAACCGGGAACCCCTAGTGCTGAGAGGCAGATGTGCAAACCACTAAGCCACCGTGCCGCCTTATTATAATTATTATTCATTTATTCATTCATCTTCCGCTTTATCCTCTATTAGAGTCTCGGGGGGCCCATCCAGGGGAGAACATTTCGGGCACTGGGCAGATACGCCCAAGACAGGGGGGCAATATATATCTCTATCACTCTACACACACTCTATATGGGGTCATTTGGAGAACTTAATTGGCCTTGATGCATGTTTTTGGACTGTGGGTCCCCCCCCCCCCCCCCCCCCCCCCCCCCCCCCCCCCCCCCCCCCCCCCCCCCCCCCCCCCCCCCCCCCCCCCCCCCCCCCCCCCCCCCCCCCCCCCCCCCAACGTCTCTGGCGCAATGGCTTATAACTTTTGGGGGTTTAAAGGCTTATAACTCTGTAAAGCTGCTTTGTGACGATGTACTATTGTAGAAAATGCTCTATAAATTAATTACTTGAACCTTATGAATATAAGCTGTTTGTGAATATGTGTATAATCTAAACAGTGTGTCCAGTCCATGAACTCATGTTCACCACGGCATTTAACCACTTCCCTCTTTTCCTGAACCAGAAAAGGCAAGACAGATTTCTGAAACAGCTTACTACTATAAAAAAATTTTGTTTTGTGGAATTATAAATTACAGTTAAAGCAGTAGCAGTCTTGTCTCATCGTCTCTGTTCTAACAGCAGAACCATACCTTCTGTAAGTCAGTGGGTGTCCCCCAGTGTACAGTGCGAGTGATATCAGTCGTGCCGTCCCTGAAAACATAGTTCAGTGGGTTATTACATCAGCAGTGTAGTGTGTACTCTTTCATCATCTTGTCTCGGGATCCACCTATGGGCGAGACACCCATCCTGACCTCCTACACAAGCATCCAATTACCCCAAGTCTGGCTTGACAGACAGGAGCGTGCATCCTCCCCCTTTTCAGCAGGCCTATGTGACCATCACCCACCTACATCCCTCAGTTTACCTTCGCTTCTCGCGACCTCTGTATGACACTTAACTGAGGACACATTCATGAGGACACATCCTTCCGCATCTAGCCTCCGCCGGGCGTGATTGCTGGTTAATAAGTTAGTCAGCTGTTGTTCTTGCAAGATGCCCACTCTTACCATGCCCACATAGAACCATCCTCAGACTGCCCGCCTGCGGTCACTTGCCAGTTCACCACCTGCTACATCGCTCCATCAGCCACATGGTGCACACTCGGCCTAGCACTTCCATTCGCATGGAGGACCCACAGTCGTGTACCTGCTCAGCCGGGTGCGTTGAGTAAATCCCCCAGAGCTCAGTCACCTTCAGCTGGGCAGAGCAGGTCGAGTCCTCATTCAGGGATGCCCTCTCGGAACGGAAAACAGAAAGCAGCTTTTACCCGTCCTTCCCATGTGCACGAAGCAAATGAGGCACCACTGGGAGGAACCGCTCGAACTCAAGCACAGACTCTCTGGTATTGATGTCAAAGACATGGCATCATACACATGGCATCATATGGAGGCCTGCTTGCCCCACCCAAGCCAGACCTCCCCAATAAGATGGATCGGCCTCCATCCATCAGGCTTCCAAAGCCTCCTCTCTGGCCCTGAGAGTCTTAAATGTCTCATCCCTCCTCTCGGCTTATCAGGCCGAGCTCATGGCCAAACATAAGTTATCTGGAGCTCTTAACCATTTGGTTAGCTCTCAGACATGCCCACAATATGGGCACGGACCTGCTGTCTCTGGGGAACCCACTTTACGGGGAGTGGCGAAAAAACACCTATTGTGCAGTGTTTTTCTTGCTACGGGACCAAAACGTGCCGCAAGGGGTCGACGCTCTCGCTCACCCCTGGCCTCAGGGGTCTCTCTATGCGTCCACCCCCTGTCTGCCCCAAGTCTCATGGCTTCCAGAGATCATGCCTCTCCTCTACACCCATTCATGGGCCGTCTCACTGGTGCTGGAGACGCTGTGTCAGCCCCCATTTGAGCCACTGGACAGTGTCAATTCTAAATGATTGCCTTTTAAGGCAGTGCTGGCAGTGACCTGCATGCATTCTCAGTCCATCCCTCGGGCATTCAGAGTCTCTCTCAGGCCTAACTCAGCCTTCATACCATAACCTTTCCCTGCCTCCACTTGTGAAATTCTGGAGCTGAAGGCCATTTCACCCACCTCTCCTTCTCTTCGATTAGAGGCTAAATGCTCTCTGCCCTGTGCGAGCTCTGTCCACATACCTGAATAGGACCTCGGCCTTCAGGAAGAGTGACCAACTCTTTCATTTCTGCCCCCAAATGGTGAAGGCCATCTTTAATCAGCGCTAGTCGCACTGCCTTGTGAGGTCATTTCCTTGGCTTACACTTGTAGGGGGCTTCAGGCTCCCCCAGGTCTCAGGACTCACTCCTCCAGCAGCATGCCAGCTTCATGGGCCTTTTTCCAGAGGGGTGTCACTGAAACAGATCTGTTTGGCTGCGAGTTGGGCACCCCCCCCACACCTTTGTGAGGTTTTACTGACTAGACGTTATCAGGTCTCAGGTGGCACACTCTGGGCTTTTTGTCTTTCTTCTGACCCATGTGCCACAGTTTACTATGCTAGGCCTTGTTACCCCATATCGGTGGGGTCGGGCCTTCAATAAGGGATGTGTCAGGCACCACCCTAACGGGGGACAACCATTTCTGGCAGCAGGCCTTGCCGTAAGCGTATGCAGGGCAATCGGGGAGTTGTCCAGATCTCCCATAGGTGGACCTTGAAATGAGACAGGTTACCATTACTGTAACCCCGGTTCTCTTCAACATGGAGTGGGGAGATCCACATATGTTCATCCAGGGACGTGGAAGCGTGGCGATCATATAGGGGCAACCATCTAGCAGAGGACGCGCACTCCTGACCTGTCAAGCCAGACTTGGTGCAATTGGATGCGGTCAGGACGGATGTCCCTCCCATAGGTGGAGCTCTCCACTCGATGTTTCAGAGCACCGGGGTCACGGTAATGGCAACCTGTGAGTTTTTCACAGTGATCCGACATATTTACTTACAGGTACTGTCCTCCAGAGTCGATCAGATACATTTCATTCACAGTGAGTTTCCTCGCAGTTTCAAGGGACGGACTGGAAAATCAATTTAAACATTATTTCCTCAGAAATAAACAAAATTATTAAAACTGGGATTAATGACAGGATACATACGCGTAATGAGCAAGGGCCGCGTTAGGGCCACTTGCAGAAATGGTTTCGAAGCTGGGGCCCCTGCTAAGTTTCTGCTTGCTACGAGACAGGAGGACATGCTTAAAATAACCATTTACATTTAGTCATTTAGCAGAAGCATTTATCCAAAGCGACTTGATGAGAACACCACAAGTCAGTAGTTATGGAGAAAAGGACAGGGCGCCAATCTATCGCTGAGCACACTCACTCAAATTTTTCGGTAGCTAGGCACACTCACTCAAACAGACACACTCTATATGGGGCAATTTAGAGAATTCAATTGACCTTGATCCATGTTTTTGGACAATGGGACGAAACCGGAGAACCCAGAGGAAACCCACACGGACACGGGAAGAACATGTAAACTCCACCCAGATTGGGATTCGAACCTGGAATCCCATGTGATGAGAGGAGAACATGCCAACCTATAAGTTTATATTCATCCATTCATTATCTTCCACTGGGGTTCCCCATGCCCACCAAGGCATGGCAGATACACCCAGGACAGGGCGCCAATCTATCACTGAACACACACTCACTCACACACACACTCTATATGGGGCAATTTGGAGAATTCAATTGACCTTGATCCATGTTTTTGGACTGTGGAAGGATACCGGAGAACCCGGAGGAAACCAACGGGGACATGGGGAGAACATGAAAACTTCACCCAGATGAGGATTCAAACCGGGAATGCCCAGCGCTGAGAGGAAAACATGCTAAACCACTAAGCCACGTGCCATCCCTGTGCTTAGAACCATTCATTATCCATCCATTATCTTCCGCTTCATCCTATATTAGGGTCGCGGAGGGATTCCCCATGTCCTTCCAGGGGAGAACGTTTCGGGCGCTGGGCAGATACACCGAGGACAGGGGAGCAATCTATCACTGGACACACACTCACTCACACACACACACTCTAAATGGGGCAATTTGGAGAATACAATTGACCTTGATCCTTGTTTTTGGACTGTGGGAGGAAACCGGAGAACCCGGAGGAAACCCACATGGACACGGGGAGAACATGGAATCTCCACCCAGATTGGGTTTGAACCTGGAAACCCCAGCGCTGAGAGGAGAACATGCTAAACCACTAAGCCACCGTGCCACCCAGCATCCATTATCTTCCTCTTTATCCTCTATTAGGGTCACGGAGGGATTCCACATGCCCATCCAGGGAAGAACGTTTCACGCGCTGGGCAGAAACACCCAGGACAGGGGGCAATCTATCACTGAATACACACTCACTTACACACACACACACTCTATATGGGGCAATTTGGAGAACTCAATTGACCTTGATCCATGTTTTTGGAATGTGGGAGGAAACCGGAGAACCCGGAGGAAACCCACACTGACACGGGGAGGACATGGAAACTCCACCCAGATGGGGATTCGATCCGGGAACCCCCAGCGCTGAGAGGAAAACATGCTAAACCACTAAGCCACCATGCCGCCCCTGTGTTTAGACCCATGTTACATAAATATCTCCCTCTGCTGGTGGCAGCTCCTTCTTACCTGCGACAGTCGTTAACGAACTCGGCTGCAGTGAGCTCCGTCTCTTTGGCCCCATGGACTGTCTTCTCAAGATGATGCAGGAGCTGCATGACAGCCACTGCGTCTCTGATCTATAATTATTCAATCGGGAAATTCAGAACACACACCACACAACATGCAGGTTTATAGATCACTTTGTTTCCTATGTTGGGGGGGGGGTGAATATAAACTTATAGGTTAGCATGTTCTCCTCTCAGCACTAGGGATTCCCGGTTCAAATCCCAATCTGGGTGGAGTTTGCATGTTCTCCCCTTGTCCACATGGGTTTCCTCTGGGTTCTCCGGTTTCCTCCCACAGTCCAAAAACATGGATCAAGGTCAATTGAGTTCTTCAAATTGCCCCATATAGAGTGTGTGAGTGTGTGCCCAGTGATAGATTGCCCCTGTCCTGGGTGTATCTACCCAGCGCCCAAAACGCTCTCCCCTGGATGGACATGGGGAACCCCCCCATAACCCTAGTAGAGGATAAAGTTGAAGATAATGGATGAATGAATATAAACTTTTAGGTTAGCATGTTCTCCTCAGCGCTAGGGATTCCCGGTTTGAATCCCAGTCTGGGTGGAGTTTGCATGTTCTCCCCGTGTCCACGTGGGTTTCCTCTGGGTTCTCCGGTTTCCTCCCACAGTCCAAAAACATAGATCAAGTCAATTGAATTCTCAAAATTGCCCCATATAGAGTGTGTGTGAGTGATTGTGTGTCCAGTGATAGATTGCCCCTTTGTCCTGGGTGTATATGCACAGCGCCCAGAATGTTCTTCCCTGGATGGGCATGGAGAACCCCCCTGTGACCCTAATAGAGGATAAAGTGGATGATAATGGATGGATGGATAAAGAAGTGAGTGGAGTTGGTGAAGGTTCTCACGTGAGCCTCTCTCAGGAGTTTCTGTTCGTTCGTGTCCTTCACGGCTTTACTGGTCAGAACCGGAGAATAATCCGTTTCCAGCAGTTTCTAGGAAAAGAAAGTAAGCAGGTAAATATTTAAGCTTAGCATGTTGATGAACGCGAAAGCATCCCAACCACAACATTTCTGTAGCTTGCTTTTTTTTATTGTTAATTGGTGGAGGCGGCACGATGGCTCAGTGGTTTAGCATGTTTTCCTCTCAGCACTGAGTATTCCCGGTTCGAATCCCAATCTGGGTGGAGTTTCCATGTTCTCCCCGTGTCTGCATGGGTTTCCTCCGGGTTCTCCGGTTTCCTCCCACACTACAAATACATGGATTCAAGGTGAACTAAATTCTCCAAATTGCCCCATATAGAGTGTGTGTGTGTGTGTGTGTGTGAGTGAGTGTGTGTCCAGTGATAGTTTGGCGTCCTGTCCTGGGTGTATCTGCCCAGCGCCTGAGACGTTCTCCCCTGGATTGGCATGGGGAACCCCCCGCGACCCTAATAGAGGAAGAAGCGGAAGATAATGGATGGATGGATTGTTAATTGGTGGAGGCAGCACGGTGGCTTAGTGTTTAGCATGTTCTCCTCTCAGCACTAGGGATTCCTGGTTTGGATCCCAATCTGGGTGGAGTTTCCATGTTCTCCCCGTGTTTGTGTGGGTTTCCTCAGGGTTCTCCAGTTTCCCACAGCTCCCACAGTCCAAAAACAGGGATCAAGGTCAATAAAATTTTCCAAATTGCCCCATATAGATTGTGTGTGTGTGTGAGTAAGTGAGTGAGTGTGTGTTCAGTGATAGATTGGCGTCCTGCTCTGGGTGCCCAGCGCCCGAGACAAATACAACAACAACAAATATTTTGGAAATGAACACATTCTTTTGTGCATTGGTGATGTCAACAAACATCGACCAATTCATCGACCAATCACATCACCAATCAGCCATTATGTCATGCCATTTTGTTTTTGACCCACCGCACGCACCACAGAATGTTTGTGATCGCGTCAGGTTTGCTCTCCTCTCGCTACTCTGTGATGTAAACTTAATAATAAGGTAATCAGCTGATTTGTGTAATTGCTGATAAAGGGCATTGTGTTTTTGTGTTTTGGCCTTCCTCTCAGTGCACCAATGTAAAGATGACTTGGTACGAGACTTTTTTTTTTAAAGTAAATAGATTGTTATACATAAATTTTAACCTATGTAATCCAATAATAAAACTTAATCAAGGAAATGTGTTTGTTTGCAGAAATTACAGTCTATTTATACAATGTATGTACTTAATGAGCGAGCAAACATTTGTAATTGTCTGATAGAATTAAGGCGGCCTGGTGGCTTAGTGGTTAGCACGTTCGCCTCTCAGCGCTAGGGATTCCCGGTTCGAATCCCCATCTGGGTGGAGTTTCCATGTTCTCCCCGTGTCTGCGTGGGTTTCCTCAGGGTTCTCAGGTTTCCACCCACAGTCCAAAAACATGGAACAAGTTAATTGAATTCTCAAAATTGCCCCGTATAGAGTGTGTCTGTGTGAGTGAGTGTGTGCCCAGCGATGGATTGGCGCCCTGTCCTGGGTGTATCTGCCCAGCGCCCGAGACGTTCTCCCCTGGATGGGCATGGGGAACCCCACCGCGACCCTAATAGAGGATAAGCGGGAGATAATGAATGAATGAATGATGGAATTAATTAATTAATTTCAATCTTTGGCGGCACGGTGGCTTAGTGATTAGCATGTTCTCCTCTCAGCACTAGGGATTCATGGTTTGAATCACAATCCCGGTGGAGTTTCCATGTTCTCACCGTGTCCGCGTGAGTCCCACAGTTCAAAAACATGGATCAAGGTCAATTGAATTCTCCAAATTGCCCCATATAGAGTGTGTGTGTGAGTGAGTGTGTGCCCAGCGATGGACAAATAAATAAATCCATAATATCCATAATTATCCATAATAAATCCATAAGATGTTTATGTTACAGATGTTATTCAAAGAATGGACAAGCTTCGTTATCATTTGCCCATCGTTGCTCAGCTATGAAACACTGACTGATGGGTAGCTCCAACATATCGTATATGTTTTTCAAAAAACATAAAAGTATTTTTGTGTGTTACAGAGAGCTGATTTTAATGTTCTTCTTTTTTCAGATATCCAAAATGAGAACTGTTGCCGATTAAAGTGAACTCAGGGTTCTAAACATGACAGATCATTTCAGAATACACACTACAAGCTGAACGTAAACCAAACCTCACCCAGGATACACCCAGGACAGGGGGGCAATCTATCACTGGACACACACTCTATATGGGGAATTTGGAGAATTCAATTCACCTTGATCCATGTTTTTGGACTGTGTGAGGGAATCCCCAGCTCTGAGAGGAGAACCTGCTAAACCACTCAGCCACCGTGCCTCCCTAATATAATACATAATATAATATTTGATATAATGTATGTTATATGTAACATAATAGGGCGGCATGGTGGCTTAGTGGTTAGCATGTTCTCCTCTCAGCGAATCTGGGTGGAGTTTCCATGTGGATCATGGATCAAGGTCAATTGAATTGAGTGTGTGCCCAGTGATATATTGCCCCCCTGTCCTGGGTGTATCTGCCCAGCACCTGAAACATTCTCCCCTGGATGGGCATGGGGAACTCCCCCCCCCATGACCCTAATATATGATAAATGGAAAGATAATGGATGGAATATATAGGGGTGGCCCGGTGCCTTAGTGGTTTAGCATGTTCTCCTCTCAGCGCTAGGGATTCCCAGTTCGAATCACAATCTGGGTGGAGATTCCTCCCACAGTCCAAAAACATGGATCAAGGTCAATTGAATTCTCCAAATTGCCCCATATAGAGTGTGTATGTGTGAGTGAGTGTGTGTCCAGTGATAGATGCCCTGTCCTGGGTGCATCTGCCCAGCGCCCGAAATGTTCTCCCCAGGATGGGCATAGGGAACCCTATGGATGGATGGATGTAATATAATATTTAGCTGAGCTGCTTAGTTTTCAGAATGCACAATACAAGCTGAACGTGAACCAAACCTTAACCTAACCAAACTGAGAGCATCTTGGGAGGTTGCATAGAACTGAACTGAATTCTTTTCATGGTGGTTCAGTGGTCGGCATGCCTGACTTTCAGTGCTGAGGATTCAGGTTCGAATCCAAATCCGGATCAAGTTTCCATGTTTCCCCCACGTCCCCATGTGACCTGCACCACTTTGGAGAATGTAGGTGGGGTTTGGCTGTTTGCTCATCTGTGGGAAAGGTTCCCGAGCAGTTTTCCAGCACGCATTGCTGGTTGGGGATTTAAGGATGGGCGCGGCCTGCGTTCGGGGGCGTGAGTGTCAGGGATTGTCAGACGGTGTTACACTGTGATCCTGTTTCCAGTACTATTGTTAATAAAGATCATGGTATATACAATTCCATCCATCCAGGGGAGATCGTTTCGGGCACTGGGCAGATACACCCTGGACAGGACGCCAATTTATCACTGAACACACACTCACACACACACACACACACACACACACACACACACACACACACACACATACTTTATATGGGGCATTTAATTGACCTTGATCTATGTTTTTGGACTGTGGGAGAACACCGGAGAACCCGGAGGAAACCCACGTGGACACGGGGAGAACATGCAAACTCCACCCAGACTGGGATTCGAGCCGAGAATCTCTAGCACTGAGAGGAGAACATGCTAAACCACTAAGCCAACATGCTGCCCCAATATACAATTCCATCCATCCATCCATTATCTTCTACTTCATCCTCTACTAGGATCACAGGGGGGGTTCCCCATGCCCATCCAGGGGAGAACGTTTGAGGCACTGGGCAGATACACCCAGGACAGGAGGCAATCTATCACTGAACACACACTCACTCACACACACACTCTATATGGGGCAATTTGGAGAACTCAATTGACCTTGATCCATGTTTTTGGACTGTGGGAGGAAACCGGAAAACCTGGAGGAAACCCACGCGGACACGGGGAGAACATGGAAACTCCACCCAGATTGGGATTCGAACCGGGAATCCGTAGCGCTGAGAGGAGAACATGCTAAACAACTAAGCCACCGTGCTATCCCTATATACAATTCCGATTTTAATAATTTGTTTTTACCTCTGGAGCGATGAGCTCATACACGGCCTGTGTGGTGTACTCCGTGCCCACCCACACTCTGACATCAGACGCCATCAGGTATTCGTTGAGCTGCTCCTGAACAGTTTCATACTCATGGAGTTGCACGCAGAGCGAGGCCTTGCAGGATGTATTCAGGTACACCTTGATCTCCTCGGTCACTCTCTCAGTGTGCACAAAGAGCCTTCAGGGGAAAGGTCACATGACACATTATGCATTTAGAGAGCAGAAGGCTCTGAGACCTCAGGGAGATTTGGAGAACTCAATTGACCTTGATCCATGTTTTTGGAGTGTGGGAGGAAACCGGAGAATCCGGAGGAAACCCACATGCACGCGGGGAGAACATGCAAACTCCACCCAGATTGGGATTCAAACTAGGAATCCCTAGCGCTGAGAGGAGAACATGCCAAACCACTAAGCCACCATGCCACCCGAAATGAAGGCATCTTTCCATTATCTTCCTCTTTTATCCTCTATTAGGGTCGCAAGGGGTTCCCCCCATGCCCATCCAGGGGAGAATGTTTCGGGTGCTGGGCAGATACATCCAGGACAGGGGGGCAATCTATCGCTGGACACTCACTCACACACACACACTCTATGTGGGACAATGTGGAGAACTCAATTGACTTGATCCATGTTTTTGGACTGCGGGAGGAAACCGGAGAACCCGGAGGAAACCCACGCGGACACGGGGAGACATGGAAACTCCACCCAGATTGGGATTCGGACCGGGAATCCCTAGTGCTGAAAGGAGAACATGCTAAACTACTAAGCCACCGTGCCGCCCGAAATGAAAGCATACATCCATTATCTTCCGCGTGGATTTCCTCCAGGTTCTCTGGTTTCCTCCCACAGTCCAAAAACATGGATCAAGGTGAAGTGAATTCTCCAAATTGCCCCATATAGAGTGTGTATGTGTGAGTGAGTGTGTGCCCAGCGATAAATTGGCATCCTGTCCTGGGTGTATCTGCCCAGCGCCTGAAACGTTCTCCCCTGGATCGGCATGGGGAAATCCCCCCACGACCTTAATATAGGATAAAGCGGAAGATAATGGATGGATGGATTGAATTTGAGATTTTAAAATGAGACTTGCCGTATCGTGTCGAGCGTCAGCAGAGTGTAGGAGTAGAAGAACGGGTTGAAAGGGATATCATCACCACGCATGTTAAAGAGCCCTGGAATGGAGGACAGCCGCTGACACGCCTTTCATATCTCAGGGTTTTAAAGAAGTAACAATAAGGTTGCTTACATGCCGTTTCATCCAGAGCCGACAGCAGGACAGCGCTAGGTTTGTATGGATTGATCTCCATCAGACTCCGTACCTGATCGACCTTCATCTGCCAGGTTCTCTCTGTAAACCAGTGATTCTCAATTATTTTTTGTTAAGCCCTCCCCTAGGAAAAAGAACATTTTGCGCCCCACATTTGTGCCCCGTTTGTTGCGATATCACTCTGAGATAAAAGAAGTTGAAAAGTTGAAAAATATATTTCATATTTGAAGTTAAGTTTGAAAAATGTAGCAAATGTTGTTGTAATGTAGTTAAATAGACTGAAGTATGTATTTCATTTTTTAATGTTGAGTTTTGAAGATTTGCAAAATCTAAATGCACTATGGGTGGCACGGTGGCTTAGTGGTTTAGCATGTTCTCCTCTCAGCACTAGGAATTCCCGGTTCGAATCCCCATCTGGGTGGAGTTTGCATGTTCTTCCTGTGTCCGAGTGGGTTTCCTCCGGGTTCTCCGGTTCCTCCCACGGTCCAAAAACATGGATCAAGTCAATTGAGTTCTCCAAATTGCCCCATGTAGAGTGTGTCTGTGTGAGTGAGTGTGTGCCCAGCCCATATATGATAAAGCGGAAGCTAATGGATGGATGGATGGATGGAAGGCCGACTATGAAGCTTTTATGATTATGCGCCCCCCCCAGGCACCGCACTGCGCCCCCTACCCGACTATTTGAGAAGGACTGCTGCAAACCCACAATCGCCACATGTAAATACAACCAGAACGCACATCACCCCCTACATCACCATAAACCCTCTCAGCTTATCAGCACTTCCATGCAGCGCTCAAGAGGCAGATCGTTAGAAAGCATGCACCGCTGGGTTTATGGTCGTGTTTGCTTCGAGAACATGCGTTTGTATTTTAGTCATTAAAAAAGCCGTAAAGGAAAAAGCCATCACCCACCAATGATGTCGTCAGGCAAGCGCGTGAGATGGTCGGGACGAAGCGGCGGTCGCCCAGTCCAGATCTTATCCACCAGGTTATCGGGAATGGATTTGAGCTTCCGCAGAGCCGGAGCCAGGTTATTATTGTAGGCAACAAATGTTTCTGTGTTGACAGAGAGCAAAGGCTAAACCCATGATACTGAATCAGTTCTAAAGCATACAGCTTTATAACCCACAGTACCACAGTGGGGGGGGGCAAAGGTCCACATGGAATGTTTTCCATCTGAATATAGAAATAATCACTGTGCACGTTACAACCTCAATAAATAACCTTTATGCTTTTAAATAAAAACAATTATTCAATACAATTAAAAATCACACCTATTAATATTATATTTTATGTAATATGTAATATAATAGGGTGGCACGGTGGCTTAGTAGTTTAGCATGTTTTCCTCTCAGCACTGAGTATTCCCGGTTCGAATCCCAATCTGGGTGGAGTTTCCATGTTCTGCCCGTGTCCATGTGAGTTTTCTCCGGGTTCTCCGGTTTCCTCCCACAGTCCAAAAACATGCATCAAGGGCAGTTGAGTTCTCCAAATTGCCCCATATAGAGTGTGTCTGTGTGAGTGAGTGTGCGTCCAGTAATAGATTGGCGCCCTGTCCTGGGTGTATCTGCCCAGCGCCCGAAACGTTCGCCCAGTGGATGGGAACCCCCCCCCCGCCGCGACCCCAATAGAGGATAAAGCAGAAGATAATGGATTGATGGATGTAACATAATAGGGTGGCATGGTGGCTCAGTGGTTTAGCATGTTTTCCTCGCACTAGGGATTTCCGGTACGAATCCCCATTTGAGTGGAGTTTCCATGTTCTCTGCGTGGGTTTCCTCCGGGTTCTCCAGTTTCCTCCCACAGTCCAAAAACATGGATCAAGGTCAATTGAATTCTTCAAATTGCCCCATATAGAGTGTGTGTGTGATACTGTATTTGTAACGAAATAAAAACGACTTACTGACAGAGAAGAGAAACGGGTCGATACCAACGCTGCTGTTCTCCTTCACCTCCCCGATCAGCCAATTAGTGATGCTGGATACAGCGGCTGTGTTCCAATAAAGAAAACTACACTTATTAAAAACACATTGTCCAAAGACAAAATTCAGGTTCAGGTAAACCCCATTGTCAAAATAATGCAAATACCTAAACAACAATTCATTCCAGATAACATGTTTCTGTCTCTCCTGTGGAATGCCCCTTCTTTCCGATCCCTTGTGAACATGTCTCCTACAGCTTCCTGCCATGTCTTTATGTTTGTATTTGCTCGTGTGCTAAAAAGGTGTTTTTTTTGGGCCCTCAACCTGTGTTTATTAAAGCATAGGTTGGAAGTGGGTTGTTTTTTATTGCCTCCTAATGCAGTGATTCTCAATTATTTACTGTTAAGCCCCCCCCAGGAAGAAGAAAACATTTTGCGCCCCCCCCACACACATGCACGCACACTTACATGACAAAATGGGATGAAAAAGTATTTTTACACGCCCACTGTAGTATGATTTGTCTATACATTTTTTCTAAGTACACTTCTTTTATAACAATGTATCCTTATTAACAATAAAGAAAACAAAAAGAAAGAAATATAGATCAACTTAAAACAAAGAATAATTTGACTAACTTTGTTTTTTAGTTGGCGGCACGGTGGCTTAGTGGTTAGCACGTTCGCCTCTCAGCGCTAGGGATTCCCGGTTCGAATCCCCATCTGGGTGGAGTTTCCATGTTCTCCCCGTGTCTGCGTGGGTTTCCTCCGGTTCTCCGGTTTCCTCCCACAGTCCAAAAACATGGATCAAGTTAATTGAATTCTCAAAAATTGCCCCGTTTAGAGTGTGTCTGTGTGAGTGAGTGTGTGCCCAGCGATGGATTGGCACCCTGTCCTGGGTCTATCTGCCCAGCGCCCAAGACGTTCTCCCCTGGATGGGCATGGGGACCCCCACCGCGACCCTAATAGAGGATAAGCGGGAGATAATGAATGAATGAATGAATGTTTTTTAGTTTGTAACAGAAACGAATTTAAATGAGAAACATTCCTTATTTAAATGAGAAACATTTTTGAGCCGACTGGCATTTGATACTGAAAAATGAAATGAAATAAAATCAATAAATAATAATAAATTCAAATTCATTAGCGGCGGCACGGTGGCTTAGTGGTTAGCACGTTCGCCTCACCAGGGATTCCTGGTTCGAATGCCAATCTGGGTGGAGTTTGCATGTTCTCCCCGTGTCCGCGTGGGTTTCCTCCGGGTTCTCCGGTTTCCTCCCACAGTCCAAAAACATGGATCAAATCAATTGAGTTCTCCAAATTGCTCCATATATGGAGTGTGTTTGTGTGCGTGTCTGTGCGTGTGAGTGTGTGCCCAGCGATAGTTTGGCGCCCTGTCCTGGGTGTATCTGCCCAGCGCCTGAAATGTTCTTCCCTGGATGGGCATGAGGAACCCCCCCCCCCCGACCCTAGAGGATAAAGCGGAAGATAATGAATGAATGAATAATAAATTCAAATTCATCAGCAACATCTTTTTAAAATCAAAATAAGGAAGTCAGAACTAATGTCTCCAACGTGCCCGTTTTGCAGCGCACAGCTTTTCTGAAGTAGCTTTCATAAAGCGGGATGATTGCTGGCTCTACGCGTCATGTTTACGATTAAAAAACTCAAGCGGCTGATCAGCGTGATTGGGGCGTAATGTCTTTAAGTGACGCCTTCATTTATTTGGCTTTATGCTGTCCGCTGCCAACATTTTAAGACACAGAAGACACACCGGTCTTTCTTCGTCTCCACCTTAGTTACAGTGAAGCCAGGTGCTACATACGCTTCTGTTGGTCTCATTATCTTCGTCTCTCTCCGCCTTTCTCTCCGCCATCCGTTTTAAATATTTTTCCATGTTGTCTCTTGAGGGTTTGTTCAGTGCACTTAATATCACTTGCTCTGTGATTTCTTGTTATGCACCCCCCAGGCACCCCAGGGGGGTGCGCTCCACTATTTGAGGAGTACTGTCCTAATGTATCGCATTTTCTACCTATTTCTAATCACAGAGCCTAATGGTGCGGTGGGCGGCGCGGACTATCGCAGTGGCTCCCACTGTCTCTGTCTATGGAGAAGAGGAACATACTTTCTGTTCACTGTATGTCCTTGATATGCAGTGGAATTGCCAATAAAGTATCCTTGTATCCTTCTAATACAACACGACTAAAAAGTGTTATATAAGCATCTTTAATGATTAAGAGTGTGAGGGAGTGTGAAGGGGTTGAGCTACCAATCTGATGGTTGGGGGTTGAAATCCAAAGACCATTTTGGGCGCGGTAAATCAATGGTTAAGACGTTGGGTTATCAATCTGAAGGTTGGCGGTTCAAATCCCAGGTCCACTGAAGTTACCAGTGTGGGTCCTTGAACAAGACCTTAACCCTCATTGCTCCAGGAGAGCTGTGATTAACCCTGTGCTCACCTTGTAAGTCACTTTGGATAGAAGCGTCTGCGAAATGACCAAATGGAAATGCAAATGCATTTAATTTGACTAACGTAGGCACTTGTGATTCAGAGGTGCTGTATCATGGTTGACCCCAACCACTGAGTTGGTACACTGGTAAGTCTTATCTCATCTCATTATCTTCTGTTCAATTCTATGCTAGTGTCGTGGGGTGGTGCCCCTCCAGGGAAGAACGTTTTGGGTGCTAGGCAGATATTTAAAATTTAATATATGGATGGATGGGGGCGGGGTCAGCAGTGATGCAGACCCTATACCCTATACCGTTTTGGTGAAAAAGGAGCTAAGCCATAAGGCAAGTTTTCGATTTAGCCGTCAATCTACGGTTCAACCCTCACATATGGTCATGAGCTTTGGGTAACGCCAAAAAGGCTGGGTGGCTGGATTCGCCCCTAGAGACGGGGTGAGAAGCTCGGTCATCCGGGAGAGACTTGAAAGGAGCCAGTTGAGGAGGTTGGAGCATCTGGTAAGGATGCCTCCTAGGCACCTCCCTAGGGAGGTGTTTCCGGGAAGATAGCTGGAAGACAAACTGGGGGGTTATATCTCTCAGCTGATCTGGGAACGCCTCGGGGATGCCTTCGAGCTGGTGGAGGTGGCTGAGGCGAGGGAGGTCTGGGGATCCCTACTTTAGTGTCTTCCCCCGCGACCCGAACCCCTGACAAGCGGAAGATAATGGATGGATGGTTATATTTGGAGTATATAGAATTTAGTGCAGCCAATTCACCCACATGGAAACATCGAAACTCCCTGGACAACCTGGATCCAGACTGCACCCATCCTTCCTTTATCTTCCGCTTTATCCTCTACTAGGGTCGCAAGGGGGTTCCCCATGGGGAAAAGGTTTTGGGCGCTGGGCAGATACACCCAGGACAGGGGGGCAATCTATCACTGAACACATAGACACACACACAAACACACTCTATATGGGATATTTTGGAGAACTCAATTGACCTTGATCCATGTTTTTGGACTGTGGGAGGAAACCGGAGAACCTGGAGAAAACCCACGTGGACACGGGGAGAACATGAAAACTCCACCCAGATTGGGATTCGAACCGGGAATCCCTAGTGCTGAGAGGAGAACATGCTAAACCACTAAGCCACTCTGCCGCCCATCTGTACACTTTAAATGTTGTAAAATAGGTTAGCATAACGAAAGTATTGTAGCGCAGGACTTGCCATGTTGGCGCGCACATCATGGCTTGGCACGTTGCCCTGGCACATGTCACAGCTTGGCAGGTTGCCCTGCCAATTGGAAGTTGCCCCGTGGGTTTCACGGTGTGTACCGGGTATATAAGGGAAGGGGTTCGCGTGTCCGTGTGGTTGAAGTGTTGAAGTTATTGGAGTTACATTCGCGTTCTCGTTAATAAACCCAGTTTGGTTACAAAGGCATCTCGACTCCGCGGCAGTTCTTCGTCAACGCAACATTTGGTGTCAGAAGTGGGATTCGATCGTCTGGATCGTGCACTGGAGGCGATCGATCGAGAACTGGGGTCTCTTGGACATGAAACCCTTGGTGCGAGACGAAAAACGTCGGGACAGGAGATGGATTTGGAAAACACCAGGCCGACAGTCGAGAGGATGCAGCTTCAACTGCCGGATTATAACGGTAAGGCCGACTGGGAATCGTATGAGGCACAGCTGGAAATAGTGAGAAGGAATTCTGGTTGGACTGACGACGAGGCAGCAGCATGACTAGGACTGGAGCTGCAGGGGCGAGCGTTAAGTGTGTTAGGGGAGCTGCCACCGGAATGCCGGGGTAATCTGGCAGATCTCACCGGAGCGCTGAAAGGGTGGTTTAGCCGACAACCCAAAAAACCGGCCGCCAAACAGCTACTTACGGCTAGACGACGCGAAAAGGGCGAGAAGATCAGTACGCTGGCTCCAGACATGGCGCTGCTAATTCGGCTGGCATACCCGTTCATTCCCAACTCGCTCTGGATCACTTTGTAAATGCGCTGGAGCCCCATGAGTTGAGGCAGCACATCATGCTAGCAGCACCCGATTCGTTGCAGCAGGCAGGCAGAACGCGCCGAGATGATTTTTGCCCTCAACAAAGTCGGTTTGAGAGCGATGGGGGACGCGTCCACGATGAGGGACAAACCAGCGAGACAACGATTCACCTGCTGGGAGTGCGGCGAGGTCGGACACAGAGCTAGCCAGTGTACCTTGGCGGGAAATGGAGCGGGAGCTGCGCAGTAAGGGATGTAGCAGCTCCTCCACGTGTCGCAAAACCCTCCGTGCCCTTCTCCACCCGCATTGGTGGGGCAGGGGGGCCTTACATCTTATGCAGCGTAAACGGCACAATAGTAAGTGCTGATCGATAGTGGTTCTTCAGTGACGTCAATCCGTCCTGGTGTATTAACAGACGTAACAACGGCTGGTGAGGAGGTCAAAACTCGGGGCAAACCTGAACTCTACACGGTCACGGGTGACCGCATCAGCCTGATGGGATGCTAGAGGTTATCACTCGATTGTGGCAGTGGTGAGACTCAACATCCCGTGTGGATGGGCCCCATTCGTGAGGACTGTATCCTGGGTACGGACTTCCTGGAAAAGTTGGGCACAACAGTGGATTTTAAAAGAGGATTACTCCACTACGGCGGTCGAGCGTTTAAGTTCTGCAGCGGCGACGCAGCTGGAAGCAACATGACCATCCACGAAGCGGCGTCGAGACAGCGTCACTGTGCGACGAAAGACCCAGCCCCGTTGAAGGATTTGTTCACACGCAGCAGCACCGATCTAAACGAGATCCAGCGGCAGCAGGTATGAGACCTATTGCTTCGTTTTGCTGATGTGTTTGCGGCGACAGAGCAGGAATGCATCCGAACCAGCATGGCGCGGCACGAAATCAACACGGGAGATGCCGTGCCAATCTGTCTGCGACCCCATCGCCTCCCCCTCGCTAAGCGGCAGAACAGCACGTCAGAAAGATGGCGGCAGCGGATATCATCGAGCCTTCACATAGCCACTGGACGTCACCAGTGGTACTGGCGAAAAAAAAGGACGGTACTTGCCGTTTTGGCATGGATTACCGGAAGCTGAATGCCGTAACGAAACTAGACTCGTACCCGATTCCACGCATCGACGACGCACTGGATTGCTTGGCAGGTTCGGCGTGGTTCAGCTCACTGGATCTCCCCAGCGGATATTGGTAGGTACCCCTCTCTGTTTCAGCTAGAGAGAAAATGGCATTTTTATTGGGTAATGGGTTGTGGCAGTTTAAGGTGTTACCTTTCGGACTGTGTAATACGCCCGCAACATTCGAGAGACTCATGGACCGCGTGCTAGAACATGTTCCAAAAGACAAGTTCGTGGTCTATTTGGATGGCGTCCTGGTTTACGCCAGTGAGTTCGACGTGGCACTCTTTAACTTAAAGATGGTTCTTAATGCGATAAGGGGGGCGAATCTTAAACTGAACCCTGCGAAGTGTTCGTTTTTACAGCAGCGGGTGAACTTTTTGGGTCACATTGTGAGCGGGGTGGGTGTCGAGACAAACCCGAGAAAGACAGACGCTGCAATCTGGGGCGCCAATGGATAGGGTGGCTGTCGATGTGCTGGGCCCTTTCCCGG
The DNA here is from genome assembly GCA_019802435.1 of Corydoras maculifer. Lineage (NCBI taxonomy): Eukaryota > Metazoa > Chordata > Actinopteri > Siluriformes > Callichthyidae > Corydoras > Corydoras maculifer. Next base: position 201,482 of record JAFMOD010000490.1, read on the forward strand.
TGACGGACTCTAGTAACCGATACGTGATCGTGGCCATGGATTAGTTCACGAAATGTCCAGAGGTGTATGCGGTACCAGACCAGAGTGCCTCCACGACGGCGGAGCGGCTGGTGGAGAAGTTCTTCTGCCGGTTCGGAGTCCCCGAGGTGCTGCACAGCGACCAAGGATGGAACTTCGAGTCCGAGGTGATGAGGAAGATGTGCCGGCGTATGGGTGTGCAGAAGACCAGCACAACACCCCTACACCCCCAGAGTGACAGTTTGGTGGAAAGATTTAACCGAACCCTGGCGACGCAACTGGCTGTGGTCACAGCAAAGAACCAGAGGGACTGGGACAGGCACCTGCCCATCGTTTTGCTGGTCTGTCGCTCGGCGGTGCAGGAGTCCACCGGATTCACTCCTGCCATAGTAATGTTTGGGCGTGAGCTATGGATGCCCGTTGATTTGGCGTTTGGAGCACCACCAGAGGGGGATGCAATGGGTCCACCTGGCCCGGCATATGTGTCAAGATTGCTCGACCGATTGCACCAGGTCCATGAACTGACAAGGTCACATCAGGTGGACGCTGGGGCGAGGCAGAAACGGGCATACAACACGTGGTGTTTTGAAAAGCCCCTGGAACTGGACTCAAAGGTCTGGCTCTACAACCCGTGGCGGAAAAAGGGACTGTGCCCTAAGCTCCAGTCTGCGTGGGAGAGGCCCTTCATGGTCAAGTCGCGACTGGGTGAGGTGGTGGGACGTTTTTTGGGACGTCGCCACCTCGTTGTCCACAGGGATAGATTGGCCCCTTACCACCTTAAAGTTGCAGGGGGCAAACCACCGATTGTTTCGGGGGGTGACTCACCTCTGGCGTTGGAAGGGCCGAGTATGCGTGCGGAACCGTGCCTAGGGCGCCCGCGACGCAAACGCTGATTACCTGCCCGACTATTGGACTGAGGTCAACCAGGACGTTCGACGGTAAGGGGGGGGGGGGCGCTGTGTAGCGCGGGACTCGCCATGTTGGCGCGCACGTCATGGCTTGGCACGTTGCCCTGGCACATGTCACGGATTGGCAGGTTGCCCTGCCAATGAGAACTTGCCCCAGGGGTTTCACGGGATGTACCGCGGGGCGCGCGTGCACGTCGCGGTTTGGCAGGATGCCCTGCCAATGGGAAGTTGCCCCATGGATGTTCCGGGATGCGCCGCGGGAATATATGGGTATATAAGGGAAGGGGTTCGCGTGTCCGTGTGGTTGAAGTGTTGAAGTTATTGGAGTTACATTCGCGTTCTCGTTAATAAACCCAGTTTGGTTACAATGGCATCTTGACTCCGCGGGAGTTCTTCGTCAACGCAACAGTATTATTATTTCAGTAAAGACCAATATTTATGAGAAAGGTTTGTAGCACCTTGTTGAATCTATACATTAAAGAATTTATGCAGTCTGGATCAGGGCAGGACGGTGGCTTAGTGATTTAGCATGTTCTCCTCTCAACACTAGGGATACCTGATTTGAATCCCAATCTGGGTGGAGTTTCCATGATCTCCCTGTGTCCGCGTGGGTTTCCTCCGGGTTCTCTGGTTTCCTCCCACAGCCAAAAAACATGGATCAAGGTCAATTGAATTCTTCAAATTGCCCCATATAGCGTGTGTGAGTCTGTGTGAGTGAGTGTGTGCCCAGTGATAGATTGCCCCCCTGTCTTGGGTGTATCTGCCCAGCGCTCAACGTTCTCCCCTGGATGGGCATGGGAAACCCATGGCATAGTAGAGGATAAAGCGAAAGATAATGGATGGGTTTAACACTGTAGACTATGGAGACCATTTACAAACACTGAACTCATATGAAATGTCATATTTAATACGAAGGCGGAATGAACCCATAAATCCATTTTTGTTGATGCCAAATTATGACTTTAATGACCATCCATCCATCCATCAGTAAAAATGTATCCAGGTTGGAGGCGTTCCCAGGCCAACCACAAGATCTCTCTATCTTGTCCTGAGTCTTCCCCGCGGTCTCATGATGGAACACCTCATAAGGGAGGCGACCCGAAGACAAGGTCCAGCTGGCTCCTCTCGATACGGAGGAGTAGCAACCATACTCTAAGCACCACACCCGAATGACTCACCCTCTTCCACACCCCATCCCTAATGGAAAGCCCAGCCCCTCATGGAGGAAACTCACTTTAACTGCGTGTTCTTGTGATCCCATACTTTTGGTTAGTAGCCAGAGTCCGTGTCCATGTGGGGAGGACCGTAAATTGACCAGTAAAATGTGAGCTTTGGGCTCTCGCTTCACCCGAACACACTGGAACAGAGTCCAAAAGTTGCAGCAGAAACTTGATTGCTAAACTAAACCATTGCAGAGGGCGCGGTAGCTCAGTGCTTAGGGCATTGGGCTATCAATCTGAAGGTTGGGGGTTCAAATCCCAGGTCCACTGCTCTTGCTGCAGCTCTCGTAGGAGGCGGTCACACTTTCTCCCTCTCTGTCCTCTCATTCCTGTCCTCTCTGTCTGGGATTTATCATAGCACTGCTCTTCAAAACACAAATATGGAACTAATTAAATGGTCTCTGAACACTATTGACACTGTCTTCTCGAGGAGAAGTCGTGGTTCGGAGGAACCAGCTTGCCTGGACGGCATGTTGGTGTCTGGATACACGATGGACGCCTGGGGAAATTGGCAGATCATGTGTCTGGCCTCCCTGTCCGTGGAAGATGTGGAAGATGTGGAAGATGTCTACCTATTTGGATTTATGATCCTGGGATTTCTGCTGATTGGATTATGCATGGTCCTGGTGTATTTTAAAATTAAGAGAGTTGGGTCGGTTGTCAACAAGTACAGGAAACTGCCCAACATAATTGATGTGCTGGGCAGAGCGATAGGGACTTCAGACTGCGATAGCCTCTCTTGGAGAGGCTATCGGCTCTGTGAACGAATTTTGATGAGTTGGAGATCAGGAATTCACGAGCTGTTTCGAGCTGCAAAAATAGCTGCGAACTGTTCGTCAAAACGGACTGAGTCTTATCTTTTTTTTGGCTCCCTTATCAGCCTCGGCCCTGGTGGAGACCTTGGAGAGAGCTGCCTACTGAAATTCCGCCAGAAGAACTGTTGCTATGGTTTTCTGATGAACTGCTCTACCCTGCACGCCTATGGACTTCCTCTCCTTTCCGATCCTTTATGGGCACGTCTCCTACAGCTTCTTCTTTTCCATGTCTTTATGTCTGTATTTGCTTGTGTGCTAAAAGGTGTTATTTTCGGGCCCCCAACCTGTGCTTATTAAAGCGTAGTTTGGGAGCGGGTTGTTTTTTTTATCACCTATTCTCCTGATGTATCACTTTTTGTCCTATTTCTGATGATAGTGCTGCTGTGTTCGGCTGCCGTCGCAACTTCTCCTCGGGTCGTACAAGCATTTCACTGTGTGAAGTTCATACCGTCAAACCGTCAAACCTCAAGCCCACTGTCGCTATAGGGAGTGATTATTGGAGTTAGTCATGTCTTTCTGTTGGCTCAAACAAGTCTGACTAAGCTCTGAACTCTGGCATCGACACTGCAGTTTCGCCAAGGGAAACTTATTTAGATGACACTCTGTAAACTCCAGAGATGTCTGTACATGAAAATCCAAGGAACTCAGCAGTTTCTGAAATTCAGACCATTTTATCATCAGTAGCCACATTCACGAGTTACCAGTTGATCTACGTTCTGACTCTCACCTATGGTCACGAGCTTAGGGTAATGACCAAAAGAACAAGATCACGAATTCTCTGCAGGGTGGCTGGGCTCTCCTTTAGAGATAGGGGGAGAAGCTCGGTCATCTGGGAGAGACTAGGAGTAGAACCGCGACTCCTCCACATCGAAAGGAGCCAGTTGAGGTGGTTGGGGCATCTGGTCAGGATGCCTCCTGGGTGCCTCCTTAGGAAGATGTTTCAGGCAAGTCCAGCTGGGAGGAGACCCCGGGAAGACCCAGACCGAGGTGGGGGGATTATATCTCTCAGCTGGTCTGGGAACGCCTTGGGGTTTCCCCAGTCGAGCTGGTGGAGGTGGCTGGGGCGAGGGAGGTCTGGGGCTCCATACTTCGGTTGCTGCCCCTGCGAACCGAACCCTGGACAGGTAATCTTGATTATGTCTGAGATGTCGAGATTGACTTTGTAGTTCTACAATTCCAGACTGTAGTCCATCTGTGTTCTTTGTTGTTGTTGGTTCCCTGTTGGTTCTCTGTTCTTTGTTGGTCAGGAGGTTTACAGAACAGGTATCATTTGGGTGGTGGATTGTTGATGGTCAGTTCTGCAGTGACACTCATGTGGTTGGGGGGGTGTTTTAGTGCAGCAGTGCTGCTGTAGTTTCATTTCTCCACCTCAATCACACGGCTGGGATAGGAATAATGCCCCCACCCAATAACCCCTGCTCTGTGGTGGTACTATTGAGGTTCTGACCATCAGAACAGAGTACACAGTATGTACTGTAGAACACAAACAGATGGACTACAGACTGGAAGTCATCTTCACAGGAAGTGGAGCTGAGAACATGGAGAACAAGTGGAGCAGAAAGTGGGCGTGTCCTAACATTTCACTGGAACTGTATATTTGTATGATTTTTTCTTTGTATACTAAAGTGCCACAGGGGGGCGTGTTACCCAAATATTTTATAATAGATGTTCCTTTGTTGGGCGGCACGGTGGCTTAGTGGTTTAGCATGTTCTCCTCTTAGCACTAGGAATTCCCGGTTCGAATCCCAATCGGGGTGGAGTTTGCATGTTCTCCCCATGTCTGCGTGGGTTTCCTCCGGGTTCTCCAGTTTCCTCCCACAGTCCATAAACATGGATCAAGGTCAATTAAATTCTCCAAATTGCCCCATATAGCGTGTGTCTGTGTGAGTGAGTGAGTGTCCAGTGATAGATTGGCACCCTGTCCTGAGTGTATCTGCCCAGCGCCCGAGACAGTCTTCCCTGGATGAGCATGGGTGGAGTTTGCATGTTCTTCCCATGTCCGCGTGGGTTTCCTCCGGGTTCTCCAGTTTCCTCCCACAGTCCAAAAACATGGATCAAGGTCAAATGAATTCTCCAAATTGCCCCATATAGAGTGTGTGTGTGTGAGAGAGTGTGTGTCCAGCGATATATTGGCGCCCTGTCCTGGGTGTATCTGCCCAGCACCCGAGACGTTCTCCTCCGTGACCCTCGTAGAGGATAAAGCATAAGGTAATGGATGGATGGATGTTCCTTTGTCCGTTTTTAAACTTACCATGACGTTCCAGCTCCCAGTTGCAATCCATCTGACGCTCTGCCTGGACCCAATACCGACTGTCAGTCCACAACACGGCCTTGTCCTGAGTCACAACCACTGTGCCTTTTAAGGGCAAGAATTGTTATTTCTTACAGGTCTGTCCTCATGATTACGTTCACTATTGAAAACATTCATAATGCAGTTGTGCAGAAACACACCTGAAGAACCACTGAACCCGGACAGCCAGGACAGTCTGGCATCTCGTGGGGCAATGTACTCACTCTGCCAAGATGGGAATGGTCAGAGATTGGAAGAAACGTGGAACAGGACATAAATGTAGGAGGAAAGGAAAACAGGGTTCTGCGTACCTGGTGGGCATCTGTCTGTGGTATGATGTAGGCAGCGATGTTGTGTGGTTTCATTGCGGCTCTGAGATCATGGAGCCTCTGTGTTGTGTTGACTGCTGTTGGAGGAAGGTACTGCCAAAACGGAAATATTGATATTATAAAGATGTACAATGTTAGAAAGACATTTTTATTTAGCGTTTGAGAGACATTTACTGTGTAGAGAAAAGATATATGACTCATTTAAAGCCTTAAAAGTTTGGAAAATAAGTAGAGGGCATTTTCAAAACATGTATCCAGGTCAATTGAATTCTCTAAATTGCCCCAAATAGAGTGTGTGTCTGTGTGAGTGAGTGAGTGCCCAGTGATAGATTGCCCTCCTGTCCTGGGTGTAACTGCCCAGCGCCCAAAACGTTCTCCCCTGGATGGGCATGGGGAATCCCCCCCCCCCCCCTGCAACCCTTGTACAGGATAAAGTGGAAGATAATGGATGGATGGATGGATGAACCCTTAGTGCAAACAGATTCAGACTATTCCCAGGATGTAAAACAAAACAGGGAGAATGGGGCAATTTGGAGAACTCAGTTGACCTTGAATCCATGTTTTTGGACTGTGGAAGGACACTGGAGAACCCGGAGGAAACCCACGCGGACACGGGGAGAACATGCAAACTCCACCCAGATTGGGATTCAAACCAAGAATCCCTATCTCTGAGAGGAGAACATGCTAAACCACTAAGCCAGCATGCCGCCTGTATTAAATTATCCATCCATCCATCATCTTCCGCTTTATCCTCTATTAGGGTCGCAGGGGGGGGTTCCCCATGCCCATTCAGGGGAGGACATCTCGGGCATTGGGCAGATACACCCAGGACAGGATGTCAATCCATCGCTGGGCACACACTCACTTACACACACACACACTCTATATGGGGCAATTTGGAGAACTCAATTGACTTTTTTCCATGTTTTTGGACTATGGGAGGAAACCGGAGAACCCGGAGGAAACCCATGCGGACACGGGGAGAACATGCAAACTCCACCCAGATTGGGATTCGAACCAGGAATCCTCAGTGCTGAGAGGAGAAAATGCCAAACCACACCTAATACAGGACTTATACTTTTGAACCTGTACATTTAGTCCAAAATCATGTCCAAAATCATGGCATTGCTTCGTCCAATAAAATCAGTGTTGATATAAATTGTCGTTCTGTACTGAAAATCATGGAGGAGGGAGTCGTACCGGTGGCACTGCAGAACAATTTCTTTCATTACTGCTTTCTTCCATCGCCCAGACTGTGTGTCTTGTCCCTGCGGATTAAAAAAAAAAGGTTTAAAATTTGAAAATCACACAGAATTACAAACATCCATTCATTATCTTCTGCTTTATCCTATATTAGGGTCGCGGGGGGGGGGTCCCCATGCCCATCCAGGGGAGAACGTTTCAGGCGCTGGGCAGATACACACAGGACAGGAGGGCAATCTATCACTGGACACACACTCACTCACTCACACACTCTATATGGGGCACTTTGGAGAATTCACTTGACCTTGATATATGTTTTTGGACTGTGGGAGGAAACAGGAGAACCCGGAGGAAACCCACACGGACAGGGGGAAAACATGGAAACTCCACCCAGATTGGGATTTGAACCGGAAATCCCTAGAGCTGAGAGGAGAACACAGTGAAAAAACATGGATCAAATCAACTAAGTTCTCCAAATTGCCCCATATAGAGTGTGTCTGTGTGAGTAAGTGTGTGTCCAGTGACAGATTGCCCCCCTGTCCTGGGTGTATCTGCCCAGCACCCAAAATGTTAGGGTGGCACGGTGGCTTAGTGGTATAGCATGTTCTCCTCTCAGCACTAGGGATTCCCAGTTTGAATCCCCATCTGGGTGGAGTTTGCATGTTCTCCCCGTGTCCACGTGGGTTTCCTCTGGGTTCTCCGGTTTCCTCCCACAGTCGAAAAAACATGGATCAAGTCAACTGAGTTCTCCAAATTGCCCCATATAGAGTGTATCTGTGTGAGTAAGTGTGTGTCCAGTGATAGATTGCCCCCCTTTCCTGGGTGTATCTGCCCAGTGCCCGAAACGTTCTCCCCTGGATGGGCATGGGGAACCCCCCCGCGACCCTGATATAGGAAGAAGCAGAAGATAATGGATGGATGGATAAGAGAATGAACACACAGACCTGAACGCCTGACAAAATACTTACCATTTAACCACAAACTGTCAGGATCCTCGGCATCCTATTGTCAGGACAGCATTTGTTTTTGTGTTCGTTTTGGTTTTGAGTTTCACTTTTGTTCCGTTTTTCTTTGTTTCGGTTTGTTTTCATTTATTTCGCGGCTGGGCCTCATTCATTCATTCATTATCTTTCCCTTTATCCACTATTAGGGTCGCGGTGGGGTTCCCCATGCCCATCCAGGAGAGAACGTTTCAGGCGCTGGGCAGATACACCCAGGACAGGGCGCCAACCTATCGCTGAGCACACACTCACTCACACACACACTCTACATGGGGCAATTTGGAGAACTCAATTGACTTGATCCATGTTTTTGGACTGTGGGAGGAAACCAAAGAACCTGGAGGAAACCCACACAGACACGGGGAGAACATGGAAACTCCACCCAGATGGGGATTCGAACCGGGAATCCCTAGTGCTGAGAGGCGAACGTGCTAACCACTAAGCCACCGTGCCGATGCGGCTGGGCCTCATTTTAGTTAATTACCCTTAGTCATGTGACCTTATTATGTTATTTCAGCCAGCCCCACTCTCTCTTCAGTGAGAGAGCTTCAACGACATTACAGGTTCGTTCGTGCTGTATGCTTTGTTTGAGTTACTGGTTATTATTAAATGGCTTATTCCTGGAACCCGCTGCCTGTTCCGCGTGGTTATCACTTTACTATCCCAGACCTTGGAGTTAATGTGACACAAACCAAATTATGCCAAGGTAATCAGAATAGGCAGCACGGTGTTTTAGTGGTTTAGCATGTTCTCCTCTCAGCGCTAGGGATTCCTATGGGGAAACCCCCCCCACAACCATTATAGGATAAAGTGGAATATAATGGATGAATGGAATACAACACAGTTGAATATAATCAACTTTATAAACATATAAAATAATTTACAAAAAAAACTTGTACATGAGGCTCAAAGTAATACTTGCAAAGATTCTAATGGTACATTTCCAAAATCCTTCACATACAGTAAAACTACTTCTTTTTCCATCCATCCATTATCTTCCGCTTTATCCTCTATTAGGGGTGGGGGGTTTCCATGCCCATCCAGGGGAGAACGTTTCGGACGCTGGTCAGATACACCCAGGACAGGGCGCCAATCCATCGCTGACACACACTCACTCACACACACAAACACACACACTCTATATGGGGCAATATGAAGGATTTAATTGACCTTGATCCATGTTTTTGGACTGTGGGAGGAAACCGGAGAACACGTAGGAAACCCACGCGGACACGGGGAGAACATGGAAACTTCACCCAGATGAGGATTCGAACCGGGAATCCCTAGTGCTGAGAGGAGAAAATGCTAAACCACTAAGCCACTGTGCCGCCTATCTTTATATATACTGTATGGAAATGGTATAATTACAAAATACTGCTTAATTTAGAGATTATATTATAGTTTATAGATCCCAACAATTATAAGATCTATTTTCATTAAAAATTCCCAGCGTCCCTACCCTGCCTGGAATCTGGCATCTTCCCAAAAGCCTGAGAGAGCTTCTCAAATTCAGAACCTGTCACTGTATCTGGGTCTGTCTGTGCATGCCGAAGCCTAGCATTGCTGTGTGTGTGTGTAAGTGTTTGTGAGAGAGAGGGGGGGGGCACTGAGAAGGTTGGGGGTTCAAATCCCAGCTCCACTGAAGTTACCACTGTGGAACCTTGAGTGAGGCCCTTAACCCTCATTGTTGTAGGGGGCTGTATCCTGGCTGACCCTGGGTTCTAACCTTAACCGCCAAGTTGGGATACGTGTAAGACACTTTGGTCTCAAGCGTCTGCAAAGTTATGGTGTTATAATAGTTCGATTGTTGCCATTATTGCTGTTTGTAACACTTGATCCATGTTTTTCGATCATGTTTGGCACCGGGCAGATACACCCAGGGCAAGGTCCAATTAATGTTTTTGGACTGTGGAAGGAAACTGGAGAATTATATACATATATATATATATATATATATATATATATATATATATATATATATATATATATATATATATATATATATATATAGCACTAGGGATTCCCGGTTCGAATTCCCATCTGGTGGAGTTTCAATGTTCTCCCCGTGTCTGCATGGGTTTCCTCCGGGTTCTCCAGTTTCCTCCCATAGTCCAAAAACATGGATCAAGTCAATTGAGTTCTCCAAATCGCCCCATATAGAGTGTGTATGTCTGTAAGTGTGAGCCCAGTGATAGATTGGCACCCTGTCCTGGGTGTATTTGTTATTCGTAAACATGGAATCAGTTTCCACTCATATGCAGATGATACACAGTTATATGTTTCAGCTAACCCTAATGATGGTCGTTCAGTCAGTAAGCTCGAGGACT
>JAFMOD010000491.1:0-43321 GCA_019802435.1 Corydoras maculifer
TATATATATATATATATATATATATATATATATATATATATATATATATATATATATATATATATATATATATATATAATACTGTGTGTGTGTGTGTGTGTGTGTGTGTGTGTGTGTGTGTGTGTGTGTGTGTATTTGGCAAAATGATGAATAATTATGTTCAGAGACACAAAACATGGCATTCTCTCTTTACATATTCTTCCATTCCTCAAAAAGGTATAATTTCGTTACCCAGTCTAAAGAATGTAGGGCAGGTGAATTGTAAATACTAAATTGGCCCATTAGCAAAAGTGTACTTTATATAAAGAACATTGATAAAGGTATTTAAACCTATTTATGAAAAATATTAATAAAATATAATGAAGAAATGGAATTGCAGTGCAATAATTATAAAATTCTGCCATGCAGGTTGTTTTTCTTGGATGAGGAGATTAACTTGAAGCCCAGTGTTGGGATTTTTATCACCATGAACCCTGACTATGCTGGACGGACAGAGTTACCTGAGAACCTTAAAGCACTCTTCAGGTAAAATGTCTGCAGTCACTACCATAAAATAGAAGTGTTAAGATCATACACTTTATCCTAAGGTTTACTAGTATTAACCTAAATGAATATCTAAAGTATATTAATATAAGGGGTGGCACGGTGGCTTAGTGGTTAGCAAGTTCACCTCTCAGCACTAGGGATTCCCGGTTCAAATCCCAATCTGGGTGGAGTTTCCATGTTCTCCCCATGTCCGTGTGGGTTTCCTCCGAGTTCTCCGGTTTCCTCCCACAGGATCAATTATCAAAAACATGTTCAATTAAATTCTACAAATTACTCCATATCGAGTGTGTTCATGTGTGTGTCTGTGTGAGTCAGTTTGTGCCCAGCGATAGAATGGTGCCATGTCCTGGGTGTATCTGCCCAGCGCCCGAGACGTTTTCCCCTGGATGGGCATTGGGAACAACCTCCATGCAACTAGTAGAGGATGAAGCGGAAGATAATGGATGGATGGATAAAAATATAATCTAGAAATAATTCTATGGGAGTTTAAAACAGTGAAAAATAAAAAAGTTTCAGATCAAAGTTTACATCTTCTGAAAGTAGAATACAAATCATTATGAATAATTCTAATGATGACAATAAGTATTAGCATATTAATGTTTATCACATAATCCAGGGTTCCTCCACCTTCACTACTTTGTTTATATAACTACTATATAAACCATTTTTATTTGTTCTAACCACCAACTTTGTATTTCTGCAACTTTAGATTTTTCTCCAGTCTGTCTGGACCACCATTCTGTCAGTCTGGCTGATGATACTCACTACTATAATGATATTTACGTGGTGTTGATGTATTATTGTGTTTTGGATCAGACATAGCAATGATGTTAATATTGTGTACACACTGTGCAATCAATTAGACAAATGTATCTTATTGCTCAGAATAATTTCTGCATAGTGCGTGTTTGTCATCCGTTAATCCTTTATCACTGCTTACAAAACATCATGCAGGATGCTGGTGGCTGGACAATATATGTTGGTGGATTTTACTTGGTTTAGGTGACACAGGTGTTTACAAACTGATGCAGCATTGGAATATGATGGAAAACAGATGGAATATAATCTGTCTGTAACTGGAAAACTACAAAGTGCATTTATGTGGAAATTTGAAATAATCAAATGTGCAAAGACTGCAACTTTCTGTAACATTTCTGAATGCCAACAGTAAAAATGCCTTCTAGACCTTTGCCTCAAACTATTGTAATTATTTTAACTCTCAGTAATAAGTAAAAAACTGTCTGCAATAACTGATAAACAGACTTCATTCTGTAACTTCACAAATAAAAAGTTTATTTTTTTGTGATTAGTATTTGTATTATTATAAAAGTCTAAAGAACCCATTCCCCCATCACAATTCATAGCTTAAAGCAACATTTATTAAATGTGTTTGCAGACCATGTGCCATGGTGGTGCCTGATATGGAGTTAATTTGTGAAATCATGCTGATGGCTGAGGGCTTTCTAAATGCTAAGCTTTTGGGTAGAAAATTTGTCACACTGTACAGGCTTTGCAAAGAGCTGCTATCAAAACAGGTAACAAAAAATGTCTAATGTCAGTTTATTCTAAGTAAATTACACAGTATATCTAAATTTTATTGTTATAAAGCAGAATAAAAGCTATTATAAATTAATGCTTCTTAACAGGATCATTATGACTGGGGTCTGCGTGCTGTCAAGTCTGTTTTGGTGGTTGCTGGTGCTCTAAAAAGAGAAAACAATGGCAAACTAGAAGATCAGGTATTGTGGATTTCACCCATGATTACTTCACCTGATATGGAGTACACCTAACTAATGTATCAATGCATTGTTCTTTTAAACAGGTGCTGATGCAAGCTCTGCGAGATTTCAACATGCCAAAAATTGTGACTGAGGATATTCCAGTATTCCTGGGTCTTGTTTCAGATCTGTTTCCTGGCTTAGTGGTTCATAGACGGACTGATTTGGCATTTGAAGATCTAGTTCGCCGGAGTGCCCTCGAGCTGAAACTCCAACCAGATGAGTCCTTCATACTCAAGGTTAAACGTGGTTCATGCAAACTAAAATAAAACTAAACATAAACTCGTATGCAAAGAAGTAAAATTTCATCTCGTTATCTTCCACTGAATGCAATACTAGGTATTAGGGTCGCAGGGGGTTTCCCCATGCTAATTCAGGGGAAAAGCTTTCTGGCGTTGGGCAGATGTACACCCAGGACAGGGTGCCAATCCATCGCTCACTTACACTGACACTGACTAAGGGCAATTTACTGGGACAATATAGAATAGCCAATTCACCTTGAAGAGACTGTAGACTGTGGAAGAAATCTGGAAAACTTGGAGGAAACACAGGGAGAACATGTGGGAGAACATGGAATCTCCAACCAGATTGGAATTTGAACCGGCATCCCCAGCACTTAGAGGCGACCATTTTTAAAATCAAACAAACAAATATTTTTAAATATCTAGCTTAGCAAGTATCTTTTGTTCATTATTCTATGAATTTGCACAGTTTGCAAGTTTATCAACAACATTTAAGTCAATAAAGAATCAAGGTTTTCCTATATTATTCCTATACTAAGTTATTTGTAAATCCTTCTAATTTTCTGACTACATTCCGAAAATAATTTTGGCCCCTTGTTTTTGATCAGGAGTCTTTATTGTTTTAGAGAGTTTGTAATTATATGTTCTGGATTATTACTGTAGGTTGTTCAGCTTGAAGAACTAATGAGTGTAAGGCACTCCTTATTTGTGGTTGGAAATGCTGGCACAGGGAAGAGCCAAGTAAGTGTTCTTTTGTATGAATTGTTCTGATGTTTTCTTTCTTGGAATTCTGTATAAATCCATTTTCTCTTAATTCTAGATCCTTAGAACTCTATATAAAACCTATGTCAACATGAAAAAGAAACCTGTGTGGAATGATTTGAACCCAAAAGCAATAAGTAGAGATGAACTTTTCGGATTCATACATCCAGGAACCCGAGAATGGAAAGATGGTAATCTTGTGTTAATACATTTAAAGTGAGAAAATTTATGAATTTTGTTAAATAGCAAATTATATGTAAATAGTTAAGCAGTAAATTATTTGTCCAAATGTCTGTGATAAAAAATGTGTTTTCATGTTTAATGTTTTCATGTGACAGGCTTGTTGCCATATTTCATGCGGGATCAAGCCAATAACCCTCATCCTGGGCCCAAGTGGATCATTCTGGATGGAGACATTGACCCCATGTGGACTGAGTCTCTGAACACTGTTATGGATGACAATAAGGTTACACTTTTGATCTGAATTATGACTTGTGACAAAAGACTTAATATTATTATAATAATAATATAATTAATATTAGTAAAATACTTTGAATTTACAGCAGGCATGATATTTTTGTACAAAGGTTCAAAGATATACCAATATACCATAATATACCATAACACCACATCATACCAGCAGGAGTTATTATTATTCATTCATTCATTATCTTCCTCTTTATCCTGTATTAGGGTCACGGTTGGGTTCCCCGTGCCCATCCAGGGGAGAACGTTTCGGGCGCTGGGCAGACAGACCCAGGACAGGGCGCCAACCTATCGCTGGGCACACACTCACTCACACACTCTACATGGGAAAATTTGGAGAACTCAATTGACTTGATCCAATTGGACAGTTTTTGGACTGTGGGAGGAGAACCCGGAGGAAACCCACACGGACACGGGGAGAACATGGAAACTCCACCCAGATTGGGATTCGAACCGCAAATCCCTAGCGCTGAGAGGCGAACATGCTAACCACTAAGCCACCATGCCGCCCGAGTTATTGTTATATTATTATTATTATTATTATTATTATTATTATTATTATTATTATTATTATTAATAATAATAATAATAATAATAATATAAGCACACCATACATTCAGAAAAAGATATGTCACATACAATTAAAATTGTAGTTAACTGTAAACTATATCTGAAAAATATTTGATTTATTTAGTTTAGGGTCATAGCATTTATTTTGTGAAACTGCCTTGTTTCCTTTCAGTTGCTGCATAAAAAATACTGTATATAAGATTGGTAAATTATAAAAATTTACATTGTGTAGGCAAAAAATATATTTTTTAAATTCCATAACATATACTTTTTGTTTATTTGCTTAGGTCTTGACTTTGGCCAGTAATGAGAGGATACCACTCACTTCTTCAATGAGATTGGTGTTTGAGATTAGCCACCTGAGGAATGCTACACCTGCCACTGTCTCTCGAGCTGGCATCCTCTATGTTAACCCACAAGACCTCAGCTGGAACCTGTTAGCAAATTTATTCATCAAATTTAATCTGTTACATTTTTAATATCTCATACTGAGAATGATTTAGCTATCATTGTTACTTACACTTATAGATAATATATGTTTGTTTGTTTTTTTGTTTTTTTCGCAGCTATGTTACCAGTTGGATTGATAGACGGAAACATCAGACTGAGAGAGCTCACCTAACTATCCTATTTGATAAATATATCTCCCGATGCTTAGAGCAAATGAAAAGCTCTTTTAAAACTATTATCCCGATTTCAGATATCAGCATGATCCAGGTAAAAAGCATACAGTCTGTGGTAGAAAAACATATTATTGTGAGCCATTTGTTCATGGTTGGATCTTTCTTTTCTCAGACTCTTTGCTCATTGATGGATTGTCTGCTCACACCTGAGAACATTGCAACCGACTCGCCACGTGATGTCTATGAGTCCTACTTTGTGTTTGCCTGTATCTGGACTTTTGGTGGTGTTACACATCAAGATCAGGTTTAGTTGCTTTATGTCTCAAGTGTGGAATTTGAACCACTTTTTTACAATTTGTTTCCTTTATTAATCAGTAAAAGTCACTGTATTGTATTTTTAAAGCCTCCTAACCATTAGTTGGGGAAAAAAAGCCTGGTCTAGAAACTCATGCATGGTTTGAACATAAACCTCCCAACAGTGTGGAAGCAGTAAAGTGCTGCACCACTGAAGCCTCATAATGTGTGTTTTGAAATTTACTTCATAAAAAAACTAGTGTGATTTTCTTAGCAAAGAAATGTCAATTTTGGTCCATGTTCAAAGCTCTGTACTTTTCAGTAGCTTTCACAAGATTTTAATGGAATTACAATAAGAAAAATTCATAATTGGGAGTACTGATGTTCATGATGATAAGATATTTATTTGCAGTAAAAATAAGAGTGACTTTATTAGTAAAGTTTTATCTTTTAAGTTTTTTTTTTTTAAAACTGATCACCATAAACCTAAACTATCCAAAGAGCATTCAAACACATTGTGGTATAACACAAAATAACTAATGTGAGAACATTACTTTTATATCTGAGGTGATATGGTGTCCAATGTGTCACTAAACTTACTGATGAATAATATTATACTGTTAAGTAAGTACAGAAAACACTTTAGACTTGCAGTCTAAAGTAAAACAGTACAAAACAGTATATAATAACATTCTTCTTTATTTTGTCTTCATAGAAGCGTGACTACAGAACTGAGTTTAGCCAATGGTGGTTAAAAGAAATGAAAAGCATTAAATTGCCAAATAATGGATCTGTGTTTGACTACTATCTGGACCCAGAGGCCAGACGGTTCTTACCATGGGCCGACAAAATTCCCTCCTTTCAAATGGATCCAGATACACCCCTACAGGTCAGTGAGTGATATCATAAAGTGCAGAGAAGTTTCAGTTCAACAATGAGATTTTTTTTGCCCAAAATCTACAACCCTTCTTTTGTTTTTCTGAATAGCATGCTTTGAATAGTTTTCTTTGTTTCCCAGCTTGACCCTTTGCTGAGAAAATTTTCACCCCCGCACCAAGCAGTTTTAATTTCACACAATAACAAGCTAATTTAGACTACTTAGCACATTAGAGAGGGTCAGTGAGCAAAGTGAAAGATAACAGCAGTTCCAGGCATGAGGTTAGTCTGCTGTCAAACACAGCATCTGAACACCAGATCTGATTACAAACCACCTTACACCCCCTCCCCCCACCCCATTTCTCTCTCTGTCCTTTCATTCTTATTCTCTCTCACTATTTAGGCTTCGTTGTTTCTTTTTTGTTTCATGAAAAAGTAAATTTAACAACCACTTTATTACAATTCCTTGTTTCCTAAATTCATTGTTCTATTAATCACTTGCATTTAGCATTTAGGTGAACTTTAAAGTTCTGCTTATGTCAGTCCGCTTTACTCTATTCTACTTTTTCTTTACTCTGTAAAGTAGGTATAATTTTGGAAGTGGATTATTTTTTAACACTGCATTGACACTGACATGCTGGTAGTGTGTAAGTGTGTGGCTGATAAGAAGGAGATGTTGGAGATTATAAACACTGTGCCCATTCACTAGAACCTTATTTCTTCACCTTTTAGAAGTTAAATCAGAGGATTTTGTTGCTGCACTGTGTGTGTTAAACATCCCCTGATCCTTTATCCTTGCTCACAGGATGCAGGGTACGGTATGTTGATGTCTGAAACAGTTTGACTGTGGGAGTAGTAGCTCATTGATGAAGGTGTTGGGCTATTAATTGTTGTGAAGGTTGTGAGTTCAAGGTCGTGAAATCAAATCCATGTGATTTCAAATCCTAAGTCCAATAAAGATACCAATGAGGTAAATACTAGCTGTGTTGGAATACCTAAATCATAAAATAAAACAATGTTGTTACATAAATAATGTTTTACTCTTAAATTAGGGGCAAAATATTGTGATTAAAAAGTTAACATAAAGATGTTGAGGTATTGTATTCATCAGATACAGCATTAAAACTGAATAACATTAATTATCATGTTCCAATTGTACCTGTCAAAAGGTGTGATGTATTAGGCAGCAATTGGACAGTCAGTGTTTAAAGTTGATGTGTTGGAAGTTGGATGATTGGGTGAGCAGTAGGATGTGAGCAACTTTGACAAGTGCCAAATTGTGATGTCTAAATGAATGGGTCATTGCAATTCCAAAATAGCTGGTCTGCTGTTGTAGAAAGCACAAAATGTGGTCCAGTGTGGGGCAAGCATGAAACAGGTGACACTAGGAGAATTTGTAACACCAGACATAATAGTTGAATTGAGTAAAGAACAATAAGGCAGTTGAATGAGGAAGCCTAGTTCAATGAATTACATTTTCATTTACTTTATTTGTGGATGGTCTGCGGTTTGTGTACCATTTGCATGTAAAAATGTAGCCCCTAGATGCACTGTCGGAAGTTTATTGTTAATGTGTGTTAATGACTCCTCCTGTATGAAAATGTGTTAAGGATATAGTATCATATGGGGGAAATTAAACAAAGTAAAAACATTGATTTTTCATAACAATATATTAAATAAAATGATATTACAACATGCTGTAACAGACATTATTTAAAATAGCCCAAATATACCAGATCATTTAAGTTGCTATTCAAACTGCTGTTGTAAGCAGAGAGTTTATGTTAAATATTGTGCAATGTGGGGAAAAAACAACATACAATACTACCAAATTGATACAGTGCTATATTTTGCCACTTTTTCACATTTAGTAATCCATAAATGACAGCTGGTGGTTTATAATGGCTAAATGGGGGTTTAAAATGGTTTTAATATATATTTTATCACTTCAGCTATTTATCACTTTACAATTCATTTTTATAGGCATACATTCTCAAAAAATAAATAAATAAATAAATAATTAAAAAAATAATATATATTCCAATCTCATTCCAATATTTAATATGTGAAATTTGTTAAACTTAATTTTGGGTGTGCTAACTTAGGTTTTAAACTACCAGTGTCTTAACATTTATTTTGTAACAGGATTGTATATTTAAAACTGGTAATTTGCTGATAAATCGTTAAAACATTAATACAGAAGAATATTCAATGTGTTTTTTTTTCAATTTCTTTAAACTGGGCACAGGCAATGTTGGTTCCTACAGAAGAGACAGTAAGGTTGCAGTATTTCATGCGTTTGTTACTGGAGCATGGTCAACCTCTGATGTTGGTCGGTGGCCTGGGCACAGGAAAAACCAGTCTAGTTAGAAGATTGCTGGACTCACTTTCAGATGACTACTCTGCTGCCAGTATACCTCTCCACTACTACACTACCTCATCCACATTGCAAAGTAAGCCCACACCAGTAGTTCATTAGAAACATTTATTGTAAACGCACTGATTTACATGATGCAGTTATACCACAAAGATTATGCAAACTAATATCTAGACATTATGTTATGTTATGCTATGTTATGTTGTATTAGCATCATATTAACATATATTTTAAAAGTTTCAAGGCAAATTGGGTGATTTATATGCTGCACAGATTTCGTTCAGCTCTGTGATGCACAAGGGGCCGAGCTAAGTTTTTTTTTTTTACCACCTTTCACCTAGTGAGCGCTTGGAATGGCTACAGGATTCAGGTCATTCCTCATCCCTGATTAAAAAACTTGGCTTTAGGAAAGATAGAGTTCTTATAGCTCAGAGGTGCCATCTGCTGGACCGATGTTCTCACAAATATATATCCTGGTCTCTGCAAACGAGCAGGGTTATTTGTTTTGGATTTTGTTTTCAAGATTGCTGTATTATACTGTTTCATCTTTATCCTGCATGTGCTTTATCTTATATGCCTATACTAATTCACTGGATTTGGAGTGAATTGTATAAATATTTATTTAGAGCTGCTAGAGAGACCTCTGGAAAAAAAAGCAGGCCGGACTTATGCACCAGCAGGAAGCAAAAAGCTCATCTACTTTGTTGATGATCTAAATATGACAGCTTTGGACAATTATGGCACAACTGAGCCGCACACACTTATCCGCCAGCATCTGGACTACAAACACTGGTTAGAATAAACTTCACTTTAACAGTGTTTATAGATTTAAATATTGATTCACCTTCAAACTGTTATGTGCTCACCTAGGTATGACACTCAGAAGTTGAGTATAAAAGAGATACATAATACACAGTACATTGCCTGTTTAAATCCACAAGCAGGTAGTTACACCATCAACCCCCGACTACAGGTGCAGTATTTTTAAAAGAAATATCTTAAAGCCAATTTATACTAAGATTGTATTGTAAGTCATTAAAAATGTTTATATTTTAAATCTCTTTTAGAGGCATTTTTCGGTGTTAGCTGTAAACAACCCAAGCCATGATGCACTAACCTCCATCTATAACTCCATCTTAAGCTTGCACCTTCAGACCTTGCCATTTAGCACCGCTGTGTTCAAGTGTGTCCCAATTATAGTGCAAGCAGCGATTTCCCTCCACAACCAAGTGATCCATCACTTCCTACCTTCTGCTACAAGGTTTCATCATGTCTTCAGTCTGTGGAATCTTTCTCAGCTCTTTCAGGTGACATTTTGGACATAAAAAGGATGGGTTGTTTTTTGGTACAGCTCAACTAGATATTAATATTCAGCCAAATATTTAGTAGTGCAAAGCCAATTTAATAAAGATCTTTTATTAAAATAAAAGTTCAGTTTTACTTTTTGTAGGTGCATATTATGAATGTTGTTATTATTATTATTTCAGGGCCTAATGTTTGCTAGACCTGCCTTTGTGAAACATAGTTTTCACCTGGTGCAGCTGTGGGTGCATGAGTCCAGGCGAGTATATTCAGATCGGCTAGCTGACCTGGCTGACCTGCAGCTTTTCCAAAAGCTTCAGACAGATGTTACACAGCAAGTGCTTGAGGTGGGCAATTTCAATGCAAATTATGCTAATTTATTTATATGTACATTCATATTATTCTTCAGGCTATTCACATTAGGGTATGCCACCCTCTTTTTTTTATCTAGATTTGGGATTTCCCCATGCCCATCCAGGGGAGAACGTTTCGGCGCTGGGCAGATACACCCAGGACAGGGCGCCAATCTATCGCTGGGCACACACTCACACACACAGACACGCACACAAACACACTCTACATGGGGCAATTGAACTTGATCCATGTTTTTGGGACTGTGGGAGGAAACCAGAGAACCCGGAGGAAACTCACGTGAACACGGGGAGAACATGTAAACTCCACCCAGATGGCGATTCGAACCGGGAATCCCTAGTGCTGAGAGGCGAACATGCTAACCATATATATATATATATATATATAAATTCAATAAAATTCATTAGAATTTCATTTAAATGTTTTTGAATTTATATGGGCTTGCATGGTGGCTTAGTGGTTAGCACGTTCGCCTCTCAGCCCTATGAATTCCCGGGTCGAATCCCCATCTGGGTGGAGTTTCCATGTTCTCCCCTTGTCTGCGTGGGTTTCCTCCGGGTTCTCCGGTTTCCTCCCACAGTCCAAAAACATGGATCAAGTTAATTGAATTCTCAAAATTGCCCCATTTAGAGTGTGTCTGTGTAAGTGAGTGTATGCCCAGCGATGGATTGGCGCCCTGTCCTGGGTCTATCTGCCCAGCGCCCGAGACGTTCTCCCCTGGATGGGCATGGGGAACCCCACCGCGACCCTAATAGAGGATAAGCGGGAGATAATGAATGAATGAATTAATTTATATGGTGCACGGTGGCTTAGTGGTTAGCATATTCTCCTCGAATCTCAATCTGGGTGGAGTTTCCATGTTCTCCCCGAGTCCGCGTGGCTTTCCGGGTGCTCCGGTTTCCTCCTACAGTCCAAAAACTTGGATCAAGGTCAATTGAATTCTCCAAATTGCCCCATATAGAATGTGTTTGTGTGCATGTCTGTGTGAGTGAGTGTGTGCCCAGCGATGGAATAGCGCCCTGTCCTGGGTGTATCTGCCCAGCGCCCGAGACATTCTCCCCTGGATGGGCATGAGAAACCCCTAATAGAGGATCGAGATAATAGATGGATAAATGGTGCATTTCACAAAACAGAATTGTCACAAATCAGCTTAACAAAAAATTAAGGCACTCATTACATAAACGAAAGCATTAGGAAACTAAAATGAAAAAAAATTCTAACTGTTACAGTTTCCTTTTTTGCACACTATGTTGGAAGTATAAAATTGTTTTCTTTTACTCATAATGAAATATACTTTACACTGTGGCTTCATTTTTATTCCATCTGTTGTTTCATTGTAGTTCTTTATTAAAAATTATCTGTTGTCATAATTACTACCTAGGGCCTTGAGGAGAAGCTTGAGCTGCCAGACCCTCTTATCTACCTTAACAGCGATGGGAGGACAAGCGAGTCTTGCTATGTTCCTGTAAACAGCTGGGAGCAGTTGAGCAACACTCTGTCAGATGCTCTTGATAGCTATAACCAGCTCTACTCCACCATGAGTCTTGTATTTTTTAAGGAGGCAATGCAACATGTGTGAGTCAACTTGTCACAGTATCTACTGTTATAATTAATTTAAAAATGTTCTCCAGAGACCAGCGATTCATTTTTGTCCACTATAGTGAACATTCTGTTTTATTTCATGTTTCTGATATAATACAAGGAACTCTGTTCTATGGTGATCTATTGGAAGATCTATTAAATTTGTGTTTTTTACATTTATAATAATGTTTCTATTAACCTAATATGTTAAATAAAGAGTATTATTTAATGTAATACTGTTAATAAAATTTTACTGACTAAACTTTTCAGCTGCCGGATCAGCAGAATCCTTACATGCCCACGTAGTCATGCCCTGCTGGTGGGAGTGGGTGGGAGTGGCAAGCAGAGTTTGACCCGTCTGGCTGCCCATCTTTGTAAAATGAACATTTTTCAACCCATCTTACACAAGGACTATTGCTTACAGAACCTGAAGGTAGATTTTCAGATTTCTATGTAGTCAGTAAACACCCTTATTAAAGATAGTTTGATGACTAATGAAATGTGTATGTGTTGAAATATGCAGACATCAGTAACAGTGTCTTATCATGTTATTGTGTGGTAGTAAAGCTGACAGTGTCCATCATTGCCATGAAGTGAGAATAAATGTAAAATGACAGTCATTCATTAGAAGAGATCATGTTTTCTTTTAGACATTTACCTTGATCAATACTCCCTCCTGCTCCGTGCATATCATTGATCTCATTTAGTCCTGTCTGCATGCGACGGCAAAGGATTGTCTGATCCCATTAAGGAGCCTGAGCAAATATTTCAATGCCCTATTGATGAGGCTGTGGCCATCATTTCCATTCATCAGGGTGTGAGAATCTCAGGGCACCTGACCATGTCTCATTTATTTAAACCCTCAGAAAAACCATTTCTGTAAACCCTTGGAGACAGATTGTCATTTATTTGTTGTCTGAGAATACATATAAACACAGAAGCATTTTAGGACAAAAGAAATATTGTTAAACTCTCTGAAACCTTTTTTTTTAAAACAGTCAATTTATCTCAATGATATTCTCAAATCATACTCTTTACGAATAAGACTCTTTAAGAATCAATCTATTTAAGAATAAACCTTTATTTTTAAATCTTTATCTCAGATAATTCCTGGGGAAATAAAAATAAATAATCTTTTTCTGAAAATAATCTGAAAATTAATTAATAGAGTAACATATGTATTATTAGATGATTTATGCCATCTAACACATACACACTGTCATGTTATTCAGCTGATTGTGTATACACACTGGTTTGTAGCCCTGCTTTTATTCTTTTTCCTCTATTTTATTCTTTTTCGTTACACTTAGCTGGACCTAGCAAACCTCTGCATTAAGACTGGAGTACAAAATCTTCCTTCAGTCCTCCTCCTTACAGATGCTCAGATTGATGATGAAAGCTTCCTTGTGATCATCAGCATCCTTCTCTCCTCAGGTAAAACTTTTTTGTACATGTAATTAACCCAAACGTTTTTTTTTTGTTTGTTTTTTTGTAAGTAGTGGGTGTTAGGTGTAAAAGGATGCCTACTATGCAACAGATTTTATGAACTGGCAACCTTTTCAGGACTATTTCTGTTTTTTTTCATCAGTCATTAATAAAAGCAAAGATGTGGTATAGCATCTCAGTGGCATCTCAGCTCACAAAAAGAAAAAAGAAAATTTGTAAAAAATTGTCAAGTCAAAAATAAAGCATACATTTCTTTCTTTTTATTTTATTTTTTACCTTTAACCTATCTATATAGAAATCCACACTCATCTGACAAGTGTGTAAAATAACTTCTGTTTATCATAGGACAAAGAAAATCCTGGCCAAGGTTTCAGATGAATATGTATTACCTTAGCTGTACTCAAACCTAATCCAGAAGCCGGACTTTTTTGTAGAGTTTAGTTTCCACCACCATATAGACAACATGATCAATTTTATTCATTTATTATTCTGTAATTAGCTGAACCAGATATATTACAGAGTAACCGGATAGTCCTTTTTTTAAACAGGGTTATAAAACATTATTTTTTATTTTGCTGGCAAAAATATATGCCAGAAATATTACTGACTTAATATTATCGATTTAATATTATTAGGGCGGGGTAGCTCAGTGGTTAGGGTGTTGCTACTTATAATAGTATGTTGCTTTGGATAAAAGCATCTGCTAAATGTAATGTAATATTGCAAAATGTATTCTGGATATACTAGATCGTCAAACATATTAATGTACTTAACTATTTATCCTACTCTGCCTGGCTAAATGAATTATTTGGACATTTTCAGTGTACCAGTTTGTCCTATCAATGAGTTTTTCTTCTCTAGTGGGTTTTTTCCTGAATGGCATTTTTAGTTTTAAGTTCACGATGATTTGTTTATATAGTACATTGTACATTGTCTTAAAACAGCTACATTTTCTAAAGTATTTCTAGTATTAAACATTGAAAGAACCAAGACGCATCATGGTTCTTCATTAGAAGGCTGATTCACAGACCTTTAATGACTTCCCTCAATACATTTCATCTGCTGTTGCACTGTTTATTGCTTACAAGTAGTAAACTAATAATAATGTTTAGTTTATATACAGGTGTTCAGTCCAACAGAGAACAAGTAGATGACAGGTTTAGCAGCAGCTGAAATTCATTGAGAGCAGTCATTAAAGTTTAGTAAATGAGGCTTTTGGTCCACAGCAATGATGGAGGTACACCGAGGTGGTCACTAACGCATCATCAGCATAGTTGCAGATGACAGGCTGCCATAGGGATAGGGGATAGGGAACTTAAAAGAAAATCAAGAAATTGGAAAAATCATGACATTGTAATTTAATAACAGACAACATTCAGTGCATAAAAACAGCTAAATTTGTTTAGTAATTCAGTCAAATGTTTTATTATGCTTCACTGAAACAGATGTATAAAATAAATCGTCTGCATTTTAGACAGTTGTATGCTGTCAACTTTGTAGGAACAATATGGAGAAGACTGGCTCCGAGTGCAAAAAGCAGGGTCTATAAGAACTTGTTGTATGTGGAAAAACTTTACAGCCACAGATCCCTAAGTTCAAATTGCCTTTCCAGAACAATTGAAGCTGTTATAGCTACATAGTGTACCCACGTTTGAGCTTTTTGATTCTTATGACGTCAGTATACATAACCTACTTTATTTAGATAATATGAATTATATAATTAAATGTAACAGATCTCTTTTAAGGTAAAGAGACTAGAACTGTACATAGCAATGTTAAGGCTATGTGTGCAATTGATAAAAAAAAAAAACTGATTATTATTGTCAACGATGTCTCTTATCGGTATTTTGTGCATTAATGGACTCTTTATAAAACACACTCACATATCACATGTACATATCACATTCTCAACTATTGGAGCTTTTGCTCTCACTGTCTCCAGAGACCTTCCTCCTCTTCTGTTAATACACATGCCACAGGGGGCCTCATTGTGTGCCTGTCTGATGAATGAGAAACACATGTAAATGTGGCTGTGGAAGTGAAGTAGATTAACGGTGATTGCAACATGCTGGCCTGCTATTGGGTCAAGCCCCCCAACACACAGATGGTGTTGCTCATCTGTCACTGATGTCAGATTGTGGGTCAACGACCTGTTTAGGGTATTTGAATTAGAAAGAAGAGTCTCATTATTTAAGTGTTTTTGGTGCTTTATTGTAAGAGGGATTATTGCTAGTGGTAACATAATATCGAACATTTCTCATGTGTTTTGAAACTGAAAACTGTTTACACACTCACACTGCTGGAACCTCATGTAATTGTGGGGACCACAAGCTGGGCCACACAATATAAATAATTCAGTTTTAAAGTAAAATCAATTTGTATGTTTATAGTTATGGCCACGTTATTATTAGAGTAAGGTTATGGTTAGCTTAGTAATAGTAGATATAAAATGAATGGAAAGCTGTGTTACAGCAATGCATAAAAACTAATTTGTGTGTGTATGAGAGAGAGAGAAATAGAAACAAAAAGCGATTCCCAAATCCAAGTTTATATATAGAAGTGTTTGGCAGACAACTATAGTGAATAGTCTTTGTACTGTTCCACCCATTTTACTTTTAATGGTTTCCCCCCCCCCCCCCCCCCCCCCCCCCCCCCCCCCCCCCCCCCCCCCCCCCCCCCCCCCCCCCCCCCCCCCCCCCCCCCCCCCCCCCCCCCCCCCCCCCCCTAGGATAAAGAATAGACTAATTATTTAGAAGAATGAAAGTGATACACAAACATAAGCACTTTAGTTACTTCAAAAACACATGCTAAATAATAAATCAGCTGTTACTGATGACAATGAATAAAAGTTAGGTTTTTGATCTTGCAGGTGAGATTCATGAGCTGTTTTCTGATGAGAACATAAATGAAGTGGTGAAGTCAGTTGGTAGAGAGGTGCGTGCTGTAGGTCTGTTGGACACCCCTGAGAACTGCTGGAAGTTCTTTAAAGACAGTGTACATCAAAATCTCAAGGTTTGTCTTGGCAGAAAGTTTAGTTAGCTCTTATTTTTAACAAAATGCTTACAGATTGCGTTTGTGTATAGGTGGTCCTGTGCATGTCTCCTGTTGGTAACACCCTACGTGTTCGTATGCGTCGGTTTCCAGCTCTGCTTACCTGCACTACAGTAGATTGGTTTCATGACTGGAACCAGGAGGCCCTGCACTCAGTCAGCTTACACTTTTTACAGGACATTCCAGGCATTGAGGTAAGTAATTTTTGTTTTTACTTTTCCACCAAAATTAACAACCTTTACATCAATGATATATACCTTGACTATTTTGTTTGTTTGAATAGTCCGATTAAGCGCATAGTCTATAATATGGTTGGGGGCACAGCAGGTGTAGTCTTGGTGCTACATACAGTAGTTTCAAATTAAATTAAAGCATCTTTGTAAGTGACTCTTAATAAGAGTGCCCAATAAATGTTACTAAATGTCAAAAAATGTTTGAAATGCTTAAGTATTAACCTTTTTGCATTACTGGAATGAAAACGCCATACCCTGAGGTAGCGGGACCACCCACACACTTATGTTCATATAATGTAAAAATGACACCATAGCCTAACAGCCCAGAGATCTGTCTGATGAGACCTTGGACTAAAATTGTGTCATGTGCATTAGCCACAAGACTTGTAGTGGCCTTTAGTTATTTAGACTGTAGATCCCTCATCATTAGTAGCTCTCGGAAGTGAAGACAAATTAATGATCACATGCTCCACGAGCATGATGACAGACACAGCTTCTCTCTCTCCCTCCCTCACAGTCTTTTTCTCTCTGTAATGTTTTCTCTGCTCCAGTGCAACAATCACTAAGCTGGATCATTTATGCTAATGAAGCAACAATGATTAATACACACGGACTGGCCCTCTAAGGAGTCACAGCTGTTTCAGACATTGCCAGATTGTGTGTGTGTGTGTGTGTGTGTGTGTATGTCAGTGTTGATGATTTGAAACCAGCTGTTAGCATGTAGTCTGTCAGGGTAATTGTTTTAAAGTCCATTTTCTGTACACTTTGTGTAGAAAATTTGAAGAATTTATTGACAAACTAATATATTGTTTAAATGTTTTTAAATAGATGTGTATGTTTGCCAGATTCTGATACCAGCGTGATTGTTTTTTCTCTGTTTTTATAGTGTGATCAAAATATTTGACATTGACAAAAATGTGATATGTTAAATATTTCAATGCCATTAATTTGTTGCTTGTAGCACTGTTGCTTTACAAAAACAAGGTCCGAGATTTGCTTCTGAGACCATGGACCGGGTACTTGCCTTTTAATGTTTACATGTTTTTCTCATGTCTGATTGCATTCCTTTTCACAGTTCAAAATATTAAATAATTAAACTTTTTTGGTCACACTCCTTTAATACGAATACTTAACCATCCAGAGTCTATCCCATGCTCTTTGCCTAATTTAGGATAGGATTCAACAATAAAAAAGAAGCCTGCTCTCCTAAATTCAACCTTATTGATAGCCAGACTTAGACAGACTTGCCATTTCTTACCAGTTAGTATCACCCTATGTTCTCAGCCAAATGATTCTAACCTCAATCCCAGCACCTATATTTCGAATTGAATAAGTCCAGCAACTACAGATTTGGAAATGAATCTCAGATTTATGAAGATGATATTTCAGGACCCGTCATAGTCGAGGATCTTAAAAAGTGCCTTATACAGCCAACTCCCTTTTGCATGCTGTCTCTGTTTTTCTTGGTCACTTTTTCCTTTACATTCTCCCACTCCTACTATCCCACGTTCTTCTTCTTCTTTTTCATTAGCAGGCCATTCAGGAACCCATCAGTCTTTTCATGGCCTATGTTCATGCCAGCGTGAAGCAGGCCAGTGAACGCTTCCGACAAAATGAAAAGAGGCATAACTACAGCACACCCAAGACCTTTCTAGAGCTGCTGAGGTTGTATGCTTGTCTGATAGAAAAGAGAGAGAGGAAGCTGGACCAGAGCTTGAGCAGACTGCACTCTGGGCTGCAGAAACTAAAAACAACAGCCTCACAGGTGATGAGTGTTCACAAGCATACATAATCTAACCCATGTAATTATACACTTCTGATAGCACCTATATATACTGATTATTCTGTCATTCTGCTTTTAATGTCCACTATTTCCACTTTTTATATAGAGACACTTTGTGGTTTTTAAATTACAGATTTCAGTCTGTATCTGAATACTTTAAAATACTGTTTGCCATGCACTTCAGTGATCAGTTCCTCACAAGTCCACAGAGAGCAGGTACTATTTACATGGTGGTGGTTTATTAATGTGTGTTGCTCAAGTGAATTAGACACATCATTCCTGTTTGAGCTTTTAATACCTTGATCTTAATACTCAATAGCATACTGGCTGAGAAAACTAGCAAAAATTAGATCAGATGACCTACTGTTTCTTATGAAACCTCTATACCAATAAAGTGTGACAACTCATTAAGATGCTGCAACTATGTTAGTATCGCTTTGCATACCAAGTCCCAAAGAATAACTAAAAGTTTGATGCCAAAAAAAAAAACACTACTACTACTACTACTAGGTTTCACCAGTGCAATATCTTATTTCTTGCTAATTTTCTGACCAATATATTATTAGGACAATTACTGTTTAGTTTCTAAAGTTTAGTTTATTGCCTTTCCCTCACCATATTGTCACTTACCTGATCATACTTTTTTTTTAAAAACAGTTAAGAGTTTATTGACATATTGACATATTGTTTATTGACAACTATGCATTACATACTTTTTATTTGCTTCAATACATTGATAATTTTTGTAAAATGTTTTCATTATCTGCATGTACTTTGTTATAAGATAATATTTTAAATTTCTAACAGACAAATGTAAAACTTAGCATAAATTTAGCATTTGTAGGCTAAAAAAACAGTGACAATGGTGACCTGCAACTATCATTTGCTATCCGTCTAATGTACGGGTTTTTAGTTTCATAAATACATACAGAATAAATCACAATTACATTCTCATGAAAATATTCACAGATAGAATGTATCTTATAATGTGCTCAAGTCAGTGCATTTGTTTGTTAGGTTGAAGAACTCATGGCTAAGCTGAACTCACAGGAAGTGAAACTTAATCTGAAGAACGAAGCAACAGAGGCTCTCCTCACTAAGATTGGGCAGCAGACTGAACAAATGAGCCAGAAAAGAAAGGATTGCGATTTAGAAGGCCAAAAAGTAAGCATATTTACTGTGCCAAACTGGAGCCTTTCACCAGTGTTTCTTGAGATAGAGCATATTGCAATGGCCATGTTGCTGTGCAGGTGGCAGCTATCCAGGCGGAGGTGACACGGAAGCAGAGGGACTGTGAGAATGACCTGGCCAAAGCTGAACCAGCTTTAGAGGCGGCCACCGCAGCTTTAGATACCCTCAACAAGGTGACAGAGCAATTTACCCTTGCTTTTTTAATTTACACTTTTATCTTTTTAATTAACTACTACAAATGTTTCTACTTTTTATATTTGTTTTTTTTTTCTAACACCTTATTTTAAATAGGATCATGGGTCACTTTTCTACATTTTCCTTTTTTTAAGTAGATAAAATATTCCAATATGTAAAGGCTTTTCTGTACATGCTTTAACATAATTTCTTCCTAATTTTATATTTTCAATTTAAACATTTTTAATTGATTTTACTGCACAGATAAACCTGACTGAGCTTAAGACATTTCCTAACCCTCCTGAAGCTGTGACTAACGTGATGGCAGCCGTGATGGTTCTTTTGGCCCCACGTGGACACATACCTAAGGATCGCAGTTGGAAGGCTGCCAGAGTCTTCATGGGAAAGGTAAACATGCTACAATGATCCCTGTCATATTCTCTGACCCACTTAACAGACTACCGTGAATCACATAATAAGGCACTGACTTTCTTTTATAGGAATGCATAGCATAACTCTCTGTATTTTAATTAAACAATGGCACATTGTTTGAGCTACTCCACAAAAATCGCAAACCATGTACTCTTTATAGGATGTACAAAGTCAAATTCTATTCAGCAAATTAACATATTCAGTAATATACAGGATACACATACGACACACTGTTGGTTTATTGGCTATATTGTAAATGACTAGTAAATTACTGTCAATACTCTGAGCTGTGAGGTTTTTACTAAAGAAGGACTGAACTACCGCATAAATCATAATCATAGCAAAACACTGTGTATTTTAATTAAACAACAAAAATAAAATACTAATGAAAATATTTACTATTTTAAAAATGAAAAACTAAAACCTTTTAGCATTTTTTTGCAAATAACTACTTTTATTAAATGGATTGTCTTTCTAATTATTGAAGTGAGAAGGCACATATCAGTATTTGTTAGAATCCTTACTCAGTTGAAAGATACATCTAATTACATTTAGAGGGTTTACTTTTATGTAAATGCTTGCCACATAGGATTTTATTGTATTACTATATGTTGCGGTTGTGGTTATGCATAGCATTTATGCAAGCTTGACAGTTCTAATAAGCTAGAGTGGGAACAGTCAGTATCGGGCTCATCAACATATTTTTCATTTAATATATTTCTGATGTGGCTATTGACATAAAACATTCACCAGATATTCTCTTTTTACTTAATTAAACTAATTACATATAAACAAATAAATACAAAAAATAGGTTATGTACAATAACGTATATTAACTCAAATAAAAAGTACCATGCTCACAAAAATATATTTAAGACTTAGTGTAAAATACGTTTTTGGCTATAACAGTTTAACGTTCTGTACAGAGAAACTAGTCATGCATTGTTCTGGTGTGAAAAAACATGTTAGGTTCCACAGGGCTTCTTCTATAAAGGCTAATCTTCAGTTTTTCCCATAATGGATTTATTACATTTTATAACATGTAATTTATGGATTTTTCTTTTTGTTTTGATTTCTATTTATGTATCAATTACTTGGATTATTACCAACATAGCCTATCAGAAAAATATTTACTGAAATATGTTGCCATATTCATTACTTATTTCCCCCGCTGTATTAATAATAAATTACATTGAAAAAAACACGCATTTAAATGTGTTATGTGGTAAGATCTAATGTTGATGTGGAGTGGAGTCACTGACCTGATCAATTGAATCAATTTGATTAAACACCAGTTGGTTTGACAGTTGGTCATCTATTTTCTTCTGTAGCTGGATGATTTTCTGCAGGCATTGGTAAACTATGATAAAGAGCATATTCCTGACAAATGTCTAAATATGGTAAAGCAGGAGTACCTCAGAAACCCAGAGTTCCATCCTGATCATGTTCGCACCAAGTCCTATGCTGCTGCAGGGCTTTGTGCCTGGACCATAAATATTGTGCGATACTATGAGGTAAGAAATTAAATATAAATAGAGTAAAAACAGGGTATTTTGGGGGAATATTTGTCACAGTGTCAGGAAATACAGAGGTTATTGTAGAAATGTGTAATAATAAAATTGTTGTTAAAAAACTTCTTTTTTAATATACACATTTATTTCAATAGCAAGCACATCAACATTTAGTTTTTTACTGACAAACCTAACTGGATTTTGTAATGTAGGATGTTGGAACAGAGATGAGTATGAGGAGGTAATAACGTTTTACAAGGTTCCAAAATTAGCAGTTTAACTGCTTAAAGCTGATGTCATAAATATAAGAAGAACATTCACAAAAGTTTTGTCAAGCAACATTATGCCATGTTTTCCCACTTTGTACCAAACTTTCTCATCTACTGTTATTACTATTATAAAAATGTCTAGAACTCTTAATGCAGAAGTGTTGTTTGCGAAACCACATAGCTGTTTCAGTTTGGCCATATACTTGCAAAATCATTGTCATTTAAATCAGCCTTGATCTGCATAAAAATGTTTTAAAGACCATAAATTAATTTAGCAAAAATAATGGTGTCAAGCCTTCTAGACCTTTTTCTAGAATATTTTTATTTAGAATAAAAATCAGTGTAGTAGTGCTTGAAAGTTGAAAGTGAATTTTTTATACCCTTCTCAATCCACTTTCAGATTATACCTTCCTATAAGTGATGGACCACCAAATATCAAAAGCAATGATTCAAGGAGACTTTATTTTATTTGCATTACATGTGGTACATGAAATGAAAACAAAACTTTGCTTAGCCAGTTTTACCCTAAAGCAATTAAGAGAAAATGTGATAAAATAAACATACCAAAAAAAGCAAGCTGTGTAAGAGGTGTTTCTGTGAATATATATCTCCATCTCATGAAAATTTCTAATACATTAGTTCTAGACTAATGAATCAATTTAGTTCTATTCTAGAATCTGTAGACTGTGATAACTTTCTGGTTTACAGGTGTACTGTGAAGTAGCGCCAAAGCGACAAGCTCTGTTACAGGCCAACACTGAACTGGAAAATGCCACAACTAAATTGCTCATTGTCAGAAAGAAACTGGAAGTGAGTCTTTTTTCTTAAATATAATAAATAAAATTATCAATGCATTTAATCACATTTAGAATATGTAAAATATAAAATATTCATTGAATTGTTGTTAAACTTTTTCTGTTGATTGATTACATGCTCAATTCGTTAGGATCTAGATGAGCACCTGCAGAAACTTACATCTCAATTTGAGCGAGCAGCAGCCGAGAAACTGCACTGCCAGGAGGAAGTGACACGCACCAGACAGACCATCGAGCTGGCAAATCGGCTGGTGGGAGGCCTGCAGGTATTTGGTACAAATGACACAGGTGTTTTTTCCTTATAGTTTTCCTTATATCATATGACCATTATTTTTTACTTGAATATTTAAATTTCAAAGTGAATAATAACCTGATCGAGATTATGGATTTATTTGATATAGAAAACATTCAAAAATGTATAAATTTTATTTTTTCCACTTTTTTATGTATTGCATTCTTACCTCTGTAAATGACATCTTTAAACAACATTAGATGTTTCTATGTCTATGATGCTTCCCCATAATTTTTCCCTACACAGTGAAAGACTTCCAGGCAGCACCCCAATGACCATTTTTAGAATGAACAAATATGAAAATAATTAAAGCTGTATTGTTTAGTTTGCACTGTTTTTTTTGTCTGCAAAAACTTGATGAAACCAACTTACTGTGTATAATCATAGTATAAACTTTAGTATTTACCCATATTTTCATATGGTGCCACTACACCATTTTAAGCACAACCACAAAAATTTTAGCTATTATATCGACTTTCACTAAGACATCAAAGAGTTAGTAGTCCTGGTTAAAATATAACCTTTAGATTTAATATAAAAATGTCCACTGCTGTTGGATTGCAGATAAATAAAATCTATAAATATTTTCATGGCATGTTTATTTTATATAATCCTCATTGCGTTTAAACTGTGCACGTCATATCATTCAAAGTTTAACAATAGGAAAATAATAGAATTGATTTTAAAATGTATGGCACTAGTTAATTTATTGCAGTTTGTATTTGATAAACTTGTTTGAATTGTCTGTATTTTTTTGGACATTTTTAATTTCAAATAAACTTGGGTTATTTTTTCCTGACATACCCAGACATTTATCCACAGGATTATCCAAAATCTTTACTCCTGTTAATGTAAAATAAAATGAATGTAATATTTCTTTTAGTGGCATTTTATAAATCATTTGTCATTCTTATTCAGGAAAATGAATTTGACCAGAACGAGACTGCTTGGCCTTTAAACATATCAAGACAAATGATTTGTCTGTATGCCACTGACCTGGAAGCAATAGTGTTTAGACTAATAAATCAGCCCATCTATATTTAATCATTAACTTACCGCAAAGCAACAGCTGTTGGAAATTAAAAACACTTCACCCAGGACTGAGTGATATTCCAAGCAATCCATAATACATTAGGCTAAAAATTATAGTGATTTTTAACTGTCTGAGAATTTATTATGTGACATGTTTTGGATGCTCGACCCTGAAAAACTGATAATAGGCAAGAATTATTTTTTGAGGTAGCATCATGTTAATATTACTAGTCCTAAACAGGGGTCAATTAAACTGTAGTGGAAAGAGAACTAAACTTTCATAGCCTGTTTTTGTAAATTGTAACTTTTTCTTTTAACTTTTAGCTTTCTTTAAGTTTGTTTGATCAGTGGGAAGGACTCATGGGGCTTGGGGCTTGTTTCACCTGTAAACTTTACACCTGCTACCACATGTCAGAAATAGGACAGTGTAAACAAAGTGAAGGTTTTTAAACAGGACACTGCATACTAAATCTAACAGTGATTCGTTCATAGATTCAAAAAATACATTACATCAATAGTTAATAGTTACTATGTGCAAAAAAAATCTAATTTTATGCTCTGTTTTAGTATTTAATTTTGGGATAAACATTTTTATTTATGAACATAGGCTAATATGAATATTTTATATATACTGTATGCTGCAGATTTCAAAAATTCTTTGTTTTATTGGATTTGTTAGAGTGGTATATTTACTCAAGTAGTATACACTGGCCACTTTATCAAGCAATTTTCTATACTTATTCTCCATACTATCAGTTCACAATCAGAAAGAGTAGCCCATTTAATGCTTACAGTTTGCATTAATCAACCTCTAATCTTTCACCACTGTTTAATTTACATTGTCAAAAGGATGCTGGTGGCTGGTCAGTTGTGGTTGGTAAATTATTGACCAGCAGAATTACTTAGATATTTTCCAATCTATGCAACACTGTAGAGTATAATCCACTCATACCAGAACAACACACACTTACACACCACTACCATGTGTGTATATAATTTAAAACTAGTAGCATAATAGTAATAACAGTCTGATCATTCCTCTGGTAAATAGGCTGAGAATGTGCGCTGGTCAGAGGTTAAATTGCAGCTAGAGGCTCAGCAGAAGACTCTGTGTGGGGATGTACTGCTGGCTGCAGCCTTCATCTCCTACGCAGGCTATTTCACGCTGCCTTACCGACAACAGCTTTTGGACTACACATGGAAGCCCTTCCTAAAAAATCTGAAGGTATGATTCTACTTGTTTCTTACTGACTTTTTACAAATGCCCTCTAGCATCCTGTTGCTCTTGTGTCTGAGCAGACAAAAAAAAACAGTGAAGCGTTGATCTCAGTAGTGCTACTTTTTGTTTGCTTTTCCTCACACCTTGTGTTCCAGCCTTTCATCCCACTGACAGAAGGTCTGGACCCAATTCTGTTGCTGGCTGAACACACCAACTTGGCTGCTTGGCACAACCAGGGCTTGCCGTCTGATAGGCTGTCTGTGGAGAACGCTGTGATCTTGACTAGCAGCCAGCGCTGGCCACTTCTGGTGGACCCTCAGCAACAGGCCAGCAAATGGCTTCACAACCTTTATGGCCCTGGACTGAAAGTGCTGAAGCATGGGGAGAAAGGGTAAGCAGAGGCATCGTTACATTTTAGCTACACTTGTGAATACCTGACTGTGGTGGAAAACTGCTATAACATTTGTAACGCGTCACCTCAGATATCTGGACGTGATTGAAGAAGCTCTGGTCTGCGGTGAGGCAGTGTTGATTGAAATTGTAACAGAGAGAGTTGATCCAGTCCTCGAACCATTGTTGTCTAGAAACACTACAAACAGAGGAAGGCAAGTCTTCTATAAACATCACCTTATTTACTTTTTGGACACACAAATGTATTTTTTCACTAAGTACTTTTGCATTTCATTTTG
The DNA here is from genome assembly GCA_019802435.1 of Corydoras maculifer. Taxonomy (NCBI): domain Eukaryota; kingdom Metazoa; phylum Chordata; class Actinopteri; order Siluriformes; family Callichthyidae; genus Corydoras; species Corydoras maculifer. The sequence continues at coordinate 25,947 of JAFMOD010000491.1, forward strand.
ATTTGGAGGATCCGTTACCCAAAAAAGCTTAATTCGATACTCCAGTGTGACTTAGTACAATTTGATAGCTTAGTGTTTAAATCATAGATAAATTACCATTGCATGTGAGGAATTGAGGTGGGGCAGTTGTATTGATCCTGCTTTCAGAGTGGGTGATAGATGGGCATTTGTTTGCTCATATTCTTTGTGCAAGCTGAATATGGAGCAGCTCTTCTGAGGTGACTGATCAGCTTCCTTTACACTAAAGGGACCTAAACAGCAAGTATTATTGGCTGATGAGAAAGCTGGTGGAGACACTGAAAGCTATGAAGGCAGATACCGAACTGAGCATGCATAAAAAGCTACAAGTAGAGCATTTGTCTCAGCTTAATTATTTCACTTAATCTTTTTTTGTAGTTTTTATTTACATTTGACATTTAAAATATTTTTGCACCCTAGCTTTTGTCATCTCTTTTTTGATGAGAAAGTGTTCAAAATCAAGATATGACAAATTTGACTTTATGTTTAAATACCATACGGGTAAATTTTTAAAACAATATTTAGGTACACTAATGTACATATATCTGGGTCATATATCTGTACTGTAAGCACTTGCATTAATATTTTAATCTGTTGTTTAGCATTTAATTCAAATCACACCTGTTTCTGCAATCAAGCGTTAAATCGTACTCTAGTTTTATTCCACTGGGTGACCCACGGACCGCTCCCCACCCATGATCAATTCAGTGCGGTCGCAACAGCCATGATGAATCTGGTATGGGTCCACAGCTGAAGTTCATTAATAATTGGAATGTTGCAGAGTGTAAAGTAATGAATACTAATTATTCCTTTCATGTCTGACAGAGGTGTATGAGCCAATCCATCAGCAGGGACTTTAATTTGGTGGAATAATGGTTCTATCAATAGTACATTAATTCCGTCTTGTGAAGATATAGAGTTGAAGCAGACCCAGGCTTTGGTGCCGGAATCCCTGGCTAGGGACACTGGCTGACAAGTGTAGGGTAATTAGAAAAAAATTAAAAGCCACCAGGTCTGGTCGGCCAGGCCTGATTTAATTGAAATGCAGATTGGGATACATATTGGCTGCTGGGAATATGATCTTCCCAGTTTTATTTAATGCTATTTGCCTGTTTTGGCTGCTGAATGCATTTGTCTTTTTACTGTGTCATACTCATTAGAAAGCTGGCAGTAAAGCACTTAAACCATATCCAATGATAAGCTGTGAACCTTTCACAGAGTGCTGTATGCCACAAGGTTTTAGGAAGTAAACACAGTAATTTCTAGATTATAACTAATATAGTTCACCTATAAATATAAACCTTTTAACATAGCCTTTTAAGATTTTAAACCAACACTTTTAACCAAAATATTCTCTCCTAATTATTAAACATAACCTGTTATTACCTTCATTGTATGATAGTGTTAAAAGTATGCAATATGTGTTTCATCGAGGTGTTATTTGTTAGTTAACCTATAAGTTCCATAGTATAAAATTCAATGTATAAATGTCTATTCCAAATGTTACAAGGGACAATAAACTAAACTAAATTAAACTGAAAGATATGGTTAAGAGTCGGGCATTCTATTATAAAAATCAATTTGATTAAATAAAAATGAGAAAATATCCAACCAAAACCTTTTCAAGGCACTTTTTCAGAGCACACGGACATGTCTATTGGTAAAATGATTTAGAACTTATAGTAGTATGCACATAGGGATCGGATCAGAATTATACATTAGGTATCAGACTATACCTACTGAGTTGTTGTTAGTTGCCAATTTGCAACTTTGCTCAGCTTATGGGTTTATTTACAAGAAATTGAATTTTAATGATCAACCGATTGATTGATTGATTGATTGATTGGTTAATTTCTGGCCGTATTCTGTTCTATGACAGAAGGTATTTTGGCCACATCATGCTGCATACTAATGTGGTTTCATCATAAAATCATGCTTGCAGGTCAATCAGGCTGGGAGACAAGGAGTGTGAATATAACAACAGGTTTCAGCTCATTCTACTCACAAAGCTGGCCAACCCACACTTCCCCCCTGAGCTGCAAGCTCAGACAATGCTTATCAATTTCACAGTGACACGAAGTGGTCTCGAAGAACAGCTCTTAGGACAGGTGGTCAGCCATGAAAGGCCTGACTTGGAAACAATGAAGGTCAGACACAGAGCATTGTTTGCAAACACAACAAACTGTTTGACATGTTACGTGATTGCTATCTTTATGCAGATCATGTCTTATTCCAAAGTGTCTCTACAGTGGGATACTAAGGCTACAGCGGGTTTCTTTTTTATGTCTAGTTGAAGCTGAGCACCCAACAAAATCTGTGTCAGATAGAACTGAAACAATTGGAAGACGAGCTGCTGAGCAGGTTATCTGACGCAGAGGGGAGCTTCCTGCAAGATGCAACATTAGTGGAACAGTTGGAGCACACCAAAAAAACTGCTACACTCATCCAAAAAAAGGTTGGATTCTTCTAATAGGCTTAATAATAAAGTTCCTCATTGCACACATTTTTGCACAAGACATATTTAATTTATATATATATATATATATATATATATATATATATATATATATATATATATATATATATATATATACATTCTCCGGTTTCTTCCCGCAGTCCAAAAACATGTATCAAGGTCAATCGAGTTCTCCACATTGCCCCATATTGAGTGTGTATGTGTATGTCTGCGTGAGTGAGTGTGTGCCCCAAAACGTTCTCCCCTGGATTGGCATGAGCAACCCCCTGCAAGACTAGCAAAGTATAAGGCAGAAGATAATGGATATATATATTCATTCATTCATTATCTCCCGCTTATCCTCTATTAGGGTCGCGGTGGGGTTCCCCATGCCCATCCAGGTGAGAAGGTCTCGGGCACTGGGCAGATAGACCCAGGACAGGGTGCCAATCCATCGCTGGGCACACACTCACTCACACAGACACACTCTATATGGGGCAATTTTGAGAATTCAATTAACTTGATCCATGTTTTTGGATTGTGGGAGGAAACCGGAGAACCCAGAGGAAACCTACGCAGACACGGGGAGAACATGGAAACTCCACCCAGATGGGGATTCGAACTGGGAATCCCTAGCGCTGAGAGGCGAACGTGCTAACCACTAAGCCACCGTGCCGCCTAATGGATATATATATATATATATATATATATATATATAAACATGCTTTATGCTTTCCTGAAGGTGTTTTAAATAAAAAAAGAGTATGTAATGTCAAAAACCCATATATGTTGCTGTGTCTGTCTAACAGATTGTAGAAGCAAGGGAAAATGAGCTGAAAATCAATGAGACTCGTGACATCTACCGTCCTGTAGCACAGAGAGCTACTCTTCTATACTTTATCATTAAAGAACTTCACAACATTAACCCTATGTACCAATACTCATTTGAGGTAAAATACTATATGACTATATGAAAATGTACTTTATTGTTTTAAACTTATTCATTTGTTTTATTCTTATTCTGTATATCTTATTATTCTCAGTTATTAAACTTGTGTGTTCCTTGCCACAGGCTTTCAGCACAGTGTTCCACAATGCAATTGAAAAAGCTGTAAAGTATAAAGATATAGCAGAGCATGTCCACTTGCTCACTGAGGCTGTCACTTACTCACTCTACATATACACCAGCCAGGGTCTCTACCAAAAGGACCGCCTCACTTTTCTGACACATATCACCTTTCAGGTATGTCACCACTGGCACCAGCACCCACCCCAGCAGACATTCCCTCATCACTTGGACAGTGCTTAATCACTGCACTATTCTGTCGCTCATTACCTTCAATTAGGTACTTTCAGAGTGATATGATCCATTGCTATTGATTACCTCTCAGAGTCAGAGCTTACTTCTCTCTCAGCCTGTTGGCTTTCGCAGAAGGAAGGGAGAGGAGAGCCCTGTGAGGACAACACCTGTTCTGCCTGCTGTTATCTGTTTACTGTCCTTCCTTCTATTACATACAACTGAGTAAATGTACTTATTTAATGCCAATTAAAGCAAATCTCACAAAGGTATAATGTTCATAATACCTTTTTTTTAGATTTTGCTGATGAGAGGATCCATTGAAGCAGAAGAGCTAAATATACTTTTACAGTTTCCTATATGGCCGAGTAGTGGAAGTCCTGTAAGCTTTCTGTCTGCACAGACCTGGGGATCCATTAAAGTAAGCTTAAATCATATTAGTACTTCTTTTGCATTGACTAAATCCAATATACACCAGAAATATACAACAAAAATGTTGACAAAAATAATCATTAAAAGTGATCATAATTTATTTAAATGTAAATAATGTCATGTAATGTAATCTAATGCTCAAGAACAATGGGGTAAGATACTATGTCATTCAATTACCTAATTCATTCAAAATTATATAGTTTGACCCCAGAAGTATTTAGAAAATAATTTAAGCATTAAATACAAAGAAACAATATTAATTTTAAAATCTCAGCTGTTACGGTGGAGGCAACATTACACCACTCGACCGGCCCTTATGTGGCCCTTGTCTTTACTGTATATCCTATACTTTTGACATTAGTCAAACACCATTATTACTGAATTAACACATGTAATCGGTGTATTTTTCTCCTTCCTTCAAAAAATAAATGATTAGGGACTGGCAATCCTTGCAAAGCAATGCTATTTGAAACTTCTTATCAGACATATTAATGATTGAAAATAGCTTGTGGTTGTTAGCAAAATTGGTGTGAAAATAGTAAACCCCAAATTTTTATAATGTGAATTTAGCTTGTCACTAAAAGTTCATGGCAGGTTTTGCAGTGTGCTTAAGTTTGACATTTTAGACATAAGGAAACACCTGTTATAAGAGTGTTTTTCTTAAAAAAATTTTTAAATCTTTTATCAAGTTCGTTGGAGCTGGTCAGGTGTTCAAGCAATTAGAAAACAATATATTTGAGTAATAACACAGTCTATGTACACATTGTGTATAGGAAATAAAACCAGTAATTAAATAATGTCTTAATACTATTCTAATAAAGTAATTTATTGTACTTAAAATTTTAACAAAACAATGACGATCATGTGAATGTGTGAGAATTTCTGAAAGTTTAAAAATTAAAGAATTAAAAAATTACTAGACTGAGAAATTAATTTTTTTCTTTGTTACGTTTGATTGCAATTAGGGCTTGTTTAAGTAAGTTCCATAAAGCTAAGTGAATCTTATTTTTTTCTAACCTAGCAATATCAGAATCAGAACACTTTATTAATTCCAGAGGGAAATTGCAGTATATATGTTGAATATATGGTCATGGCAATAATACACATACAATTTTACATCTAACATCAGGCCCTCTCAGCATTGGAGGCATTTCGTGGTTTAGACAGAGATGTAGAGGGCTCACCTAAGCGCTGGAGAAAGCTAGTGGAATGTGAGTATCCTGAAAGAGAGTGCCTCCCACTAGACTGGAAGAAGAAGAGTGCTCTGCAGAAGCTTATTATCCTAAGGGCATTGCGTCCTGACAGAATGAGTTACGCTCTCAGGTACTGCTCTCTAAAAAGTGTTTGGTCCCTCATCATGGTATGAAAAAGACTATTTTCAGATGAAGGCTATTAAAAGTCATTATTTTACAGCTGATTATTTAGTTGGTGTGATGTCAAAATAAACCATCTGGTTATATATATTTAAGGGAAAGGTAATTTATATGACTCAGAATATAGATTTGTTTAAGCCACAACATACACAGGCATTGTGTTGAACTTACACAAATAAAAAAAAATGTGATTCAAAAAACTTTAGAAGGAAATAATTTCATTTATTCACATGTATATATGTTTCTGGCAAAGTTGTGTGTAAAAACCCAAGCACCAGTCTTGTCATTGTTAGAATCCATGCAATCACATTTTATATATTACCTGTACCCTCACATTTGAGAACGTCTCGGGCGCTGGGCAGATACACCAAGGGCAGGGCGCCAATCCATCACTGGGCACACACTCACTCACTCAAACACACTCTATATGGGGCAATTTGGAGAACTCAATTGAACTCAGTTGAACTTAATCCATGTTTTTGGACTGTGGGAGGAAACCGGTGAACCCGGAGGAAACCCACACGGACAACATGGAAACTCCACCCAGATGGGGATTCGAACCGGGAATCCCTAGCACTAAGAGGCAAACGTGCTAACCACTATGCCACCGTGCCGCCCTCATTTGGAATAATTGCACAAGTAAATGTAAATATGTTTTTTAATAATGATTAGTGTTTATATATTTATATTTATGATAGAAACTTTGTTAAGGAAAGTTTGGGTCCCAGATATGTGGAAACAAACAGGATTGAATTTGAGAAGTCCCTTGAGGAGACAAATTCAACAACACCAGTATTTTTCATCCTTTCTCCTGGAGTCAACCCATTAAAAGATGTGGAGGCAGTGGGTATGTCAGTGCTTTCATAATTTCACATATTCTTAGTCTTTTTTAAGTTTGTATGTTAAGCTGTCTTTTTTGTTTTATGAGCAGGCTTAAAGCTGGGTTTCTCTGCTGAACAGGGAAACCTTCACAATGTGTCATTGGGACAGGGGCAGGAGATTGTAGCTGAGAAAGCTTTAGAGATTGCAGCTAAAAAGGGCCACTGGATTATTATGCAGGTACAGTATAAAGTACATCTTATGTTATTTATTACACAGGCAAATTACACATCAGTTTAAAAGGCCTGCTTAATTTTAAAATACACTACATGACTGTTTTGCCAGTGACTTTCAATAAGAAGACTCTCAATACAACTGTAAGCAACTTCCATAGTGCATTGTGATTCAGTCACTCAAACCAGCCAAAGTCTGGGGTCCATTTGATCACATATCTTTTTTAACATTAATGCATCCTGATGCATTCCCAAAAGGACATGGTATGGTAGATGTTCTGATGACAGCACATGAATTAATATTAAGCATTAGTTTTATAACATTCTTCTGTGGGGAATATGTGTTACCGTCTGTTAAGACCAAGGATGAACTGAAATCTATTGTAGTTCCGATGTTGAGAATTCTGAAAAAACACTGAATGCCCAGATGAACACCATTCCCACAGTGAAGCATTGTGCTATGGGGCCTTTTGCTTATATTTAAGAAGTTTTGGAAAAAAATAGGTGAGATGAAAAAAATGTATGCGCTGTGGTAACCCAAAGATTTTCTTTCACATAAACAAAATATTGGTAAGATCCAACCAGATCCCAGATATAAATCCATTTGAAAACCTGTAAAGACGCTTGAAGAAGGTGGTCCACAGAAGGTACCCACATCTAATCTAAAATGTATTTAACAGATTTAATGCACTTTTGTTAGTAAGATAATAAGTAAAGGTAATAAGTAATAAGTAATAATAATCATAGGTACTCAAAAAGACTGAATGCTGTTATAAATTCAAAAAGGATATAAGTTCAATTGTACATATATTTCTGCATATAATTTTATTCCCCCACAAAAGAGTTACAGTTTAAATTGCATAATAAACTCTTCACTTGTTACATCACTAAATCCTGACATTTTAAAAAGGGTAAGCATCTTCTAGCCACTGTATTAGTCACTAACCACAGTGCATAAATATAATCGTGACTGCATAAGGGTATTATCACAATAAGGGCAGCTCGGGTTAAGATGAACTAACGAGGTGAGATCTTTATGTATAAAAATAATAATAACATTAAAGTGACTTGCTGCTTCACCTTTATTTAATTTGCTTTTCTTGGTTTATTTATTTGCCTTAGAATGTGCATTTGGTGGCACAATGGCTGGGTCATCTTGAAGAATTGTTAGTGAACATGGGCCAAAAAGCTCACCCAGACTATAGAGTATTCATGAGTGGACAGCCTGCCTCAAGCCTTAATGAACACATCATTCCTCGAGGCATCCTGGAAAGTGCTCTCAAGCTGACCAGTGAGCCACCCACAGGCATGAATGTCAGCCTACATGCTGCACTGGACAACTTTAGCCAGGTCAGATCATTGTCTTTTTTATTTTATTTATTTATTTATTTATTTATTTTTCATAAAACCCTGTGTTTCAGTTGGTACCCCTGTATTAAGTATTTTTTTAACATGACACTATCAATAATATAGTTGTTCTTTCATTTGTTTTATTACATTTAGTCTTAAACTCGGGGATAATAAATGCTGACTTTAAATCATATGCAGTAAAATGTTGTGTCATAACTTACCTTCTTCAGCATTAAAGCAAATTCTTCTTCTTTTGGAAAACTTTAATGCTGTAGAACTTTAATGCAAAACTCACACTTAAGCACACTTTAGGTCGCGTAAACATTTATTGAACACACTAAAAATAAATGTGTTCTGAAAAAGAATAGGAATAAAACAGACAGAAATATTATCCCACATTAAATAAATAAAAATAAACTTAAACTTAAGAAAATACTTTGCTCTCTATAAATAAATATCTCCTGTCAAAATTATAAAAGTTACAACTCTAAACATGATGCAGAAAAACGTGAAAAAATTCCACAAAAGCAAAAATAACAAATCAAAACATCAAATTTTCTTTGTTCTTGGACATTTTAGAAAAATAAACTTAAACTTTAAATATCTTTAAATATTTATGTTCTCCATAAAAATTTTCCTGTCAAAATCATAAAATTAAAAATATGAGCATGGTCCAAAAGAAACGTTTCGCCAGGCCATTAATTACAACAATAATAGATCAATGTAAAATGATCTCAGGCTTTGAGTTTGCCACCTATGCTGTACAATAATTTTTTATCTTAACGTCACTAATCATGGCTATGTACAAATTTTGGCTTGTGGCTAATTAATATTCTTCCTTTCTTAATGAAGTATTATTTGATTGATTTAATTATTACTTACTTTTAGCCATTTTAACAGTACATTTGGTCATTTTGCAAATACAATCATCTAAAGCAACTTACAAGCACTGGCCCAGCCATCATATAGCAACCCTGGTTAATGGTCTTGTTAAAGAGACTCCATAACCTTTGGTGGAGTGAAAAACACTGAGCTACTGTGCCCAGAGTAGGTCAGAGCTCAATGCTTCAAAAAAAAAAAAAAAAAAAAAACTATTCTGTACAAAATGGCTAGAAATTGTTTATTGGCACACTTCCCTGAAAAAAAAAAGCTTTCTACACTGAGAATTTTATTGTGTTTATGTACCCATATACCTTTAGACATATAATGCATTTTCACTAATTCATTCTAAATTTAAATTTAATACTGATGATTGGTGCTTTTAATAAAATTGTAATTTACATTTTATATACAAAACATTTAAACACTTGTGTAGTTGTTTTTTAGTAAAGCATGTACCTATGTGTTTCTGGCATTTAATTCAAAATTGCATAATTTGTTATGTTTTACTACAACAGGACACCCTGGAGATGTGTTCTCATGAACAGGAGTTTAAAAAACTCCTCTTCTCTCTGTGTTATTTCCATGCTTGTGTCAGTGAGCGAAGGAAATTTGGGCCACAAGGCTGGAATCGCCGCTACCCATTTAATAATGGAGACCTCACCATCTCCACTAATGTGCTGTACAACTACCTGGAAGTCTCTTCTAAAGTAAGTTTTAAAGTAACCTTATAACTTATAATAAAAGTTTAATACAAAAGTTAGGATATTTTATTTTTTAGTACTTACATAAGCATGATAACTATAGAGAATATGATGAAATCTTCAGTTCATTTTATGTTAATTTATTTAAATTCAGACACATAGGAGAAAAAAAATAATTGTACAAAATTGAAATTTACAGTTTTAAGCTTACAAAACGCACAAATAGCCAAGGGAATGAAATCAAGGAAATAAATTCTATGGTATTTATCTGTGTTTTAATTTAAGAAACCTTGACAGGACCTTGTCAGTTGGGGACTCATCCACTTTAAGCATCTGAGCAAAATTAACAGTAGAAAATGCTAATATGATGATGTATGTATGGAATACATACATGCTCATTACAACAGAAAACAAGTATATTAAATCAACAACAGATACACTGATTCAGTCAGTAAATGACTAACTGCAGCAGGTGTTGCGGTCTGTCTCAGCAAAGAGTGGTATGAAAAGCATGGAGCACCTTGGACAGATCATCAGTCAACAATTTACTTAATTATTAATCAGTCATTGATTGAATACATTTTATCATGATTTGGACTTTACTTAACTTTACTTAATAATCACATCAAACTATATCCAAAACTGATACCAGTTATTGAGACCAAAATTGAAAGCAATGCTCAGTGTTATATATTATTTTATAATTGTATTGTCTCAAAGCAGCCAATTTGATCATGATGCTGTGTAAATTATTGAATTTTAAGATAATGAAAGTGGTTGTTTCTACATTTGAATAATCCGTTAACTGCTTTAATGCCAAAACCACCAAAATATGCACCTAAAGCAGTCTATTATTTTCATGCATTATTATTTTGATATGTTACAAAAAGGAGGCTCATTCTAGCTTCTTTCTCTTCAAATGTATACTTTGTTTACAGCCAGCGAAAAAAAAAAAAAAAGAAAAGAAAACATGGGACAGATGTACAAGTGAGATCTCATAATGCATTTTTCTTCTTTTTGCATCATTCTGGTCACAAACAATTATGCTGCTGGCATCTACCCCCTCCCCACCAGAAACGAATGTCCTTCATTATGTTAACCAAACAGTAACCTGTGCGTGCGTATACAGGGGATTCATTAAGCGGCCAATGAAGCATCATGCTAAATGTAATTACACACACTGCGTGTGACATCTCGCACCACTCCATAAGTGATCACTGCAATTAAGCCTGATGAAGGAAGCAATTTGCAAAACAATACAGATACAAATGACTGCGAACTTCCAGCTTTTGTCATCTGTTCTGAAACACAAGCTTACACACTTATAGACTCCATTACAGTAGTACCTGGTCACATGGTACACATGCATCTGTAAAAACACGCTAGCTACAAGAATATAAAATTAAATGTCTAAAATTGTATACAGAGTAATATCATATATAGATAAAAGAAACTATCAATAGAAAACATTGAAGAATGTCAGCCATACCGAAAACTTATTCCATCATCTGTTCGGTAGGTGCCATGGGAGGACCTTTGCTATCTGGTTGGTGAGGTCATGTATGGTGGACATATCACTGATGACTGGGATAGAAAACTCTGCTGCACATACCTACAAGAACTCATCAATCCAAAGATGGTAAAAACCATTCCACTGAAATATGAGAAAAGAAGTCGTTCAAATTACAAATAATTTTAATTAAAAAAAAGTCATAATTGATTTAAAAGCTACTATGTGACAATGACAATGTGGCTTTATCATACAACAGACACTTCCAAAATTAATTAAAAAGGACTCCAAAATTTCAAGGTCAATGTGTATGATCTCAGTCTTTATGGACAGGTTATTTAATGTTAGTAAAATTGTGTGATTTTTATTGTGAATTGTGATTTACCATAACACAATGGTATATTTTGTATTTTTATTCTTTTTTTTTTTACAATGGTGCTGTATTTATATGTTTATCAATAACATTTTTTTTTGTTCCTAAATGTAAACTAAAAAACAAATCATATAAATTAGACAAGGGTATTAGACAATCATATTTTTATTGAGGAAAATGAAATATTGTGTATCTGTAAGATGAAAAATATGTGAGCTTTTAGGATTAACAGATAATGCAAGAATTAAAATAGTCATGTGTTTTCAAGAAAAAAGACAATCACACGGTGGCTTAGTGGTTAGCAAATTCACCTTTCAGCGCTAGGTATTCCCGGTCCAAATCCCAACCTGGGTGGAGTTTCCATGTTCTCCCCATGTCTGTGTGGGTTTCCTCCGGGTTCTTTGGTTTCCTTCAACAGTCCAAAGACATGGATCAAGGTCAATTGAATTGTGAGTGTGTCTGTGCCCAGAGATAAATTGGCGCCCTGTCCTGGGTGTATCTGCCCAGTGCCCAAAACTTTCTCCCCTGGATGGGTATGGGGAACCACCCCGCGATCCTAGTAGAGGATAAAGTGGAAGATTATGGATGGAAAAGATGACAGTGGTGTGAGTGGTGTGAGTGCTGTTTTATGTAAAGAATCTATCAAAGTCTGAAAGAAAAACACTGCATTTCAGCATAATACCCTCATCCCATCTGTGAAAAACAATGGTAGTAGTATCATAGTTTGAGACAGATTTTGGTAACACTTTCTATGAATCCGCTATTCATGATGCATTATAAGTGCATTTATAATGCTTTATAACATTTGACATAAGCCTTTTTAATGTACATATATGTTCATTCATAATCATGAATTGTTATAACAATTTGACATAAGTCTTTATAACACCAAGTGACATAATGAAACCAAATATAAACTTATACAAAACGTTTAGAAATTCTACCTTAAAATAAGATGATTACACTTTACTGCAATTTTTTTCAAAGTGGTAATTAATGACAACACAACTTTATGCCTTTAAATAGAGCTTATAAACTTTTATAAACAGTTGTGAGCACTTATAAAGACATTTTTAGGAAAATTAAACACAAATGCTCTATAAGACTTTATGTCACTGGTCTCTATATTAAGTTTATGAACAGTTAAAATATATAGGTTATTATGCATTACGCCACATTATGCATTATAAAGCCTGACATGTCCTTATAACACTTTGTGTGGTTATGTACATACATGGATATTAACAAAGGCTTATGACAAGTATTATAAAGCATTATGAATACTTTATAAATTTATAAACCTGTTAATATTGCATTATGAATTCCGGATTTCCGGTAAAGTGTTCCCCAGAAATTTTAGCATCTGGTCCAGAACGGCATTGAATGCAGATAAATGTCACTACATTGTGTACATTTGTATACAATCTGTCTGACTGTGGAGTAATGGAGTTAAAACATTTTGATGAGCATCAACAAATCTTTTTTTTTAAATATTAACAAATGTTATTTTGACAAGATAATCCATCACCTCACAGAATGATTATTTATTGATTGATAAACTTTATTTATCCCACAATGGGGAAATTCAAAAAATATTTCACAGGTGTGCTTTAGGTTTAACACAATAAAAGGCTCTCTAAATTTGCATTAATTTTTAGCTGAAATCTTTTATTGATGAAATTGATCATTCTTTTCCAGTACAACCCAAATATATTCAAAAGGTCAGGAATTGGAGGGAAATACATGAGTTTGTGCATCAATCAAACAATAATTTTTTGACTGGATAAGTCGGTCATTTACTATGTATGTATGTATGTATGTATGTATGTATGTTTCTATGTGTGTATAGTCTGTTCTCTAATAGTCAGGACACTAGTAGTACCACCACAGAGCTGGTATTATTTTGTTAGTTCATTATTCTCATTGTAGCAGCATCAGTTAGGTGCTTAAATGAAACTACAGCAGATCTGCTGCACTAAAAACCCTACAATATGTAGGTTCAATGTAAAACTACAAAATCCATCTATATGGTAAGTGGTAAAAATAGACAATGGAACAGCATGTACTGACTGGTACTGTATATATAGAGAGGTCAATTCAAAGACATGTTAAGATGCAGGTCAAAAGTTATATATGATTGGTTATATATGCTCTGGTGGCATCTCGTGTTTTTTTTTATTTAAAACCTCAACCACAAATGCACAAAATAGTAAAAGAGTCATATGAATGTCATTGTCACATCATTAATAACATGTTATGTTTTTTTTCTCTTTGCTCAGTTTGAAGCTGAGTTTTTCCTCTGTCCTGGTTTCCCTGCTCCTCCAGATCTGGATTATACAGGATATCACAGCTATGTGGATAAGCAATTACCAGTAGAAAACCCAAGTCTTTATGGCCTGCACCCCAATGCAGAGATTGAGTTTATGTCCATCACCTCTGACTCAATATTTAAGACTTTGTTGGAACTGCAGTGGAATGAGTCAACTGGAGATGAAGCAGAACATAGTGTTGAAGACAAGGTTATAAAATACTCATGATTAGGGTCAATACTACAAATCCATTTCATAATAATGATAATAGATTTTATTTTTGCATCATGTACTGAACTTAGGTAAAAAGTGTACTGGACCACATGCTGGACAGACTGCCTGATGAGTATAGCATATCAGAACTTGGGGCTAAAACAGGAGAGTGCAGTCCCTTCATACTGCTCTGTTTACAGGAATTTGAGCACATGAACAAACTACTTTCTGAGATCCACAGTTCTCTCACAGAACTGGATCTGGCCCTAAAGGTAAACCTTAAATATAATCCCTACTAAGATATACAATATATAGGCTATGGTATCCGAAAAGCTAACCAACATCATATTTCAAAACCAATAACATTAGTATTAATATAAACCATGAAAGCATTTATCTTTTTACACATAACTTTTTATTTTAAGTTTAAAGAGCAGGAGAAAATGTAAATACACAAGAATATAAGAATTCTTGGCAGTTTAGCTTCAGTTATCCACATTTAGACATCGAAAGAAATGCAATGTTTTAAATTCTTTTCATCATAATGTATATTTTAATAAACATTGGCAAAGTCAGCAAATATTGTATTGCTTAGCATATTTGAATTATTATTAATAAAATATTAATAATGGTATTATTTATAAAATAAGGAGAGAGCATGAAGACAAAACCCTAACCTTTTTCTACTGTTGTTGTCTATTAGGGTGAATTGTGCATCTCCTCAGACATGGAGTCTCTGTATATGGCTCTGTTCTATGACCGGGTTCCAGAAAACTGGAGCAGACTTTCATACCCCTGTACAAAACCTCTGGCACAATGGTAGCCTGAATTACATTGATTCTAAATGATACTACTTAAAACTGTTTTATTTATTTTACAAAGACAGGTTTTAGTTTTATTTTGTTTTTAAATTCACTCATATGACTGTAGTTATCTACACAATATCACATAACTGTATAGGTAACTTGGTGACATATAAGCTAGATGTTTGCTACAAGTATTGCAATACAGAAGTAAAATATAAAAAATGATAGTCTTAGCTTGTAATTGGAATTTGATTAATTAGTATAACCTCTGATTGCTTTTAATGACAATTTTTTGGTTGTATATAATTATTGAAACAAGTCCACTAGTTTTCAGTTTGTAATATATTCAGATGTTAATTATGGTAGTAAAGATTATCTAACGTTTTTAAACTGCTTAAAACAAACCAGATGTAGTGTTAACTGTGTTCTAAAATGTATAGTACTATAGAACTGTGTGTAAGATTAGTTAGCTTGACCTTTACAGACCAAGGAAAAGACACACAAGTGACCTATTAATTCATACATTCTAAGAATAACAATAAGACACTTAGCAGCACATTCTTTTAACCTTTACTTGTGTAGGTTCAGTGATATCCTCAGTCAGTGCAGAGAGCTGGACACATGGACTCAAGACTTTGTGCTTCCAGCAGTGGTTTGGCTTTCAGGCCTCTTTAACCCCCAGTCTTTCCTTACAGGTAAGTAAGCAGCATACATAAGTAAGCTGAAAATAGCAATTATAATTATAATTATTAAGGGCACAGTGTTGCAATAGTTAGCTCGCTCCTTACTGCCTGGGCTGGGTAGGTAAAATGAATTTTGTGTGGAGTTTACATGTTCTTGCATCTGCATGAGTCAGAGGATTTGGTTTCCAACCACACTCTAATAAATGCTAGCAGGTGAAATGATAAAAAACAGTTTGTTTTCTTTGTCGGTTTGTCCCACACAGGTTGAGCAGAGTTAAAACTATATTTAAGAACAAACACTTAGGAGTTATGCTAAAATTCTTGTCAACTTTTACAAATTTATTTGTAATTATAAATACAATTTAATTTAAAAGATGTAAATGTGGGCGGCACGGTGGCTTAGTGGTTAGCACGTTCGCCTCTCAGCGCTAGGGATTCCCGGTTCGAATCCCCATCTGGGTGGAGTTTCCATGTTCTCCCCGTGTCTGCATGGGTTTCCTCCGGCTTCTCCGATTTCCTCCCACAGTCCAAAAACATGGAACAAGTTAATTGAATTCTCAAAATTGCCCCATATAGAGTGTGTCTGTGTGAGCTAGTGTGTGCCCATCGATGGATTGGCGCCCTGTCCTTGGTGCATCTGCCCAGCGCCCGAGACGTTCTCTCCTGGATGGGCATGGGGAACCCCACCGCGACCCTAATAGAGGATAAGCGGGAGATAATGAAAGGATAATGAAAAATGAAGATGTAAATGTACATAAGAGGCAGTACTTCTAAATAAACGGGAGAAAAAAGGTGGGCTCTTTCACTTGTAGTTGGCCTTGAATAAAAGTGCCTGCTAAATAACTAAATGTAAATGTAATGTACTAAAAGGTTGTTTCAAGTGGAATGAGAAAAAAGAAAATTAAAATAAGTTTGATTTGATTTGATCTCACCAAAGTTTAATTCATTGGTAGTTTGTTGGTTTCTGCAAGCAATCTCGGGATTCATTGGGCAAAAACATGTAAATGCCTCTGACAATCTTCAGGACAACACAAAGACAAACACATTCATTAACAATGTCACACCAAGAGGTCATTTACTTACTTGTGGGAGAAAACCAGAGCTCCTGGAAGAAACCCAGATTGGATACAGAGTGAACATACACACTTCACACAAACAGTCCAACGCTAACCACTGCTCCACAGTGCCCTCTAGAGTGTAATGTGAGGTAATTACTTTTTTCATTCTGTAATACTCATTCATTCATTATCTCCTGCTTATCCTCTATTAGGGTCGCGGTGGGTTTCCCCATGCCCATCCAGGGGAGAACGTCTCGGGCACTGGGCAGATAGACCCAGGACAGGGCGCCAATCCATCGCTGGGCACACACTCATTCACACAGACATACTCTAAATGGGGCAATTTTTGATTATTCAATTAACTTGATCCATGTTTTTGGACTGTGGGAGGAAACCGGAGAACCCGGACACGCAGACACGGGGAGAACATGGAAACTCCACCCAGATGGGGATTCGAACCGGGAATCCCTAGCGCTGAGAGGCGAATGTGCTAACCACTAAGCCACCGTGCCGCCATTCTGTAATACTGATTACTAAAAAGTTTTAAGGGCAAGATATGCAATTCTTAACTTAAGGTAAAGTTTTTTGCTGTTCTAAGTCAGCATGTGCATGTGTAATGTGTATTTACAGTGGGTTGCAAAAGTATTCATACCCCTTGAACTTTGCCATATTTTGTCACATTACAACCACAAACATAAATATATTTCACTGGAATTTAATGTGAAAGACCAACACAAAGTGGTATACAATTGTGAAGTGGAATGAAAGTTATACATGAATCAACAATTTTTTTACAAATAAAAAACTGAAAAGTGCGATGTGCAAAATTATTCAGCCCCCCTGAATCAATACTTTGTGGAACC
>JAFMOD010000491.1:49251-127992 GCA_019802435.1 Corydoras maculifer
TCAACAACATGAAAGCATGGATCCATCCTGCCTTGTATCAACGGTTCAGGCTGGTGGTGGTGGTGTCATGGTGTGGGGAATATTTTCTTGGCACTCTTTGGGCCCCTTGGTACCAATTGAGCATCGTTGCAACGCCACAGCCTACCGGAGTATTGTTGCTGACCATGTCCATCCCTTTATGACCACAATGTACCCAACATCTGATGGCTACTTTCAGCAGAAAAATGCGCCATGTCATGAAGCTGGAATCTCAGACTGGTTTCTTGAACATGACAATGAGTTCACTGTACTGAAATGGCCTCCACAGTCACCAGATCTCAATCCAATAGAGCATCTTTGGGATGTGATGGAACGGGGGATTCGCATCATGGATGTGCAGCTGACAAATCTGCGGCAACTGTGTAATGCCATCATGTCAATATGGACCAAACTCTCTGAGGAATGCTTCCAGCACCTTGTTGAATCTATGCCACGAAGAATTGAGGCAGTTCGGAAGGCAAAAGGGGGTCCAACCCGTTACTAGAATGGTGTACCTAATAAAGTGGCCCGTGAGTGTATATTGTACACTTTGCAGTTCTACATTTACAGACTAGTCCATTTGCTTCTCAATGGAGATGGAGTTGCTCAGAGTTGCATTTTAACTAAAGGATTTTTTAAAACAGTGAAAAAGCTGTTAAAAACAAGTAGCAATTGGAAAAACTCAACACTTGTGTAAAATATATAAACATGCACTCACATGTGCATTCTATTAGATTTATCTACCCTATTGATTTAAAGTCTAGAGATTTTTATTTTTTTAAATCGGATGCTGTCTACTGTATTCCAACAACTAGTTTTCACCAGTACTCTAAAATACTCAGTATGAAGTGAGCTACTTGCTCAAAGGCATTACGCAAATTGTAAAGTGTTTTTGGAGCATTTGGTTCTATGCAAACATAGCTGTAATACTTACCCATGTGTTCAGCCTGATATTCCCGAATGATTCGTACCATGTCTGCCATCATGTGCTGAAATATAAAACATTTTTCATCCACTTGTCTATACAAATTTAAATAAAGATTAATAGGATACAAAAGTTTAAATGTATTTTAAACTTACCAGCTTCTCAAAGTTTATCAAATTATCAAGAAAGGTTTTATTTCCTTCATGGATGAATGTGATATCTAGTGGAAAAAAACAAGATTTACATATCAGTAAAGTTTTATGATGGAACTGTTTAATGAAGTCATGAGAATCGGTTTGAACCTTTCAGAAGCAGAGGTAGAAAGGGGATCTTTGGAGATTTCATCTTTTTAAAGGCATCCCTGTAAGCTTTGTGATTAAACGATGGGTCCTGCAATTACACATACAGTAATGAGCAAAACTATGTGAAAATCCACTCTGACATTTAAGGTAAAATTAAAGTACTATATTGAGACAACAGAATAAAAAAATAATTACGGCAAAACTTAGAAGCAACCAATAAACTTGACAACACATTACTTCAATAAATCATTTAATAAGACCACAGACAGAAAAATGTATTTTGCTTAAAGACTTAAAATGGTGTTTGTGATGTCGGCTATGTCTTTATTGAGGAAAACCTAATCTATTATCACATTAATTCATTATAAATATGTATGTTTTTTGAATTGGCAGAAAATTTAAAGGTAAATTTAAAGTCAGCTGATTTTTAATTTATTGTGATAATCAGGTGTGAGTGGATGCCTCGTTTTTTTAAAAATTATATTTAAAATCTAATAGTCATTTGAAGCCATACATACATTTCTAAGGACATCAGAAGAAGATCTTGATGGTAATTAGTCTGAATAAAGAGGATGAATCTAACTGAACAATCCACAATCAGACTGTTATTACTCTTCAAAAGGGATTGACATTGACATTTGACATTTCATCATTTAGCAGACGCTTTTATCCAAAGAGACTTACAAGGTGAGAACAGAGTAAAACAACATCCCTGGAGCAATGAGGGTTAAGGGTCTTGCTCAAGCACCCACATTGGTAACTTCAGGGGACCTGGGATTTGAACCGCCAACCTTCAGATCGATAACCCCAATGCCCTAATCACTGAGCTACCACTCCCTGTATTGGATTGCCAAAGACCAAAAGCAAGAAGTGTAATAGTAGGTCACAACCCTGGAGAAGTTTAAGAAAGTTTTAGGCAGATAAACAATGTTTCTTACAATGTTTAATATGTTGAGGAGTTTGTCATTAGCAGAATACTGACCAGCAATGGCAGGCATAGCAAGGTGGAAAGGAGGCTACTACTAAAACAAACATTGCTGCAGGTATGCAGTTGTCTCAGATTTGTCTATATGTATACCAAAATTAGATTGGTAAGATTTCACTTTTTGTTGAAAAATGCAATACATTTTTTCTAAAAGTCAAAGGGAAAATAATTTTTCCAGAGTACATTTTATTCAGCATAAAGAAAAAAAAAGAATTTGCCACAATTCTGTATTTAACTTATATGCAAGAAATAAAGAAGAATGAGAACTGTATACTTACTGTCAAACTTTCAAGCTCAGAGAACATCTTTTTGAACTTTCCAGGAACTTTCTATTGGGAGAGTAGAAAAATAAAATGAAAAAAAAAGAGAACTGAGAACAAAATAATACCTTCAACACTGTATTGATCAAAATTTAAAGGCAAACTTAGATGATAAACCTGCTTACCTCCCATGTCTGATTTAGTCGGCTGACAGCTGGCGTATTTAATCCCATTATGATTGCAAAAAATGAGTTCAGGTTCTTTTGGGCTTTGCAGCTACAAGAACGACAAAGGCTGTAAAATTTCAGTCCATTTATGCTAAGCTATGTAATTACCTTGAAATATAGACTATATTGTTACATAGATTACATGGACAAAAATATAAAGAAATACACATTTTATTAACTGATTTAATAATTTGTTATTCAGACCCACTGACACGTTATAAAATTAAACACCTAGCCATGAATGTTAGGCAATCTTATGCTTCTTACATTGTAAAAACTCTTTGGGGAAGACCTTAAGATATTCAGGAACGACATTTCCCCAAATTACAATAAAAACATGGTTGGGTTAGCATATTTCTCATACACAACAATATTTACAATCTAACACACAAACACACTCACAAGCAACCCACCATGCCCCCACACAGGAAACATAGCAACTTAAATTTATTTTCTAGAATGTTTTATACTGCAACCTATGCAGGTACGGTACAGGTATGCAAAGTTCACACAAAAGGGAGCAATTCTACCATAAATTAAAAAACATAACATTCCTGCTGTGAGGCAAGAAAGTTAATCTATGTGGCAACATGCCTTCCAAATTCATGGAACTCATGTAAATTCATTATTTTACATTTAAATGACTGATGGGTATTCCTGGAATGTTAAGGTTACTCACTGGGCTGCTATCTTTATAAACTTCTTGAAGAGCTGCACACGTTTGCAGAGATCAGCACAAAGCAATACTTCAGTCATCACCCACTGCTGAACCTCATTGCAGCGCTGAAGAAGCAGCTCCAGCGCCACTGTGTGGCCAAAGCAGGAATCCCGACCCAGAGTGAAATAGATCAGCTCTTGCTACACAAAAACAAGTATTTGTATGAAAAAAGTGTAATCCTCCTGCTGAGGGTTGTGTTGGGGTCTGTGCCTCTGCAATTTCCCTCTGGGGATTAATAAAGTACTGTATTCTGATTCTGATGTGCCAGGCTTAGTAGTTAGCACGTTCGCCTCTCAGCTCTAGGGATTCCCGGTTCGAATTCCAATCTGGGTGGAGTTTCCACGTTCTCCCTGTCCTCCCATAGTCCAAAAACATGGATCAATTGAATTCTACAAATTGCCCCGTATAGAGTGCGTGTCTGTGTGATTGAGTGTGTGCCCAGCGATAGATTGGCACCCTGTTCTGGGTGTGTCTGCCCAGCGCCCGAAACGTTCTCCCCTGGATGGGCATGGGGAACCCCCCCGCGACCCTAGTAGAGGATAAAGCGGAAGATAATGAATGAATGAATATTATTATGTTGAATATCTGGGGGTTATTGTGTAATTATGTAAATAAAAACAAACTATGAAGTTTATAAGAAATGTATTTATTCTGCTTTAAAAAAAATTGTACCTCATGCAATTTGCTGAAGAGACTCCAGTCGTAGTTAGTCAATGACACAGCTACATCCCATGTGTTCATGCTTATCATGCGGACTGTGGCCTGCAGCAGGTGTGAATTATTGGTGATGGGGCTCTAGTGGAAAATTTATAGGCATTCCATGAATACTGTTGTATTACTAAAATGGATTACAGTAAAACATATAGACTGTCTCTAACCATTATGTCTGTCAGGTCTTTTTTACAAACACATAACCTGCTCACAGCTATGAGGGAGTCCATGTACACACACTGCTGTGGCTGGAGCAACACCTTCTCTGTAAATCGACCAGCAGGTTGAGAGAGAGAAAAAGAGCATGGAGAGACAGAAAGAAAGCGAGAGACAGAATGTAAAATTTTTAACATTATACCAGCAGAGGGCAGAAGAGTGTAGTAATTCTTACACAAGCTTTTTTGGGGGGGGGGTAAGAATTCATAGTTTAAATACAACAATTATTTGATAAATCAACAACAATGTTTTTAATATCTTACTAAAGCAAGAAGGCAAACAATTGTGGATAAATCATAGGAAAGTGGTGGTATTAGACAGGATGCATGGCAGATGTAATTAATCACACAAGTAATTAATGGCATGCGGGATTATACAGTAGTAATAGTGTTAAAATTGTGAAAGACAGGTAAAAAGGTTTTTTTTTTTTATATTTAAATTGACCACCACAGAACCCTAACAATATAAAAGTCTTTGGGAATGGCTAAAAAAAAAAAAAAATTGGGATTTTTCAACATTGAGAAACCATAGACAAAACATAATGTAATTGTGAAGATGATTAAAAACTGATTAAAACTAAATAAATGTGAACAGTTATTAAAGCTACAGGTGTGCAACAAAAAAAATTAAATGTAAGCATTTTTGTTGTGTGGGCGGCACGGTGGCTTAGTTGTTAGCATGTTCGCCTCTCAGCTAGGGATTCCCGGTTTGAATCCCCATTTGGGTGGAGTTTCCATGTTCTCCCCGTGTCTGCGTGGGTTTCCTCCGGGTTCTTCGGTTTCCCCCCCACAGTCCAAAAACATGGATCAAGTCAATTGAGTTCTCCAAATTTCCCCATATAGAGTGTGTATGTGTGCGTGTCTGTGTGAGTGTGTGCCCAGCGATAGATTGGCACCCTGTCCTGGGTGTATCTGCCCAGCACCCGAAACTCTCCCCTGGATGGGCATGGGGAACCCCCCCGCGACCCTAATATAGGATAAAGCGGAAGATAATGAATGAATGAATTTTTGTTGTTTAGTGTCTGTGTGCAACCACTTTGATCTAGGGTCTGGACTGATGACCTTACTGTGTAAGCTATACTTTTAATATTTTAAAAAGTATTTAAAATATAATGGAATAAGAAACAGTATAGTAACGGCCTGAAATAAAGGAGTGAGGACTAAAATTATTAAAAAAAACTAAACTACATAGAGCTAAATGATGTAGACTTGTACCTCTTGTGTAGGTAAC
Source organism: Corydoras maculifer (assembly GCA_019802435.1). Taxonomy (NCBI): domain Eukaryota; kingdom Metazoa; phylum Chordata; class Actinopteri; order Siluriformes; family Callichthyidae; genus Corydoras; species Corydoras maculifer. Next base: position 54,844 of record JAFMOD010000491.1, read on the forward strand.
AGCCATCAGCACTAGGTCATCCACAGAACATTCAAATCTTTCAGCCACTGCAGTCAGAAGCTCTTGGGCTGTAACTGCACTATGTGTCTTCACACTTACGTATGAGTCCATGGTCACGTACAAATGACACAATACTTAGAGAACACGAATGAACACACACACACACACACACACAATCACTCAAGATGCCATAATAGTACATAATGCTCTATTCACAGTTCAAAAATGCCATAAACATGAATCCATCTTCTGCAATGATGATATGTTACAACATGACCCAATTTTAAATCCTGGTGTTTGAACCTAAAGCTCAATCTATCTTAATTTATGTCTCTTCGTGTCCCTGGTGGACCCTAAGAAGATGGTATGATTTTTTTTAAAAATGGTGAAAAGAAAAATGAGAGAGAATATTTCATGAGCATACCTTCCGTACAATCCCTTCGGGCCACTCTCATGGGTTGCCAGCTCTCCTTCAGACTTGACTGGTGAAAAAGAGTCTTATTCTGATAAAAGGGATAAGAACAACCTTAGTATTAGAGGAAGAAATGAAGAAAGAAAAAAGAAAAATTTTTAAAAAGTAGTAAGAATGAAACGAATACACTGCTCAAGTTATACACAGACATACAATTCATTATCAACGGAACATTTAGACTAAACATTTTGAACTAAAAAAAATTTTTTTTTACAATGTTAACATAATCCATTTGCTCCAGATTATTCACAAAATAGAAAAGGAGTATATCAAGGTCATGGAATGGCCTAGCCAGTCTCTTGACATCATTCCCTGAAGCTTGCAAATTCCAAATGCATGCCTAAAAACCATAAGGATTTGGAGATGATCTGCAGAGAGGAGTGGGCCAAAATTACTCCTGAAGTGTATGCAAACCTTATAAAAATAACTACAAGTAACGCCTGACTGCTGTGCTTGCAAACAAGGGTTTTGCCACCAAGTATTAAAAGATTACTAAATTAATTTTTATTTCTCATTTCATGTAATTTTCTCATTTTTCCTTTTTATATTCCATGTGTCACTGTTAAAATAAAGCTGAGATAAAAACTTAAGACGTTTCATTAATTATTTTGTATTAAAACTTTTAAAGTCAGTAGGGGATCAAATATGTATTTCCTCCACTTGTTTAGAAGTTTATTGTTGGGTATTCTGAGATGCATTCAGCTTATTTAAAATAAAACAACATGATAATCAATATAAATATTGTGCCTCACTCAATGTTTAATCCAATGCACTAATTTAAATATATGACAGAAATTGTGTGTAATAACCCCAGAATATAAACTGTTGATGAACATACTTTACACTTTTCTGTTATCAATAATCATGTCCTGGACAAGACCACTGACATTACATTTCTTTGTTCTGAATGTTAAATTTAAACAACACAATCGTCTGCAAGCCCTAGCTTGCATTGTACACCAACAACATGATTGGCTGATTAGACCGTTTTAATAAGAACATATACAAGTGTTCCTAATTAAATGCTTGCGACTTTACAGTAGTTTGTAGTATTTGGTTTACAACAGTCAAATACTACCTTGTATGCAGCCCAGTAAGCAAAACATTTTACATGGCTAGTTTGTGTGTGTGTGTGTGTGTATCAGCATTTTGTTATAATTATTAAATATATTAATAAAAAATATATAATTGAATGAATATAATGTTTTTTTTATAATAAAATTGAACTATTATCCTTCTTTGAAACAATGATACAGTTTAAACATGCGGCTGCACATCATCATAAAATAAACTTGATATGTTAATAGAGGCCTAAACATTTTTCACAGATCGATACTTACTTTTCTCTGTGGTGAATGGTCATCCACTGTGCTAAATCAGTTTGTGAAAGAAAAAAAAAAATTATGTCTAGCACATCTTTAATCTGATATCTAAAAGACTTAAAAGGTTGGAATCCACAGGATATAACTTCAAAAATATTGTATCACATACATTATGATGATAATTTTTATTATATAAGATCATATCATATAATACATTGTGTCAAATTCTAGTTAGTTCTACTATCAAATAAATGTAGTGGTGGGGAAAATATATTTTCTTGTGGTGGAGAAGAATAATGCAAGTACAATTGCATAACAAATATAAATATATGAATGTCTAATTTGCACCCAAGTACATTACTTGAGTAAATGTATTTATTTACTGACCAACACTGGTAGTTTACAAGTACTAGTAGTAAAGTAGTTCAATTACATAATTTTTTAAACTTTTATATTTGGCAAAATAGCCTGCCTTTAGCTCTAATAATTAAATTAATTAATTAAATCTGATCCTTTCAATGTACATGCACAGAATTATAAAAAAAAAAAAAAAAAAACAAGAGCCTTGATACTGTGAAAGAGTCATCAGCATGGCATTTATTTTTTATCCATGTATTCTATTCTTCTCTTTGTGTAAAGTTGTTCAGACTTCATAGATGGAAAGAATCTTGGTAATTCATTAGAATAAATTATTTATAAATACAGCTTTAAAGAAGCTGTGTTCCTTCTTTCAGGCATGAAATAGATTCACTTATTGGAAATGATAATTATTCTATGACATTATTCTATTATTCTGTACTCATACTTTGGGAGCTAATGATATAGTTAAATCATCCAGAAACATTGTGAAATTGTGAATATGCTTATATTGTACTATGGTAAAACTGTAAAAAGACACTTAATGCACATCGCTTGTGTGGCAGGATAGCCGTGCTGCGGGGAGAGAAGGAGGAGATGTCGACTTTGATTACGGTTATTTATTGCACCGGACATGGCTTTTCCCAGAGTGTATGCCATTTAAAACTGGGAACGTCGACCACGAGCTGGTGGGACAGTGGGCCCCGACCCAGGCTTTTGGTGTTCTAGTGGGTGAGACAAGTGGAGGTTCCAGCAACCACAATCGAAGGAGAAGACACGGAAAACATCTGCAGCCGTACTGCGTTGGAACTGGCGCTTTCGTGTTTCCATCAGCTCGGAAGCACGAAAGAGCCTACTCTCTCTCTCCTTGCAGCTTAAACTGCTTGTGGGGCAGTATAGCAGGATCGGCATAGAAGGCAGGGCTCTTGTTAATCGACTTTGATTACGGTTATTTTATTGGGTGGGGGGAGAGACCAACCACAAGCCGGTGTGATGGTGGACAAGGCACCCGTGCGGAACAAGAATACAGTTATATTAAGTGCATCATCTATTTATACTTTTCTGATATTTTACTTCTGACTTGGAAAACCTTTACCCGATTTTAAAAAAAATTATCTATCTACTTTTCTATTTGTGAATGATACTTATTTAAAATTATATCAGTTTAAATATATATCAGTATTGTTACATTTATACAATGACCGACAGATTAAAAAATCAGAATATCCAGGGGAAATTACAGCACTTACTGTCTGCGTTGTATGCGCAAAAAATTTTGGAGTTCCTTTATTTCTTTTTCCAAAGATGGATATTCAAACAAGTCATCTAGGACACAGCGATACAAGGTCTAACAAAAGTGGGGAGGGGGAAACACAGTAACTCTATGTGTGTCAGTCAGAGAAGTTAGTTCTAAACTGTAAAGTAAAATGTTGCAAAGACATAAAATTCACATTTAAAGTCAATAACAAATATACCTTTAGGGATCGTTTGGTATGCTCATCATCCTGTAGAGTGTCTCTGTAAAGTATGATCCACTGGGAAAGAAGATAAAGGACTTTATGTTTCCTTAACATAGTCTCTTTATCTTCTTCTTTAATTTTGGCTCGTTTCAAACAATATGTGAACAACAAAGCAGTTAAGGGATCAAAGCAGAAAAGCTTTATAAACTAGTGTGTTCTAAAAGGGCAGCAGCCTGGTTTAAAAACATGCATTAATGGATGTTCCAAATGAACAATTCTGGGATGCACTTGAACTAAGTGCAATTTGAGCCCTCTAATATAACGCTCTGTTCACATGGATCTTCGCTTGTATGTGCATTCACACCAGGCAATTGAAATGTGGCACAAGCTTTAATGTTGTTAAGGATGGATTCCTGTATGCAAGAAGACTAAATGAAGACTGTTGAAGACAATATCAGGATGCGGTCTGTGCAATCAGACCTCAGTTCATCCTTATAGAATTTAGGTACTAAACTCCTGTACTTAATACTTCCACTTGTGCTTTGATATCTCAGGGCAGTTCAAAACAACGGACTGAACATAACTTACAGATAACTCCAAAATGTTTAAAAGGCATCCCCAGGACAGTCAGTTTTTCAATGGGTGTTCATCTTAATCCCTTAAACTTTTGAAAATAGGATATTTTTATCCAACAAAGGTCAAGCCTCCATTTTGTAACTGCCTGAATAGTAAAAAGGATATTGCTGAATTAGTGCTTGGCAGAGTTCACCAATTGACATAAATACAGGATAGGTCAGTAGAAAATCATTAAGGAGAATCTCTGAAAATAAAAATGAAAATTGTTATCAGTTTAACAAACACAGTTTGCACAGATTTAATTACTATAGGCATTTCATTGAAGTTCATTAGTATTCTGAGACAAACAATTATTTGTAAATTAAAAGTTCCATTAAGTAGAGCACTTTTTATTAGAATGAAATAAACAGGCTAAAAACAGGTCAGTAACCAAAGTTGGAATATTAGGCATTACACACTATGAATGGTTTACAATATGGCAGAGGTATTCTTTGGGCTTTAACGGGTATAAAATTGTCCTCATTTACTTTTGCACGGCTTAACAAAAATAGAGCAGCCCAAGTTATTGTTACAGGATTAGTTTGGATAAACCAGTTTTTACTGCTGTGTAAAGAACACAAATGTACACACATCTTTAACCCCTATTTATGCAAAAAAAATAAATAAATAAATAAAAAATGATCACAGACAGACGACAATACTAAATGTAGTGCATTTATTATAGTTAATAAAATTAGCATGGCTTTTGCTTGTAAATTAATATTTACTGTATTTATTGGAAATAAATAATGCTTCTTTCTTATAAAGCAAGTTATGCTCATTTACTTTCTTTGATTTGAAAACTTCCTTACATTGTGTGAATTCATAAATGTAGTCCTCTTTGCCGAGGTGATTGGATTGCACCTTTAGTGTCTAATTTTAAAACCAGACCCTCATGTCAGACTTAATTGTTCTCTCCCAGTTTAATTATTTATCTGCCTCCCAAGAGCAATGATTCAGCACATTTCACAACAATTACCAAGCTTTAATTCACACTTCACCTCCCAGCCTATCCATCCATCGGTCTATCAAGCAATCAATAAAGAGCCTTTTTGTCATTTTTGACATTCCATTGAGACACTATGATGCACCAACATGAATAAAACAGTATTCTTTTTATTTAAAGTAAAAAATACTGCAATCAATTATTTACTATTGCTTAGTTTAGTTCTTTGAAATAGAACCCCAAAAATAGATAATCTTTTTACAAATGAAATTAATCGATTCAGAAACAAGGCTAGAATGACTGACATTTTCTGCCTTATTTAGTTATAATTTGGCTGATTATATAGCCTATTATAAGAGTCTTCAATTAAATCAGTCTGATTGTGCAGGTAATTATAAAAATGGAAGCGTGTGTGAGGAAGCGAACGAGAGCAAGAAAGAAAGACGAGACAGAATTAAGGATCAGACAGGAGCTTCTGAAGCAAAGGCAAGCCAGAGAGCAATCCCAGTTAACCTGGAAATCCTATTAGACACACTTCCTTCGTTGCTGTGGTGTGTTGGCTGGCTTGTAAATTCCGCTTTAATTTCACACTCACTTCCCAATCTTTGTGCTCATTCAGTGCCAGCAAAGCTTTCACAATGTTATGGTAATCAGCATAGAACAGCAGTAAAAGCTGCTTTGTGTGGCCTTAGAGAGATCATACAATTTTTTTTTCTCTCTCACAAAAAGATCAAATAATTATTATTTAATATGTATCCTGAGGCCTGTGCCACCAGTTGCAAACTGATGGGAGGAGTAGATAGAATCACAGATCTTTGTAGCAATTATCATAAAATCTCAGTCTCATGACTATCAAAAATGGTTAATTATGTCTACAGCCAGCTATGTTAGTGGCATTGCTTATGACACCAACAAGTGATAGCAAAAGTAAATTGTATTGAATGTGTTAAAAGACCGCTGCATCAACTAGAAGTTCTATGAACTGATCAGTTATACAAAACGAATACAAATCAATATATAATATTAATATATAACTAACAATATACATATATATATATATATATATATATATATATATATATATATATATATATATATATATATATATATATATAATTACACTTCATTACACCAGCCAATTTGCATCACATTTACTGTTATAAATAATAGATGTAAGTTTGGAATTCTTTTAGATGTATCCTAAGTAAAGAGGGTGATGAACCCACAGAAGGATTAGAGGACAGAGAATTTTAGTTTTAATATATTTTGTCAACTTTTCTTAAAACCATTTCAAATTAAATATGATGTTAAACATCAGTTATGTGCTATTTAAGATTTAATTAAAAGAAAAAAAAAACAGATGCACTGCCTGAAATAATTTCAGATTCCTTAGCATGTCTTGAGAAAAATATGTTCCATTACGCCAGTCTGCTAAAAATATGAACCTGCTTTGGGTGCTGATTATTGACTACTGCTTACTAATTATCATTGGCAGAGCTGGGACAGCTTATCAGTTGCACACACACACACAAAAACCGGATTCCAAAAAAGTTGGGACACTAAACAAATTGTGAATAAAAACTGAATGCAATGATGTGGAGATGGCAAATGTCAATATTTTATTCAGAATAGAACACAAATCACAAATCAAAAGTTAAACTTAAAGAATGTATCAATGTAAGGGAAAATATCCCAAAAACATCAAATCCCCAAGAAGCTGGGACAAGGCCATTGACATCCCCCCCCCCCCCTTCTTCTTACAACACTCAACAGACGTCTGGGGACAGAGGAGACCAGTTTCTCAAGTTTAGAAATAGGAATGCTCTCTATAGGAGAAAGATCTGGACTGCAGGCTGGCCATTTAAGTACCCTGATCCTTCTCCTACATAGCCATGGTGTTGTGATTGCTGCAGAATGTGGTCAGGCATTATCTTGTTGAAAAATGCAGGGTCTTCCCTGAAAGAGAGTACGGGTAGATGGGAGCATATGTTGTTCTAGAAACTGAACATACTGTAGTTCTCTGCATTAATGGTGCCTTTCCAGACATGCAAGCTGTCCATGCCACAAGCACTCATGCAACCCCATACCATCAGTGATGCAGGCTTCTGAACGGAGCGTTGATAACAACTTGGGTTATCCTTGTCCTCTCTGGTCCGGATGACATGGCGTCCCAATGTTCCATAAAGAACTTCAAATCGTGACTCATCTAATCACAGAACAGTCTTTCATTTTGCCACATTCCATTTTAAATGACCCCTGGCCCAGTGCAAACCTCTGAGCTTGTGGAGCTTGCTTATAAATGGCTTTCTCTTTGCACTGTAGAGTTTCAGCTGGCAACTGTGGATTGTGTTCACTGACAAAGCTTTCTGGAAGTATACCTGAGCCCATTCTGTTATTTCCTTGACAGTGGCATTCCAGTTTGAGGTGCAGTGACGTTTAAGGGCCCGGAGATCATGAGCATCCAGTAGAGTTTTACGGCCTTGACCCTTATGCAGATTTCAGATTCTTTGAATCTTTTGATGATGTTATGCATGATAACTTAAAAGTCTGTGCTATTTTACGCTGGTAACACCACTCTGGTATTGCTGCACTATCTTTCTGTGCAACAATGGTGAAATTGGTGATCCTCTTACCATCTTGGCATCTGAGAGACACTGACTCTCTTAGAAGCTCTTTTTATACCCAATCATGATGTAAAATGTCTTTCAGCTGTTCGTTATATTCTCAATTTCCTTTTTCTAGCCACTTATTGCTAGTTGTCCCAACTTTTTTGGGATTTGTTACATTTACTCAGATTAAACTTTTAATCTGTAATCTATTACGAATAAAATATTGACATTTGCCATCTCCACATCATTGCATTCAGTTTTTATTCACAATTTTTAACTTATTGTGAAATTATATTTTGTGTCCTGCAGTGCAACAAAATATGTAACATACTTCTCCAGTTTGTCAATACTTATTAAGGTATTGATAGCACATTAGACCGTCAGATTCAATACGCATGTTCCTGCCAACAGAATGCTACTGTTTATCTGGAATCGTAATCCTTTAAAATAAAAACTAAATTTACTAGACATAATTATTTTGTATTTTTTTTAATTTGGAAGTTTTTCTTGGCAATATAAAATAATATAATATTTTGACAATATAAAATCTTTTTAATGCAAATATGACTGAGACAACTGGAGCAGTTTGCTCAAGAGGAGTGGGCCAAAATACCTACTAAGAGGTTACCTACTGCAGATGTCTCATTGACAGTTACAGGAATAGTTTGATTGCAGTGATTGCCTTTAAAAGTTTGTGCAACAATATATTAATTTAAGGGTACCATAATTTCTGTCCAGACCTGTTTCATGAGTTTATTTTTTTTTAAATAATTGCGTTGAAGCATGGTTGAAAAGCAATATCTGACTTTCATTGGTTAATTTTAATAGCATTTTTATTTAATACTTTTCTCAGATTCAGGTTATTTCTGTGACCATTGTGGTATTTTCTTTTATTAATCAAGACCCAACAATTTTTGTCTGTGTGTGTAGTTATTTGTATGGGTCTATAGTTTATTGTTTGAAGGCACAGACATCCAGACTTAAACCACCAAATTTTGCCTATTCAAGACAGTACCCATAAATCATATTGTTTTTAGTTTATTTGTTTAGTGTATGTGTGTATTACCACACATTTCTATGAACAAACGAGGGTGTGCACCTTTTTAAACACAATAAGGAAATTGCTATACATAGAAACTGCATTTAATTGACAGTTCCACATTTTAACTGGTGACATGATCTTATGCCCATTGCCGAGATTTAGAAAATGCCAAACTATAAAGTGTTTAATGTTAGAGTAGCAAGATTCATTGCACAATGGTTAGTGCTTTGGCTTTTTAACAAGGAGGTCTTGGGTTTCTGTGTGCATCTTTTCCCTGTTTCTGTGTGGGTGGCCTTCAAGAGATGTGGTTCTCTACCACAGTTCAAAACCTTAATAGAAATGCATTAGTGAAATTAAATTGAACCTTGATGTGAATATATGAGGGGGTGTCAGCCCTGACAGGCTGGCATCCTGCCTAGGGCATCTCCCCCTATTTTGGCCCATTTTTATTTCTTTACTTAACATTTTCTTTAATTCTCTAGTCAAGTCTGTGTAAAAGGTCATTAGCTATAGTACATGATACCCTTGTCTGCGTGAAATCAATACTCCAGCTTTCACTCACTCAGAAAGTATGCCAAGCGCAATATAATGGCAAACCCTTACTCCACTGACAACTGTCCAAAAAGATTATACACCTACCTTCAGAAATCTCTAAAAGTACTACAGTCATGTTAATTAAAAAAAAAAATCTAACAAATGCCTAAAATTAAATACAAGCATTAGTAAAATTGTTTTCTGCCACATCATTAGAGCTATGATGTGTGAACATAACCATTTCAAAGCAGAACATAGCTCATTAGGCACTTGGAAGAAGGGTAATTGTTCTTTTGGCTGTTCATAAATCACCTCACTGTTTCTCCTACACACAGAAACTAAAGCATACAAAGAAGCTGTAACTCCAGCAGCTATGATAAACAGAAGATAATATACTGACAAAAGCTCACAAGAAATTACTCAGTGTAGACAAAACAAACAAGCCATAATCCTGACTAAAAACAGTTGAAGATCTGAAACAGTTTTCCGTAGTGGGGGTTGAATAATTTTAAACACAACTGTGTGTGTGTGTGTGTGTGTGTGTGTGTATAATATATATATATATATATATATATATATATATATATATATATACACACACACACACACACACGTCAGAACATTTGTCAAAGGACAGGTTCATATCGTGTCCATGTAAACGTAGACCACTGCAATGACAAGATAACTAATATATCGAACTACATTAAATTAGTATAAACAAACAAAATGACTCTGAAATAGAATAAACCCACTTCTACAGCTTCCATAGCTCTTACTTTGCAAAAGCAGCAGGATAACATGATCAATGTTAATGCTAACTTTAAACAATTATAACAAACTAGCTTGCATTTGTCATAATTATACAAAAGTCCATATTAAATATACATTTTAGGTTTCTATGCATATATTGTTAGTATTTTAAGAGCCTGCCATAACTAATATAAACAGACAGATTTCATGTTTCAGAACCCATTACCCTCCACTGATGGAAAATTAAAATGTGCATTTTTTTTCACAAAAGCACTTAACTGTTGCTTATCATATGTGGTAATAAGTGTCTAGAAAATGAAAATCTAAATGAGAGTAATTAATGAGTAGTCACTTTTAAAAAAAAGTGTGAAAAAGAATAATTGCCGCTCTGAATCATAGTATTGTTATGAATCAATAATCAGAATTCTCTTGCATCCTTTTACAGCTGCCATTTACAAAACTGGAGGATTTCAATAACACACTTGAAGAAAAATTGGAAGAATTTAGTGTTGTTCCTTGATGAGCAGTGACAGCATTTTCAGCTCTGCAGTATTTAACCAGACACAGCAGAAGCCAGAGATTGAAAAAGAGCTATTGTTCGATGCAGCTCTCCCTCTTTCCATCAATAGCTTTAATGAGGTTAGCACTCACTCAGCTGAAGTCCTGCTCAGACAACTACAACCATGTGAACTTAACCAAGCATATCTAAAAATGTATGCAGCCCTGTGTAAGTTGCATACAGCATTCCCAAAATGTTAATTAACCACCAATTACTGTGTGTTGACCACATATTTCATCATAAATCATTAAAGTGTCATGGTAAATTTAATGCATGTGTCAATGTCAGAACTTTATTCAAAGCACATAAAAATATGGTTTGGTTATTTTACTCTTCTAATATTCCAAGCCTCCAAGATTTATGTCCAATCTTTAAATATGTCTGTGGGGATTAGATTAGATAACAGCAGTCCTTAAGAGAGAATCTGGATCAATATAATTTACATTAAAGTTACAGTTGACAGCGGGTGAACAAAAGACATTTGTGGTTGCCCTTACAACCACTAACTACAGAATCTCACTATCTATAATATTGATTAACAATAGCCACAAATCTACTGTTTTAATAAAGCATATTATAACTATTTTTATATGTTTTTAATAAAGATGATTAGAACATATACATGGCTATTGTATTTTTGTCACATTTAAGTAGTGGAGGTCCATTCTACTTACAAGGTAGGTACATACTATGCTAAATGTGTAAGTAAGTAGTGTTATTTACTTTTTAATAAAAATCTTCACCAAGTTGTCTTATTATCACAGACTTCTAGGATTAATAATTGAACTGTCAATAAGGTGTCACAATTAATACAGTCATTGATTATGGACTAGACATCAACAACATACATTAAACAAGCCTGAATTCAGCACAGTAATTATAAACAGCTCACCAGTAGTTCACCTCTGTCACAATGCTGACTAAACTGATGTACCAGCAAAGATAATTTTCACAAGTAAGCAAAGAGGATTTAGAGGTCCTCCACCACCCCCAAGCACCCTACATATACAAATGCTCGCACATGAACAGACACGTACATGCACACATAAAGACCCACACTCTCATGCCTATATAAATATGTTACGTTACATGAAACCCTATTACTGAAGAATCTTAAAAACAGTATATGCATATGTGACCCAGTGTGTCATAATTGTTTGCTTTAGATGTTTTAATTATGGGTTTGTTTACATATTAAACTAAACACATTGCATAACCAAACTAAAGTCCAAAATATAAAAGCTAATTCAAATTAAACATGGCTAGTTTTGTTGAAGTGTGCAAAAAGTGTTACTAGAAAAAAATAAAAGTTTGGTTGAATTTGGTGTGAGGAATTTTAGAAATGAGAGCAAGGTGGACGGCACAAAGAAAGAGAGTTGACATCACACTGTTAACCTTAAGTTAAGCACATACGAAGCACATTTGAACATGAAGTGAATCCTCAACCATGCTAATGTTTATAAAGTAACTAGCATGCCAGTGACATCTTTGAATACTGTAGCATTAACATAACGGCGGCACGGTGGCTTAGTGGTTAGCACGTTCGCCTCTCAGCGCTAGGGATTCCCAGTTCGAATCCCCATCTGGGTGGAGTTTCCATGTTCTCCCCGTGTCTGCGTGGGTTTCCTCCGGGTTCTCCGGTTTCCTCCCACAGTCCAAAAACATGGATCAAGTTAATTGAATTCTCAAAATTGCCCCGTTTAGAGTGTGTTTGTGTGAGTGAGTGTGTGTGTGCCCAGCGATGGATTGGCGCCCTGTCCTGGGTCTATCTGCCCAGCGCCCGAGACGTTCTCCCCTGGATGGGCATGGGGAACCCCACCGCGACCCTAATAGAGGATAAGCGGGAGATAATGAATGAATGAATGAATGAATTAACATATAACTTACTAGAATTAAAGAGCACAACATAAACCCTGAACAACATGGTGGGTTATAAACATCTTGAAAATTGGAATTTGTAATGTTTTATGATAAAAAAATTAATGAGTTAATTTAGTTGCTTAGAAAATATCTACAGGTTTAACATTTTTATTTAACATAAAAAAATCAAATGTTTGGCAATTCCTGCCATTAAACATTCATAAGATTGTTTTCTATAGTATCTTAGTATAAATAAAAGTATGAGACTTGTTTGGAACTTAGCCTATGTAAAATGTAGAAATTAAAATATATTATATTAAGACACCCACAAACACTTTATAGCAGATATTTTTGGGTGGTGGGTGTTTAATTGTTGGAGAGTTTAATGAGTAATGACTTTAAAAAATATAGTAACGTGGGTTAAGGTACACACAGACAATTTAGAATTAGATTGTTCTTAGAGGAAATCCACATGCAAAAAAGGCCATGCATGCACAAATAGAAGGGATCTTTTACAGCCCCAGCCATGAAAATAGAAGCATGTGTGTTGCACTTTATAGTGATCAGACACAACAGATGCAGTGTTCTCATGTAGCACTCAATTAGAGACAACTACATAATTGGTCCTCCTTGTGGATATATAATCAAAAAAATAGTTAATGTGTTGCTGCATTGACTATCATTCATCGTTTAATGATGCATTGCTGCTTCCAGAATGATGTCTACAAGATGATGGTGGCTGGACATTTTTGGTCAGTAGATTAGTAGTAGTCAATCAGTGTCAGTGAGGTATTTAAATACACTAGCAGCACTGCTGCATTGGAACCACTTGTACCATTGCAACACCACCATAATACCATTTCTGTGGTGATTCTGAATATCAGAGAACAGAGTAAAGTCATGTAAAGAAACATACAGAGAGCATCTATATGGTTTGTGGAACTGCTAAAACAAAGAGTGTGGAAACAATAATGTTTTGCTAAAAGAGAGGCTCAGAGTGTGAACACTTACTCATTTAATAAAAAAATCAGTTTAAACCAGATGGTTTCCATTATATAGTTAATGAAAAAGAGATCAAAATTACAAAATTATTATATTGACATTAAAGGGTTGCTGCTCATTTGCAAACTAAGCTAAAGTAAACAGAGTGAAATGTTGACTGAGTATGATATTAAATAAGTGAAAGCTTACCTGTCTCTTTAGACAGAGTGCAGCCATGCTCCTCGTTTAAGTGCAGGTGGCTGAACACGTGTTCAAGGACCTTCTCAGGACTGGCGGGCACACTGGCATACCTGCGGGAGAAAGATGAATCACTTGTTTCTTCCTCATCAATAGAAGAAAGTGAGCGGCTGCTGCTACTCCGCCAGTCCTCTTCCTCTGTGCCCTCGTCGTCGATGTAGCGGAAGTAGGGCACGTCAAAGGTGGGTAAATTCACCCTGTTGCCACCACTGCTGCCCGAGCCACCGTCTTCATCCTCATCCTCCTCCTGTTCCACAAGGGCTACCAGCATCATTCTGCCTTCTGGCAGACACTTGCTGCCCATGTTTACACCAGCATCCACCTACAAAACTGACCCAGAGGGTCTCTTCTGCAAGTCTTCTGAAAGTCCTACCACGCCTAGGTTTCTTAGGTCGTAAGGCACCTCAGAGGGTTCCACATGAGTGTGTATGTGGCAATGCAGTACATACTTGGTGAATGTATGAGAATGAGTGAAAATGACTTCAAGAAAGAGAATAAGAGAGTGACAGGAGTGGGGGAAAGAGCGAGAAAAAGAGTATGACTGAAAATTTGAAAAAGAAAACGACTACAGAAGAGCAAGTGTGTAAAAGATAAAAAGAGAAAAAGAAAGGGTGTGTGCTCCCAAGCCTGCACGACTATGTGTATGAGCGTATTTGTGCAGCTTACCTCCTGGCAAGGGAAGAGGAGGAGGAGGAGGAGGAGGGTGAACACTCTGACGTGGTTCTCTGAGAGCGCAGCGTATTTCGTTTGCTTTCTCTCTCACACACCCTAACTGCTGTGTCACCGAGGAGCTGGAGGGAAATAGAAGGAGGAGGAGTGCATCACCATAGAGATTCCCTTTTTTTGGATTTCCATCAGTCCCCCTCCCCTCAATTACAGCAGCCCACATCAAATGGCTTTTCTCAGTGGGATTCATTTTATCATCTGGATACACAATGCGCTCCTCTATATTCATAAGCATGACAGGCATTATACTTAGTTCATCATTTATTCATTAGTTAAGGCTGCTTAATTGCACTCATGCTAAATTTCAGCTGTTGTGTTTCAGTTACAAATAGTCTTATGTTTTATTTTGTTCTGGGTGTGAATTTGTGTCTAAACCAGACAGCGCCTGCTGAACAAAGAAATAGGGAGGTGTACTGGTCAAAAAGCTAGTCTGCCACCTCCACTCTTGGGTAAGATCAATCTTGCACACTCGTCAGATCTGTCACATGCAGGCATGCATTTCCTCACCCCCACAAAGACCACTGGTTCTATGTATTGTTAATTGCTGCAAAACAATGTCATAAGAACAGCCCCTATGAATTGATATGAAAAATATTGCAAGAAGAAATTACAGTGTCAAGGTGTCCAAACTACATTACAATGTATATATTTTCAACATATATTTTCCTATGTTTATTTCACAAATCCTTTTTATAGACTGGCAGAATCATTTTACAAGTGTATTTTAAAGATTTCAGAGCAGATATAGCACATTGATTTACATTTATTCAGTAGATGATTTTATCCAAAGCAACTTACAAGAGAAAGAACAACACAAGTCAGTAGTAGGCTGATCATTAGCCTGATCATTAGCCTAGTTTCAATGCCTACATTTTCTCTATCATTTATAGCAAGTGCTTAAGGAAGAAATGTGTTTTAAGTTGTTTCTTAAAGATGCCAATTGTCTCATATTAATCTCTTGTTGGCCAGCCACATAACTAGTTCAGAAAAAATATTAAATAATGCCAAATTATAGCACTGATTGCAATGTTTGAGAGAAACTATTACAATGTTCATTAAAATTATGCTGCTTATGTATTTTTTATTTAGAAAAATCAATAAATACAGATCACATTACTGGCTCTATGACAAAATGCATTATGCAATATGCTATGCATATGAACAGCATTTAATTTAATACTAAATATAAAATCACTTAATAGTTAATAAGAAAATAATCAGACTACTAATAGTAACATTCTTCCTGTTAGGTTTTATTTTGTTAAAATTATGGAGAATGTTCAAAAAGGAATACATTTACTACAACAAAAATATTAATATTATCAGAAAAAATGGAATACAGGTGGTGATATTAAACAACACTGTGTCTCATAGCTATGAGAAAGAAAAAAAAACAGTACTGCTTTTGGATTTTTATACTGATGTTTTACCATACTTGTAGTTTTAATAGCTAAACTTGGAATTGCAAAATGTTGCTTGATTTACTTATAGTGGTTAAAAGAAAAGTAAATACATAAATTAAAATATAATACACATCAGCCCTAAAACAATAAAGGTTTAGGTATTTTAAGCCACAATAAGTTTTTGCTAAGCAATTTCATACAAATGTGTTTATATGGGTTGAGCTCCAGTAATTAAGCAGACAGACAGGCTGAAAGTGGCAGCACTTTTTTAAGCAATGGTATATTGCAATGAACCACTGAGAAACCTTTGGTGATCATTCCACTGCCAACACATGCTGACATATTGATGAGGTGCAATTGCATGCAGTCACTCAACTGTGAAACCACTAATCAGGCATCCCCCACCCACATTACTAATGAGACTGTCAGTGGAGCAATCAGCTTCCACCAGTGAACACTCCATTAAAACGATCACAAACCAATGGTAATGCCTAAATCTATACCTGTACAAGACACATTTTATAACACTGTGGCTATAGATACATAAAAATGTTAATTCATTGTTAGCATTAAAACTTTATAATCAAAAAGGTGTCCACATTGTTCTGGTCAGCCCTTGTTACACTTGGCCCAAGTAACGTAGCCTTAAGTTTTATTCCAAGGATTACCACTGCTTTAGAGGTTTAGAGTAAAAGCAGATATACCTGTTTACACTATCCAGAATGACAGATGTTTACTTTATAGAGGGATCTAGATCACACTTCCTGCTGCTTCCAAACATCTGAAGACTTTAAATGATTGTATGTCAATAGCACATTACCATTCATTCATTCATTCATTATCTCCCGCTTATCCTCTATTAGGGTCGCGGTGGGGTTCCCCATGCCCATCCAGGGGAGAACATCTCGGGCGCTGGGCAGATAGACCCAGGACAGGGCGCCAATCCATCGCTGGGCACACACTCACTCACACAGACACACTCTAAACGGGGCAATTTTGAGAACTCAATTAACTTGATCCATGTTTTTGGACTGTGGGAGGAAACCGGAGAACCCGGAGGAAACCCACGCAGACACGGGGAACCCACGCAGACACGGGGAGAACATGGAAACTCCACCCAGATGGGGATTCGAACCGGGAATCCCTAGCGCTGAGAGGCGAACGTGCTAACCACTAAGCCACCGTGCCGCCCACATTACCATTATTTTTTTATATTAATACTGTACAATTATCAATAATGTTTAAAACAAATCTTATAGTGTGTTTTATTTTTTAAATGTGTGAAAAAAGTAAATAAGGGTTTGCAGGGCCTGATCCTTTTGCAATGAAACTCAAAGAAGGAAATGTGTTTTTACATGGGTTTTACAAAACATTCTAAAGGACTACAGTGATAAAGAAAATGTCATTTTTACATCTCAAAACATGGAATGGAAAAAAACAAAAAAAAATTGTTTGATTTATTTTGTTACAGATTTAGTACTTTGTTGATGCTTGACTTTTGCTTTTAAAAAAGTTTGTTTTTTGCAATATTTGCAAGTAACCATTTAACTCATAAGGTTAACTAAGTAAAAGAAGACAATGTAATTGAACGTTTCAGTTTCCAGTTAACAACAATTATAAGTACTAATACATGTCTCAGGAGTACATTTTCATTTGTTTATTAATTCTTGCTAATATTCTAATAATTTCTTGCTTGGACTATTAAGATTAATTCTTATAAAGTAGAAGTTTTTTTTTTTTTTGCATACATTTAAAATCACGATAAAACATGGCATAAAGATACAAAAAAATAAAACATGTAACCGAAATATTTGTTGCAATCATTTTCTTTATAAAGCCAAAATATAGTAATTATAGTAATTTTATAGTATATAGATATATAGTAATTTTTTTCATATGTACCAAATTGTGATATACTGACATTACTTCACACATAAAGCTGAAATGCAGTGTTAATTAAGATATAGTGACTGGAACATTAAAGGTTAAGGGTTTGGCTCAAGGGCCAAACACTGGCACTATGCCAGTCTGAATTAGGATCAATGATAAACTAACTATAGCTCAGATAAATTTACACTAATTCAAATCAATTCTTCTGTATCCATTATTTTAATGTATGCCTAAATTACCTATATATTTATATACATTCATTATCTCCAGCTTTATCCTCTATTAGGGTTGCGGTGGGGTTCCCCATGCCCATCCAGGGGAGAACATCTCGGGCGCTGGGTAGATAGACCCAGGACAGGGCGACAATCTATCGCTGGGCACACACTCACTCACACAGACACACTCTATATGGGGCAATTTTGAGAATTCAATTGACTTGATCCATGTTTTTGGACTGTGGGAGGAAACCGGAGAACCTGGAGGAAACCCACGCAGACACGGGGAGAACATGGAAACTCCACCCAGAAGGGGATTCGCACCGGGAATCCCTAGCGCTGAGAGGCGAACGTGCTAACCACTAAGCCACCGTGCCACCTATTTAAATACATATTTTATAATACCAGGCAACAAGCTTAAAAAGATATATAATACTTCAATGGAATACAGGACTTTTTTAATTCAATGCACGGATTTGCCCATAGTTACCATTTCGGAGCAATTACTTTTATCACCATTTCTAAAATGTTAAAATGCCAAGTAACTTTATAAAAGCATATTTTATAATGTTTACAATGTTTTTTTAAGGTCAACTAGCCAGAATGAACATTTCTGATCAACATTTCAAATGCATTTGCTAACAAAAGCATGAGTAACTATGGTCTAAGCGGCAGTAACGTCAGAATTTCCTTTGCTCATAAGTGTAAACTGGAATGAACCATCGACCTTGTTTAACAAATCAGAAGAAGAGATGACAAGAAATTTGCATCCTGATTGTGTTTCAAACTATATTCTTTATAATTTGTTCTGCATGACCACATTGTATACACTTGGTAATAAATATATTTCAGCAGTGACTTTTAATGAATGAGGAATTGCATGTTGATATATGGAATGTGGTGCATGTGTTTTCTTTGTTTAATTGGACCTTCTGCCTTTAATTAATAGAACATACGTTCTGAATCTGTCGGATGTCATTACCTTTTTTCACTCAACAATCTTATTAGGTCTCAAATAATAAAATGTTTGGTAACATGTCTTCATAATAAAAAAAGAAGTAATGTGCACACACACACACACTTCATTTTAATACTTTGATACAGATCGAATATCTGTATACTTATATTGATTTTATACAAGTGTCTAAATTCTTTACAACCTTTTAAGAAATTTCTACGCATTATAAAAGGTATACTTTATAACTAAACGTTGTAACAATTTTAAGTCAACTGTAGAAAGAATTATTGGTCTTACCTCTGGTGAATGATTGCTGGGTTTTAGTGGGCTCTGGAGGAGGCTGTCCTTAGCCTGTCTCTGTACCATATCAGTGTGGTTGATTTTACCATTGCGTAATCCTGAGTCAGGGCTCAGCTGCAGTGCAAAAGAACAAAGAACACATGTTTTAGACCACAATCCCTTGTCATGGGGTTTAAGCAGAGTATGGACCTGTGCACAAGAAAGCACAACTCCTTTCTTAAAAAATATTGCTGCTATAAGCCAGTGCGGCAGCTCTCATGATTTACAAAAGTTGCATTACAAGGTAAAGACAGAAGACGTTTTTTTCCTGTCTTTGCTCTCTTTAAGTCACAAATGTAAATGGTGGGCATGGCCAAGAAACACTTGCCAATAGTTAAAATACTGAAAAGGAATTCTCTTAAAAGTGGAATAAAACACAGCCTTGTGTTTGTATGCAAATAATCTGGAAAGCATTAAATATATGGCAAAGCATTTCGCAACATTTATTAAACCTATTATTGGATCATCTGATTAGCCTTACATAACTGTTTTGTGCATTTTGTAACAACTACAGTAAAACTTAATATAAACACAAATAGTTTTATATTAGAATTTGTTTGATTAGAGTACATTGAGCTCTCCATATGATGCCAGTTTTTTTTTTAAATTATGATTACTTTATTTTACCTTAAAGTGAGAGGGTTTGTAATTTTCTCTTTACCCTCTGGCTAAATGCATGGGGTGATTTTTGATTTTATTTAGGCTTGCTCGTTCCAATAAAGAGTAACATCCAAGCTACCACAAACAATGCATTTTAAACACTAAGGTTTGGCAAAAATTACCAAAGGTTTAATTCCTTTTCAAGCATAACAGTGTGTCTCTGCAAACTCTGCACACTACAAGGTTTATAAATGCATGGTTTGATGAGTTTAGTTTGGACAGTTGTTTGCACAGAGCTCTGACCTCAGCCCAGAAATAATGACTGGAATGAATGGGAAAGTCAGCATAAACCAGGTCTTCTAGTCCAATGATGTCTGATCTTACAAGTTATCCTTTGGCAGAAAGAGTATTTCAACTAAACACTCTAAATTGGGTCAGTATTGTCAATAATTTAAAATAAAAATTGAAGTCAGAGTATGTTGCGCAGTGGCACAAGATATAAATTCACAAAATTTAATAAGTAAAAATAGATTCATTTAAATAAGCTGTGAACCTTCAATCTTGAGTAACACAGTAACCCACCACATATATATATATATATATATATATATATATATATATATATATATATATATATATATATATATATATATACACACATACATACATACATATATATACACATACATACATACACACATACATATACAGTGCACCCGGAAAGTATTCACAGCGCTTTACTTTTTCCACATTTTGTTACATTACAGCCTTATTTCAAATTGTATTAAATTAATCTCTTTCCTCAAAATTCTACACAAAATACCCCATTATGACCATGTGAAAAAAGTTCTCTTGAGAGTTTTGAAAATTTATTAAAATTAAAAAACAAAGAAATCATATTTACATAAGTATTCACAGCCTTTGCTTAATACTTTGTAGAACCACCTTTGGCAGCATCTACAGCCTCAAGTCTTTTTGAATATGATGCCACAAGCTTAGCACACCTATCTTTAGGCAGTTTTGCCCATTCTTCTTTGCAGTACCTTTGAAGCTCCATCAGGTTGGATGGGTATGTCTGTGCACAGCCATTTTCAGATCTCTCCAGAGATATTCTCTCCAGAGGGCTCTGGCTGGGTCACTCCAGAACATTTACAGAGTGTTCCTGAAGCAACTCCTTTGTGATCTTGGCTGTGTGCTTCAGGTCGTTGTCCTGCTGAAAAATGAACCGTCGCCCCAGCCTGAGGTCAACAGCGCTCTGGAGCAAGTTTTCATCTAGGATGTCTCTGTAAATTGCTGCATTCATCTTTCCCTCTATTCTGACTAGTCTGCCAGTTCCTGCTGCTGAAAAACATCCCCATAGCATGATGCTGCCACAACCATGCTTGACTATAGGGATGGTATTGGCCTCGTGATGAGCAGTGCCTGATTTCCTCCAAACATGACGCCTGGCATTCACACCAAATAGTTCAATCTTTGTCTCATCAGATCAGAAAATTTTGTTTCTCATGGTCTGAGAGTCCTTCAGGTGCCTTTTGGCAGTCCTTCAGGTGCCTCTGCCTTGTGCCGTTTACTAAGCAGTGGCTTTGGCCTGGCCACTCTGTCATACAGGCCTGATTGGTGGATTGCTGCAGATGGTTGTCCCTCTGCAAGGTTCTCCTCTCTCCACGGAGGAACGCTGGAGCTCTGACAGAATAATCATCGGGTTCTTGGTCACCTCCTTGACCAAGGCCCTTCTCCTCCGATTGCTCAATTTAAACGGCCGGCCAGCTCTAGAAAGAGTCCTGGTGGTTCCAAACTTCTTCCATTTACAAATGATGGAGGCCACTGTGCTCAGTGGGACCTTCAAAGCAGCAGAATTGTTTCTGTATCCTTCCCCAGATTTGTGCCTCGAGACAATTTTGTCTTGGAGCTCTAAAGACAATTCCTTTGACTTCAAGCTTCGTGTTTGCCCTCTGACATGCAGTCAACTGTGGGACCTTATATAGACAGGTGTGTGCCTTTCCAAATCATGTCCAATCAACTGGATTTACCACAGGTGGACTCCATTTAAGCTGTAGAAACATTCATTCATTATCTTCCGCTTCATCCTCTATTAGGGTCGCAGTGTGGTTCCCCATGCCCATCCAGGGGAGAACGTCTCAGGCGCTGGGCAGATAGACCCAGGACAGGGCATCAATCCATCGCTGGGCACACACTCACTCACACAGACACACTCTATATGGGGCAATTTTTTTGAGAATTCAATTAACTTGATCCATGTTTTTGGACTGTGGGAGGAAACCGGAGAACCCGGAGGAAACCCACGCAGACACAGGGAGAACATGGAAACTCCACCCAGATGGGGATTCGAACCGGGAATCCCTAGCGCTGAGAGGCGAATGTGCTAACCACTAAGCCACCGTGCCGCCCGCTGTAGAAACATCTCAAGGATAATCAGTGGAAACAGGATGCACCTGAGCTCAATTTTGAGCTTCATGGCGCAGGCTGTGTATACTTATGTAAATGTGATTTCTTAGTTTTTTTATTTTTAATAAATTTTCAAAACTCCCAAGAAAACTTTTTTCACATGGTCATAATGGGGTATTTTGTGTAGAATTTTGAGGAAAGAGATTAATTTAATACAATTTGAAATAAGGCTGCAACGTAACAAAATGTTGAAAAAAAGAAGCGCTGTGAATACTTTCTGGATGCACGTTATGTATGTATGTATGTATGTATATATATACATACATACATACATACATACATAACGTGCATCCAGAAAGTATTCACATCTCCATCCATCCATTATCATTAATATAAATTTGTATGTATATATAAATGTGTGTGTGTGTATAAATGTGTGTGTAACCGGAGAACCTGGAGGAAACCCACGCAGACACGGGGAGAACATGGAAACTCCACCCAGATTGGGATTCGAACCGGGAATCCCTAGCGCTGAGAGGCGAATGTGCTAACCACTAAGCCACCGTGCCGCGTATATATATACACACACACACACACACATATATATATATATATATATATATATATGAATGAATGAATATATATATATATATATATATATATATATATATATATATATATATTCATTCATTCATTCATTCATTATCTTCCGCTTATCCTCTATTAGGGTCGCGGTGGGGTTCCCCATGCCCATCCAGGGGAGAACGTCTCGGGCGCTGGGCAGATAGACTCAGGACAGGGCGCCAATCCATCGCTGGGCACACACTCACTCACACATACACACTCTAAATTGGGCAATGTTGAGAATTCAATTAACTTGATCCATGTTTTTGGACTGTGGGAGGAAACCGGAGAACCCGGAGGAAACCCACGCAGACACGGGGAGAACATGGAAACTCCACCCAGATGGGGTTCGAACCGGGAATCCCTAGCGCTGAGAGGCGAATGTGCTAACCACTAAGCCACCGTGCCGCCCTTTATATATATATATATATATATATATATATATATATATATATATATATATATATATATATATATATATATATATATATATATATATATATATATATATATATATATACACACACATACACACCACATACATACACACACACACACATACATACATACATATACACACATACATACATACATACATACATACATACACACATATACAACAACAAATTAACTCTAAACACCTGCAAAACATTCCTGAGGCTTTTGAAAACTCCCAGGCTGGTTCATTACTCAAAACTGCAATCATGGGTAAGACTGCCGACCTGACTGCTGCCCAGAAGGCCATCATTGACACCCTCAAGCAAGAGGGTAAGACACAAAAAGAAATTTCTGAATAAATAGGCTGTTCCCAGAGTGTTACCTCAGTGGGAAGTCTGTGGGAAGGAAAAAGTGTGGCAGAAAACGCTGCACAACGAAAAGAGGTGACCGGACCCTGAGGAAGATTGTGGAGAAGGGACGATTCCAGAAACATCCAGAGCCACCGTGCACAGGTGTGTGCAGGAAATAGGCTACAGGTGCCGCATTCCACAAGTCAAGCCGCTTTTGAACCAGAAACAGCGGTAGAAGCGCCTGACCTGGGCTACAGAGAAGCAGCACTGGACCGTTGCTCAGTGGTCCAAAGTATTTTTTCGGATGAAAGCAAATTTTGCATGTCATTAGGAAATCAAGGTGCCAGAGTCTGGAGGAAGACTGGGGAGAAGGAAATGCCAAAATGTCTGAAGCCCAGTGTCAAGTACCCACAGTCAGTGATGGTCTGGGCTGCCATGTCAGCTGCTGGTATTGGTCCACTGTGTTTTATCCAGGGCAGGGTCAATGCATCTAGCTGTCAGGAGATTTTGGAGCACTTCATGCCTCCATCTGCTGAAGAGCTTTATGGAGATAAAGAGTTCATTTTTCCCTGAACCTGGCACCTGCTCACAGTGCCAAAACCACTGGTAAATAGTTTACTGACCATGGTATTACTGTGCTCAATTGGCCTGCCAACTCTCCTGACCTAAACCCTATAGAGAATCTGTGGGATATTGTAAAGAGAAAGTTGAGAGATGCAAGACCCAACACTCTGGATGAGCTTAAGGCTGTTATCGAAGCATCCTGGGCCTCAAGAACACCTCAGCAGTGCCACAGGCTGATTGCCTCCATGCTACGCCACATTGAAGCAGTCATTTGTGCAAAAGGATTCCCGACCAAGTATTGAGTGCATAACTGAACATATATTTGTGTTTACCAGTTGAATTCCTGTTTTCCAACATTCTCTTTTTCTCTGTTTGATCACATAATGCAGCTTTATGTAATTATTATGATCGCAAACTGCACTGGTCATCAGGAAATTCAAACTTCTTACTTGATGCTTACTATGTATTTAGATATACGAGACAAGTGGTGCAAAAATAAAAGTTACTAAACACAGCAGTTTTTTTGGACATTTGGCTTAGTAACAAAAAACAAAATCTATGAAGAATGCACACAAGTTAGGCTTGCATTTCAGAATTTCCCCGGGGAAAAATCGCAGCACAAATTAGACAAGTACATATATATTTTATGATACCTTTTCTTCATTGAAAGATGTTGGAACTGGAAGGTTGATGGAGCTATTGGAGGCGTTTTCTTCAATCACTGTAGTACAAAAAATATAATTACATAAGTAAGGAACTACTTGTTATTCTTGACTTATTAATATTCCATATGGCAGATTTTTTGGCCAAGTTGCAGTCCTTACAGCTATAAAAACTTTATTATAGGAAGTCTTTCTACAAATCTGTCTGTGGGACATTTTGTCTGTTCATTCATTTGTTACAATTATATTACATTTGGTCATTTAGCAGATGCTTTTATCCAAACAAGGTGACCACAGGATTAATCACAACATCCCTGAAGCAATGAGGGTTAAGGGCCTTGCTTAAGGACCCACACTGGTAACTTCAGTGGAGCTGGGATTTGAACCCCCAACCTTCAGATGATAGCCCAATGCCCTAATCAATGAGCTACCGCGCCCTTGGTTATTTGTGAAGTTACTAAGAGGACACGATGTACAATTTTCATTCTAGTTAATCCCAAATATGTTTAATAGGTCATGGTCATTGTTCTGCGCAGAAAATTCAAGTTATTTTAGACCAAATGTTTTCAACCACATCTTTAGGGGCTACACTGTAGAATTATCAAACCTGATCGTTAACTGATCCTGCACCTCCCCCCCCCCTTTTTTTTTCCAACAACAGTTGTTTGTTAAAAAGATGCGTCTTCAGTTGTTTCTTAAAAATACAGGGTGACTGCTCTACGGACAGAGTTGGGAAGACATGACATGAGTGACATGAGTTGCTTGGGCTGGTTGAATACAAGTCGGGCTGCAGAGTTCTGAATTCGTTGTAGAGGCCTGATTGTGGAAGCTGGGAGACCAGCAAGCAACACATTACAATAATCAAGCCGGGTCCGCCATTATAAGACATTGTGTAACCTTGTTCTGTGTAACACAACCTTTAACCTTGTTTAAA
The DNA here is from genome assembly GCA_019802435.1 of Corydoras maculifer. NCBI lineage: Eukaryota > Metazoa > Chordata > Actinopteri > Siluriformes > Callichthyidae > Corydoras > Corydoras maculifer. The sequence continues at coordinate 80,718 of JAFMOD010000491.1, forward strand.
TGTGTAACATTTAAATTTATAAATCTATTTGTGGCTCTCATGGCTTATTAAGAAGTTTTGCATCTTTGATCTACAACAGAAGGCTGTAACTTGTTAACACATCAAAGAATAGTATGAAAGAGTCCTTACTTGATTTGCACCGTGCTTTGCGAGCCAGCGTTGCCACCAGTTCATTTTGAACCTACAAAAAGAAAAAAATAGCAACATACATTGCCAGTGGCAAGGCAGTGGATGCCAAATATTACATTCATTACATTAAATTTGGTAATGGACGCTTTTATCCAAAGCGACAAATAAGTATCCCGTCTTGGAGGTTGGGGTCAGAGCACAGGGTTGGCCATAGTGCTCTCTTGAGCAACGGTGGTTAAGGTTCTTGCTCAAGGACTCACATTGGTAACTTTAGTGGACCTGGGATTTGAACTCACAACCTTTTGATTGATAGCCCAACACACTAACCACTGAGCTACCACACCCTTTTTTGCATTATGCGTAATATTTGCATTATTAAACATAATGAAAAAAAAATAAAAATTAGGACAAAAATATATATAAAATGAAGAAATGACGAGTTTTCTCTTGAATGAAAAGTTCATCTTTAAAAGTATTAGCTAAACCCTGATAAAATCCATGCAGGAAGCAATTTTAAAAAATCAAGTAACTAATATTCAAAGCGTACTCCACCCTAAGGTGTTTTATTTTTGTTTCGTGATTTTGTGGTTTTAAACATGTTATAACATTTCAGCTCGTGCAAGATTCTGCTTTATAAATGAAAAACCATTCAGCACAAACTTGGTATATTCTAAATGGAATATCAAGATCTCTAACTGATGTATCTGCAGTAAAGTGCACCCAGCATTGTTTTCTACAGACTTCTGGCTCTCACAGTCACCAATATGATAAATTGGAACAAATCGGGTAAACTTTATTGTAAATTTTTAGAAAGAAATTAATTTAGAAGAAGACTTGTTAGACTAATTTACAACAAGTGAACAAATAGAGTTTCTTACCACTGAATTAAGGTGCTCCAGAGCCCTCATTTGAACCACTTCAGTAGGAGTACAAGAGTGAGACTTTTTTTTCTGTCTTTCACATCTGCAGACACACAAAAAAATAATAAATAAATAAAAAATATATAATAATAATAATAATAATAATAATAATAAAAAAGGAAACCCACATGGACACGGGTAGAACATGGAAATTCCACCCAGATTGGGATTCGAACCGGGAAACCCTAGTGCTGAGAGGCAAACTTTCTGTGCAGACTTTGATTTTGAGTGCTTCAGGAGCTCCGATTTTTACATGCAGTCAAAGGACATATAAACTAAGTGAACTGAATGTAGTAAATGATCCTTAGTTGAGTATTTATCTGCCCTTAAGTGCCCCCCCCAACTTAGATTTGCACTATGGTTTATTTACCAGTAGAACAAAGATGTTACAGCAAGTAATAAACAAGTAGCAATAAGTGGGAGCAAAGCAACATAATAATCAGCAGATACACTCTAAAAGAGAGGTTTCATTGTGTTCAAGTGAGATTGTATTTTTTTTTTAATTAACAAATAATACCAATTATATTCTGAAGTCATGTGAATCAACTGTAACCTACTAAGTACCTTCTATTAATGAAAAATATTGATATAGCAACACAGCTTATATCTAATAAGCTGATAAAAAGAAAGAGAAAAAAAATGAGGAAAAAGGAAGAAAGACAGAAATCTCATCACATTTAGACATAGACACTCAGCTGATAAGAATTTAGACCTATATTACCATTTGATGACTAAGAATGGAAATGTAAAGATAACTACGAACAATCAGTGGGTATTAGGTCTCAGTCTATTTTTTATGTTTATAAATACTTAATTTGTCAAAGACTATTGGATGCTATATACTTCAATATTTCCTTATATTCCTAATAAGCTCCTTATTTATTTATGTATGTATAGTAGAACATAAAATAAATGAATTAATTAATTATAAAAAGTTATTTATTACTTATTTTTAAGCACTTTTGCAGCACTGGGGATCCAGGTTCGAATCCCGATCTGGGTGTAGTTTGGAAGTTCTCCTCATGTCCATGTGGGTTTTCTGGTTTCCTCCCACAATTCAAATACATGGATTCAGGATAAATTGGCTTCCCTAACTTGCGCCATCTAAATTACCCCTATACAGTGTGTCTGTGTGAGTCCAAAAATGAATCACCCAGTCCTGTATCTAACCGGAATGTTCTCTCCTGGATGGGGAATCCCTCCGAGGCCCTAGTATATGATTAATCAAAAGAAAATTAGATGAGATGTTAAAAGCTACAACTAGTTGATGACTGCAGTAGAAGGCAATTAGCATTTTTACCTGTTGCTTTTTGGAAACTATCTAGACAAAACCACCATATGGTTGACATCCTTTTCTTGTTCAGACTTTACATGTAACCCAAAGTCTGATTAGATTGTAGTCAGTCACTTCTTTTGAACTATATAACTTCTAATAGCCCCATACTGCAGCAAATAAAGATAGTTTCAGATAATGATGCATTCTGCTGTCCTTTACTTTTGATAATTGCAACATTTGACATTTTGCACGTAAACTATTAAAATAAGTTAGCCTAACATATTTTGGGATTTTTTTTTTCTTTGGAAGAATATAGATAAATGCTTCATTTCATTGCTTAGTCCATTTGTCATGCAATTTAGTTTAGGAATTTTTGTTTCGCTGGATATCAAGGTAAATGAGGTAAAAATCATGGCTTCCTAGATTTTACCATCTTCACTAACACACTTCATTAACACAAACTCAAGAAACATTTGCAGTGGTACTCACAGACTGTTGGTGTCCATGTATAGCTGCAAACAAGTTCCCTCTTGTAGAAGAAGACTTACTGCTTTTTGCCAGTAACTTGATTTCCTAAATTCACAGCTCTGAGCCTCACACTCATCAAAGGTAAATTGGTAAAGACCTTCAGAATCCTCAAACACATCACATCTTTCAACTGAAATGTACAGGATGCATTATAAAAGGTATGTCAATAAATGTAATCACATAGCATACGAATAAAATGTTAAGCGATGAGCATGTTTAAAGACCAGTTGGTTTAGTCTCAACCACTTATAGGACATTACAGCAAATTAATTTATTCATTCAGACATTCTGTAAGCCACTTATCCTGAAATGCAGCAAAAACCCTGGACAAACTACTAGTCGATCACAGGACACAGAGCGCAGGCAACACCTGTCCATCACAGGTTAATGTTTAATTTAATAATTTCTACTCACCAGACTTATTTTTTTTGTTGTTGCAGAGAATACAATTTCTTAAATTAACCCCATACCGGTGTGAAACTCAAATATAACTATAATTTAACTATATGTAGAATACCTAGAAACAGTTGTTGCAATAAATATGTTTAATAGCAAATAAATAAATTAATTAATAAGTTTAAAGACACCAGAGCAACATATATTGTTAGATCAGATATGACATATTTTAAAAAATAAAATAGAAATGTCAATGTTTGTCAAAAAGCAAACTTTACAGAAGTGATACCCACACACATGCACAAGCTGCAGTGCTACCAACCACAAAATAATCTTAGTCATTAGTTAACAAAGTATTTAAAAAAACATGAACTATAGTAAGTTACTATAGAAATACAATGTGCTTATATTAAGTGTTACTGAGAAAACAGATAGTATTTTAACAGCATTGGGTATTTGTTATAAAACATTAAGTAGGCCTGAACTATTTAAACAAACAGTAATATTTGGATAAAGATCAAGACAATTTTATAATGTTTAATTTTATATTCATATACTGTATATTTATAATAGCACTTTTATATATTATTAGCTATAATTTAGATTGTATAAATTTTAATTCACTCGTCTGAATATAACCTCATTAAAAAAAAATTTTTTTATATAGACCTAAATTGTCTTTCTTGTGATAATCTGTAAATGACTAATCATGGATCCAACATTTAAATACATCTGAATGTTTAAGCTCTTATATATATTCTGTATTACTTAGATTTTGAACTTTTGATAAATATTTCTTATTAGCTTTACAGGACTAAATAACTTACTAATCCAATATCCAGACAAGATAATCTCCAATTAAAAATGTTCATCTAATTAATAATTGTTACCAAACTTTTTTTTGTTCTTTTAAAATGACGAAACTAGTTGCTAAAGTTTAACACATACCTGAGAACAAGATACCCAGTTCCAGCAGAATGTTCCAAACTCTAGCAGCTTGATTTCTGCTCTCAATCATAGCACAACGCTCCATCAGCCACTTCACCAGCTCCACCCCTACAAAGCTCCTTCTGACAGGGTGACAAGCACAGGTACCACCAGCTGATTTTAACTTTTGATTTTAGGTTAAACCATCAGTTCACATGTATGTGTTTTATATCGCAAAGAAAATATGACCTAGTGCTTCTGTGTGGCAGGCTACTCTACATTCATTACATCAATTGTACATTTCTTTGACTCACTTGATTATTCTGGCTAGTTTAACATGGGTTTTCCAGTTTTCTTGTCCATCAGACAAAAATGCATTCCTCAGTGCACGACCAGCACAAGGTATATTCTTCATGCAAGCCTTCAATGCAAAAAAGAAATATAAGTACATTTGGACCACCAAAATTTTGCTACAGACCAAAGAACGGGATATAGAATTTAACAATTACTCATTTTTTTCCTCCATTACAACGCACTTTTGTAGAGTAAATGGGTTCATTTAACCATTATCAGCAAAATAAAAAGTGCTGATCAACATGATACACAGAAAACAATACGAAGAACAAATTTGGCTGACATGAATTCTGACAGCAACCAGAATTTCAGGTCACTCAAGGACTACAAACAATAACTGTGTACAAAATGCCTGTTACCTTGTGCCTCGTGCTAGAGTTTAGACAGTGGACGGCTTCGGGTGGCTGCTCCTGTGATGCAATCTAGCAAGGAGATGAAAGTTAAACCTCGTAAACAATAAGTCTCTGTCTAATGAAACAACCTGTCAGCTGTCTCTTATCTGAAAACCGGCTTCATACAGTAGTTCATTCATAAAGTCACTAGTGGTTTATCTAAACTATATTCCCTATTCACTAATGTGAAAAATGATAATTGTGGACCACACACACAGTAAATTAATTTGAAAACATCTAAAAAAAGGGCTTTCATGGGTTAAAAGTCTTGGATTGGAAAGAAATACAGTCACAATAGAGTGCATATGCAAGAACGAGCACACACAGCAACAACTTAACACTTCTGGTTCTTAGCTAGACAGATTAAATACTTATGGAAAGGGTTTTAACAAATTATGTGTAACAATTCAGATCATTCAAATAATAACTGAAATAACAGAGATGGCACTGATTACTGAATGATTTGTCAAACAACATTGAACTTAGTCTCAATGCCTCTTCTCTATAAATGATCCCGTCAGTCATTTCTTGGTTTAAGGAGTCATCTCTGTTTGTTAATGCTACATCATGTTTATGTCACTGATTTATAATCTTGATGATACCTGTTCTCACCAAACAGGTTTATCCTCGAGAAACACTAGAATGTTTATTTTTTAGTAAGTTTTTTGCAGGTTAAGCATTTTTTGGTCTGGTTACCTTTTATTATTAAGTAATTATAGTATAGGCCCTATAAATTGTGTATTTAAATGCTATTTAAAAATGATTGCTAGATTTTAGGAAAAACTACAAAGCTAGCAAGTCAAACTGTGTTTAACAACATGAACACAGGGATTGTGGTAATACCTGTATTTGCATCACCCTAAGGACAAAAACGGAAGCTTCATGCAAATTTAATAATGGAAGTTTACAGTTAAAGCCGGAATAAACAGAATATAATTAAAATGGGTCATTACGATTACTTAAATTTGATTGGGTAAGTCATTTGTTCAGCTGTGACAATAATGCACACCTCTGATGTCTATAATAAAAAAATATTTTATTTTAATTTTATCTTTTTTATCTTTATGCATTTAACCTTATTTGGAGATGTCAGGAAAGAATTTCACTGCTGGCTGTGCCATGTATATCTACGCATGTGACAAACAAACCTGATTTTAATTTGATTGCTTTACATTCATATCAATGTGTGAAGCACGTGGTTGTGCATTATTGTGAGTAAACCAAGGAAAGTGGTGTAACCCAACAACAACATTTTCCAGTGATTCACAATAATGCATGCTCTCTCAAGACTTATTGCTTTATTATGGTACTTCAATGTGTTTGTTTTCATAATACATGATATCACTACATACACTTACCAGCCACTATTAGTTAATTTTAATGTTACATGATCATGGTGGCTGAATATTTTTGGATAGTGGTCTAGTCCATGCAAAGCCTTGAACTAAAACCCAGCAAATATTCATCCATTATCTTCCACTTAATCCTCTACTAGGGTCGTGGGGGGTTCCCATGTTCATCCAGGGCAGAACGTTTTGGGTACTGGGCAGCACCGAGGACAGGGCACCAATCTTTCAATGGGCACACACTCACTCACACAGACACACTCTATAAGGGGCAATTTAGAGCATTCCATTGACCTTGACTCCATGTCTTTGGACTGTTAATGGAAACTAGAGTACCCAGAGAAAACCCACGCGTAGAACATGGAAACATCACCGAGATTGGGATTCGAACCTGGATCACCTGCGCTGAGAGGCGAACGTGCTAACCACTAAGCCACTGTGCTGCCCACATTTGATTTAATTTAGGTTTTAAATATGTTTATATAACTAAGCACCAGAAAATTGTGCCAGATTCTCAAACGATACATGTATTAACTTTGTAATTAAGCACGAACACAGTAATGGAGAGTAAATACAATAAAGAAAGTGTGGTGTTGGAGCGTAACACAACATTTATTTCGAACAATGGGCTAAGACCAAACCCCCAAAACAGTCGACAAGCATGTAACAGGGGAGTGTGGTAATTGTTATGGCAGCTGGACAGAGACACACCTTGTGAAACTCAGCCTGCTGTTTGTCATTGATTCAAACTTACCGCATCAGAGCTTTTCTTTCTTAACAGTGACCCAAGTTTGTGCAGCACAGGTGAATCCTCCCTGCTCGACCAGAGTCTGGCTTCTTGTTCTTTGACCACCAAACTCCAACGCAAGTTCAATAACTGATCACTCTTCACAGATGCCGGACTTTCCTCTACCATCGCCATGGTCACCTTCAGCTCACATAGCCACTGTCCCGCATTAACTCTTGTAGCTCTTCCCTGCTAACCGCCTCACTGAGTCTGCGACGAACACGTGTTTTAACTTCCAAAACCATATTTGACATCGACCCACAGTCGATCGGGGATCAATATGCGGAGCATTGTTTGTGATCGTCGTAACAAAATTACAGAACGCAGGTCATTATCGCGTAAACGAAAACACAGGTGTGCCCGTGTGTGCTACAGGTAGAGTCACGTGACCTCAGCTCTCGCTGCTGCTCGTGTTGTACTGTTTACGGCGACCGTCAAATTTCGTGACTTCAGGGGGCGCTGTTGTGTCGACAGTAAATGAATAACAGTGAATAAAAGAATAAAAGAACACGAAGAAACGTTAAAAAGCTGGCGACATGAGTTTATCCATCTATCCATCCATCCATTAATTCATCCATTAATTATCTCCCGCTTTATCCTCTCTTAGGGTCGCGGTGGGGTTCCCCATGCCCATCCAGGGGAGAACGTTTCGGGCCCGGGCCAAATACACCCAGGACAGGGCGCCAATCTATCGCTGGGCACACACTCACTCACACACACACTAAATTAGGCAATTTGGAGAACTCAGTTGAACCCGGAGGAACGCCACCCATATGGGGAACAGGGAATCCATAGCACTGAGAGACGAACGTGCTAACCACTAAGCCGCCCTACCTGAGTTTATATGAGTCTGAAATGTAGTGTTTCAATGCGGGGTCACTGTCCACTGGAACAAGGTAGGACTACAATGTTTTCTTACAATCATCTTGTCATTAGGCTGCTGTGTTTGATTGCAGTTGAATCAGCTTCAACTTGTTAAAAGAGTTTACTGTGGATTTTTGGGATTATCTCTTTGCCACTAATAGTGAAAAGCATGCAATGCAAAATTATAATAGATACAAAATACTATTTACAATATACAATAAACACATACAATACAATAAAAAGAAATGAACAGTGCATGTGCAAATATGTCTGCTAGTTCTAGATTTTTTTTTGTAGTGTATTTTTGCAGCAGTTTTTTTTTCCATATTTTTTTTCCAGACAATCGATCTTAGCAGCTCTGTGTGTGTGTGTGTGTGTGTGTGTGTGTGTATCCAGTGTTTTTATGAGTGCAATTGTAGGAGTAAACACACACACAAACACACACAGTAATTTAGTTGTAAACTCAAAATCTAATTGCTCACAGATACACTGAAATACATTTAGTAGTATGCTGGACAGCATAACAGAACTTCATTCCTTACCATTACAGTTTTTGAGTCACTACATTAAAGGAACTCATCACTTGAAGTGGTAAGATAAACAGGCTATTATGTAAACACTGTTCTTTTAAATGATCATCACCTTATTGTGGTGGAGGGGTCTGCATGCTTGATGATCCTAGGAACTATGTTGTCCAAGGCAAAAGCCCCCAAGGCAAGTTGGTCCTAAGTGATGTCAGACAAAGGGTGGTCCAAATAACCCTATGAATAATGACTTCAGGAATTTGTGTTCCCTGTCCAAATTAGGGTTATCAGGGCCCCACTCTGGAGCCGGGCTCAGGGCCCAGCCCAAACGAGCTACATGGGTTCCCCCTCACATGGACTCACCAGCTGTGTGAGGGGCTATAATAGGGGTTCGTTGCATTGTGGAATAGGCAGGGGCCTGGGCATCGCAAATCTCAACTGCTGAAACTGGCATTAGGAACTCTGAACAGTACTTCATTGGCAGGAAAGGAGCCTAAACAGGTGTGGGAGGTTGAGAGATACCTGCTAGATATAGTCGGGCTCACCTAAATTTGGTCATTTATTGGACGCTTTTATCCAAAGCGACTTACAAGGTGAGCACAGAGTTCATCACAACATCCCTGGAGCAATGAGGGTAACTTCAGTGGACCTGGTTTCACCTCAACGCATTACTCTGGTTCTGGAACCAATCTCCTTGAGAGGAGCTGCTCTATTCTGGAGTTGCCCAAGGTGAGAGGAGTCGGGCAGGTGTGGGCTTTCTCGTGGCCCCCCTGGCTTGATGCATGTATGTTGGGGTTTTCTCCGGGGGAAGAGAGGGTAGCTTCCCTATGCCTTCGGGTTGGGGAACGGGTTCTGACTGTTGCCACTTATGTGCCAAACAGCAGTTCAGAGTACCCAACCTTCTCAAAGTCTGTGTGGGGGAGTAATGGAAAGTGCTCCTGTAGACTCTGTTGTCTTACTGGGAGACACTTGGGCAATGACCGTGAGAACTGGAGAGGTGTGATCAGGGGGAATGGTCTCTCCGATCTAAACCAGAGCAGTTTTCAGTTGTTGGACTTCTGTGCTAATCACGGACACCATGTTTGAGCACATGGGTTTCCATAAGTGCACATGGCGCCAGGACACCCTATGCCACTGTTCAAATGATCAACTTTGTAGCTTTTCAAACCCATACACTCCAGAGAAGTGCATTACAAACAATGCTTATGTTGGATGCAAAATAATAGACCCATGATGTAGTAGTTGATTTATGCACATAGAGCTGCAAAGCCTGAGGTTAGCACAGCTAATGTTTGAGACATTTCTGGACTTGATTGCGACATTTCTGGACTTGATTGCGGTCTTCACAACCCAAGAAGAATGAGAACAGACCTGGACTTGAGTCGTACTTGACAAACACAAATGACACAAATGGCCCATTTAAGCAGGCGCACAACAAATACGCTTACTTAATCTGTATAGTGCATGTTCGAAAGTGGAGCTGGACAAGAAATCAAAAGAAAGGAGAACATACAGCAACAACAGTGGTTTTTAGCATATGTGACATTTAAGAGGTGAAAGTGTGAAAGATTATGTCATGCCATGTCACTTTATGGCAGCAAAGATCCTTAAGCAACTCCATACGTTTGTTAACCAGGTTGTTCTAGGAGCAAATAACAAATAGCAAAATAACAAATTCTGCATGCTGGGGCAAACAAGGAAATAAATGACAGTTGTACTGCTGCCTTTTTTGCCCCTGAAAGTCACAGCACTTTATTAACATAGTAACAGACTATTTCACAAAGTGGCCAAAAACACATACCTGACACTCAATCAAAGTGAAGCAACTACAGATTGATTCCTGGATTAGTTATTTTTTTCGTTTGTAATCATTGTGCTTGAAGAGCTATAATTTGGCCAGCTATACTCAGGCCAATTTCAAGTTGGAGGTGATGAAAAGGTCTGCAGCATGCAAGGCATTACAAAAATTCTGGCCATGCAACTTCATTTAACAAGTGATGGACACATAAAATAATTAAACTAAATATTGTTTGCACTGGCTATGCTTATGACAGGCTATGAATTAACAACGAAAATGAATCCTCTGTTTGGCATCCTACCAAAGACAGTGCATATGAGCCAACAGGGTGGACTTTTTAAACAAGTTGCAGTAGGACTTAAATAAAGCACTTAAATCATGCAAAGACAACAGGACAGATCCAGCACCAAGCAAATGTGTGTGTACAATGTGCATGTCAGCACAAGGAAGTGGCTTACCAGGTAAAGACCCATTGCAATGTCATTGCAGCTTTCATAGCTACCTTGTCATATCACAATCTGTTTAACATCTTAGTTAGTATGTCAGTCTTCCTACTCTTTTAACCCCCTGTAATCTGCTCTCTAAATATAAGAACAGACATCGGTCCAACATAAGGGTATAATTTTGGTGGTTTTTTGCATTGAATTGATATCCGTACTATTCAATTAGACACAGCAGTTCTGCCCAATTTTTTGAAACACTGTGTGGTAGCTCCATGATTAGGTTGTTGGGCTGGTAATCTGAAGATTACCAAGGAGGTTTAAACCCAAGTTCACCAAAGTTATAAATGTAAGCCCTTTAGCAAAACCCTTACCCTCATTTCTTATGGGATGCTTTATCATACCTGAGCTTGTACAGTATTCTGAACCCAAACAACAATTAGGACATTTGTAATTTGCTTTGAATTAAAATGTCTGCATAATTTAATGTAATTTAATGCTATGTAATAAGACACTACCAATAATGGAGGTTTATAAAAACTGCAGAAGCACTGATGTCTTATTCACTCATACCAGCACAACACACATGAACATCACCCAAAAACATCAGTGTTAGAGCAGTGCTGAGAATGATTAAACATGTAAATAATACTTGTTCTGTAGTTCTCCTGTAGGGCTACTAATTGCTGAAGAAATAACAAATTATGTAAAAAATTAAAAATAAAACAAATGGACCACAATCTGTAGTTGTAGAACTGTTACAACCTATTACATAAGCTTTGTGATAATCTGTATGACAAAGCCCTAATGATAAAGATGGACAATGAGTGTGCTAAAAGGGGGCTGACCTTATAAAGTATGTATTTGGTAACTGCCTTAAGACCAACATCATTCTGATGTTTGAAACCTAAGCAAATTAAAAACACCAATTCCACGAACACTTCTGCAGTTGACAATTTTTGGAAAAAAATTAGTGTAATAAACATGAAAATACCATGACTGCATAAAACAATATGTGAATTTAATCAAATGACATCGGAGGAGTGAATAAGGATGGATTAAATAGATTTATAAAAACAGAATTACAAGAGATTGGCTGCATTTGTGTTCAGTACTATAGTGCAACCTCTTTGGATACTTTTGAAAATGTGATCGTTACATGTCCATGTAGTCCTGACCTATCCGATGGTATTCTGCACTTAAAAATATAAGTGCATGCAGTGGTTTGAGGACATTCATGAACTTTTTAAAAGACAGTGGCTCAAAATGCTATCTCCCTACGCCAAGCAACTGGTGTTATTCTCCATTTAGACAGTAGATGTCGCCATGTGGCTGAATACCAGTGAAAGAAATGCACGTTGAGATAAAGACGTGGACTGAATCATCAGTGCCATGGCAGTAGCACTTCCTCATTTATCCTGCATTTTTGGACCAATCCATTTTACCTGCTGAATACACAAGTCTGTGTCTTTGTGGTCCAGACTCACAGAAGTGGTTCAGGTATTGAGGCATTGTTTCCTCTTGGACTTCTGAGCATAAAGGAAGTACATGGCGTGTCCCACACTAATAAATAGCACAGAGATTATAACCAGTATTCCAAAATGCTGCGGTTGTGGTGCAGAGATGACCATAAGAAAGTGAAGCAGATCCATTAGATAGTTTAAGGAACTCTGAACTCCATTTACAACGCCACGCTCAGACTCACATATAGTTTCCTGGAGCAGCTGAGTCACTGTTAAGTCAAATGACCACAAACCTACAAAAAGAAGAGCAAATGCATAGTAAATCGATTAACATTATAAAAATCAGATACATAATATAAAAGGCCCTACAATGCAAAAGCTACAAAATCGACAGATGACCTCAATAGACACACTGGGGTTATTAGTAGTTTCAAACCCCTCCAGACAGAACCCAGCATACTACGTTTACTTTTAGGTAGGAAATATGGGATCATAAAATAAAAGACTACAATCTTAAACACCAATTTGATTGAAAAGGCCATCAGGCATGCGAATGATTTACACACTTCCCCATTTACTAATTCTGCCTGTCTAAGCATCTGCATTTGATCATTAGAACATTTGAAAGTTTATTATGTCACAAAATGTTTTAATTAAAGAATTACAAAGAATATGTCAACTTCACACAGTAAGAACTCATTGCACAGAAATTAAACCTGGACCTAATAATGGGTCAGTAGTACAATTTCTCTCTGAGAAGGTAGAAACACTAGTTTTTAAGTTATCTATTCATTGTAGGAAAACACCTTTGAAAACACATGAGGGCTAATTGTATAGTTAAATTTTTTTTTTAATCCTCACCAACTCGAGCACTGATTACTCCAAGGAACAGCAACGTAATGGACATGTAAGACTCTGGTTCCGTTCCTGTCTGTGCATTTTCAAATAGCACTGTGCTGTTAGTCCAGTGAATAGAGGAGCGGTCAGGCAAAAGAGGCTGATTGCTGCCCCACTGCAGAAGGTGTCCATATTTGCGATGTCCTCCTCCACTCATTTCCTCCGTCTTGGAGCCATTAGCCATCACAAACATCCCAAGGTCTATAGGGCTACCCGGGGCAAAGACAGACCAGACACACATCATAAGGCAGGATAGGTGTAGCCCACTGGAGATCATACCTGTGTTGATCAGGCCATAGGCTTTACGTAGTTTGGTAAACAGGACTGTGCCAAGAAGGCCGGCCATAGCTGAGACACCCATGAGGAGACTGAGCAATGACCCACTGATTCCCTGTGTGTATGCATAACCTGTAGTTATGCAATCAAAACCCAGCACTGTAGTGTAAAGAAAGGCAAGACCAAGGCCTGCCAAGAACACGGGCTGTCTGTAATATGCCTTCCAGCCTTCCCTGCAGGTGCTTAGGAGCCTGCAGAAGTGACGGACACCTGGTGGGACATAATGACTTCCATTTATATGCAGACTTCCAGACTCTGTGATAGTGGCTGTCTGTTTTAAAGGTCTGTCACCTGAATGTAAATATAAAAACAAGCTACAGTCAGGCTACAGGAATAAATTAACCACTTTTTTTAATTGTTAGCAATAATTAAAAATCTGGAAATTAAAACAAATATTTAGACAAAAATCATAGCCTGTTAGAGTAAGTCAGCTAGTAAAATCATAAAGGCAAAAAACAACAAAAACAAAAAAACTAAAGGCATAGGGCTTTTTTTTCAACATATTATGTTTATATTTTTTTATAAAAAGCACAAATCATAGTATTATATAGCCACGCATAAAAGCTTTATATAATATAGTAGTAAAGACTGATATATCATTGTGCTACCAATAACATGGCTCAATTTTGAGGGCCTTTTTAACTTTACTGCATACATTTGAGATTAATTGTAATTTTATAAACTAAACCTTTTTTATCTGACATTAACTTTAGAACCCTTTAATTATTTAGCTTTTTGATAGCTTTGAGGAAAATTTGCAAACATGGGCAGGTTTGTGGCTCAAAAAGATTTTTTCTGAACAGTATTTCCCCATTCTTCATTTCTTAGTCACAGAGTAGATCTGTCATTTAAATGTACATATGACAAAAGGTGCAAAAGATTGAACAGTTGAACATATTGGAATATTTAGTCATATATATATACACACAGGTATATATAAAAAGACATTTAAACTTGGTTTTAAAATCACAACACTGGTTACCCTGTGTTCTCCTCATCTCCCTTTTCCTCTCCATGTAGCTGTGCTCCTCTGATGTTGGCAGCTTGACTGAGAGAGCAGGGACAATCCGGTAGACACGGGAAAGGAAGACAAACTCAATGATTAGGGAAATTAGGTTCCAGCCCAAGATAAATCCACAACCCACAACATTTGAGGCCAGTGTCATGACCTGGCCGACAGCCAAAGGAGCCAGAATATTGGTCACTTGGTCAATGCGTCGCATGGTGGCGTTCATCCCTAAAGCAGCAATAAGTTAAAAATTAATACCACATTATCTTACACACTCACACATAGTTCTAGGCGTCTTTAATAACATTATATGTAACATATTGTTAACATATCTTGTCCTTTTTATTACCTACACTTACCATTCAGATGCACATACAGGCTATAGTTAACCTGTTTCCCTATATAATATTTGATTCTCCTTTATTTTGATCACTGTGCCGCAGATAGTGGTGGTAGTGTGCTAGTTTGTGTGCTTCTGCTATGAGTGGATCAGACACAACAGTGCTGCTGGTATTTTGAAACAATATGTCCACTCATGGGCACACTGTTGGACACTTCTACCTTATTGCTCCTTTTGTAGGTGAAAAAAATATGACAGTGACTCATTTAACTTACAGCTTAAAATACCATCTTATCGTATTTATCGTTATTTAGTTTAGGTAACAGTATTTAGCCTACAAGGTGCTGATTGCTTGATATTTCTCAATTACTTTTAGTCCATCAGTGACCCTAAGGTCTTTAAAAACTGCACTACCAATGTGTGCAATTCACTTTTACCAGGATAACACACATTAACACACCAACACCATACTAGTGTCACCCTACTGCTAACAATCATCCACAAAGGGGACTAGCAACATATATTAAGAAACAGTAGAACTATGCATCAATATGGTAAGTGGAGCTGATTAAATGTACAATGAGTGTAGAATCAAAAGATGGTACCAAAAAAAGAGATGAATGAGTGAAGCTCATTTGTTAGTGTTAGTGTTAGGCTATTAATCTGAATGTTGTGGGTTCAAATCCCAGGTCCAGTGAAACTACCAATGTGGGTCCTTGAGCAAGTCTCTTAACCCTCATTGCTCCAGGGCTGCTCTTTCTTGGCCAACCCTGTGTTTTGACCTCACCTATTAAGTTGAGATACTTGTAAATCGCTTTGGATAAAAGTGTGTGCTAAATGACCAGATGTAAAGTAAAATATAGTTCAGAGCTTTGAAGAGAGGGATCTTACCAGCAAGGTGGCCACGATTGTAGCCAGTGATGACCACTATCCAGTCTCTTTGGATGGTGATGGTGAGAGCCGTGCTTGCAAGATTCGCCACATCTGCCAGGATTATCACCACCGTATAACAAACCACCTTGTGTGAGTCATGCGATGCAACGTTACAACACATGCAGCTACAGGACCAGCATAAACATTTTACTTTTACTATTTACTGCTACTAGTAACTGCATTTTTACTAATAAACTGCGTAGGAAAGAAATCTGAATTTGTGTTTAAATGTATTTAATTAGGCGGCACAGTGGCTTAGTGGTTAGCACGTTCGCCTCTCAGCACTAGGGATTCCCGGTTCGAATCCCCATCTGGGTGGAGTTTCCATTTTCTCCCTGTGTTCGCGTGGGTTTCCTCCGGGTTCTCCAGTTTCCTCCCACAGTACAAAAACATGAATCAAGTCAATTGAGTTCTCCAAATTCCCATGTAGAGTGTGTCTGTGTGAGTGAGTGTGTGCCCAGTGATAGATTGGCGCCCTGTCCTGGGTGTATCTGCCCAGCGCCTGAGACGGTCTCCCCTGGATGGGCATGGGGAGCCCCACCGCGACCCTAACAGAGGATAAAGCAGAAGATAATGAATGTATTTAATTTGCAGTCCATAAATCGATTGATATAGGTTAGTTTTGTAATGTTGGATGCCAATCTGATTTAAATGAAGTTTCAGGTCATGGCTTCCTGCAGGTTACTAGTAATTCCTATACACCACACATTCCAGACCATGTGCTTCTGCATATTACTTTTCTCCACAGTGGCTCAGTCATGCTGAAACAGGAAATGCTTCTCTTAAAGGTAGCTATACCATTAAACCCACTTTTTTGGAATTAATAATACACTAAAATTAATTATTAGAATAGGTGTATAAATGCTTTCATCCACATGACTTATAAATGGAAAATATAAAATTTACTCACAGTCAACCAGCCATCCCAGATTTGTTCAATCCATTTCTTGTATGAAAACACCAACATTAGCACTATGCTACAGACTGTCACCGATATATTCTGAATAAACAGAGACGCATGGGCCACTGTAGTGAAGAATAAATAAAATGTTTGTGTTTAAAATCCACAGTAATTCTATCCCTGCATTTAAATAACAACCAGCATGCACATATTAATTTAACTAAAATGCTGTAAATTGCTGTAGATTTAGCCTATTTTACAACTTCTAAAGGTGTTTGTCGGTTCAATTTTAATTATAAACACTATATCCAAACCTAAGGTAACATAGACCCTTACCTTTGTTTCTTGGGTTACGGTCAACCCAATCTCCAATCAAAGCACCAAGTAAGAGCACAGAACCTGCCACCACCAGCCCAAAGATAGCCGTAAGCAATAAGTTATGGCCATAAAGCTCAATCAAAAAGACTGAGATAGCAAAATGCCACATGCGATCACCCTGAATAAAAATCATTAAGTAGATCATAAAGTGAAGACGTAATTGACACAACATGATGCATACACTCTTTTCATAAACTTACCCACATTGACAATGCTCCACTGACATAAATAAGGAATTTGGGACCTTTGAGGTAGATGAGAGCTGATCCTGAGAAACAAGCTTTGTCAGTGCAACCAGGTTCCATCAAGTGCTGGACCTTCAAGCAATCTTTCAGTCTCTTTTATTCCATTTAAGGATTAATCAAATCAGGTTAAAAATCAAAAGTGTCAAAATTTACTTTCAGCTACAATACACCATATGAATCAGAGCTACGTTTGGGCTAGATATAAAACTTTTAAGTCAATGTTGACATTTGCAAACAGCATGTGAGCCAAAGGTGACCCTCACATAAAACAATGCCCACATGTCCTAAAAATATCTGAATTACAAGACCCCTTT
The DNA here is from genome assembly GCA_019802435.1 of Corydoras maculifer. Taxonomy (NCBI): domain Eukaryota; kingdom Metazoa; phylum Chordata; class Actinopteri; order Siluriformes; family Callichthyidae; genus Corydoras; species Corydoras maculifer. Next base: position 98,215 of record JAFMOD010000491.1, read on the forward strand.
CATTTGGGAGCTTTTTGGGTTGGTTGGACCAATAAAAAAGGTAATTTCCCAACTGTTTCCACAAATTTGGAAGTATACAATTATCTAAAATGACTATGTGCATGATGGCAATGCAACTGAATATAACACCTCATAAAATTCACATTCATTGCTTATGTCATTAATGTTGAATTATGTTGACTAATTCTATGTTAATGTATATGCTAAATTTCTTACCTGCTCTACTTATCTTCTTTTCTTGTTCATCTTTAATGTCATCATTTTCATACTTTACAATTCCACCACCACTCTGTGGTTCATCTGCTCTTGAAGACATTCTATTAATGCCAGCTACCAGCCTTTACCAGACTAGGCATAACCTTCTTTCTGTGAAAAGATGCACTATTGCCCTAGTTATTTTCTGAAATATAGAAATATTGGTGATAAAATAAAAGTGCACACATTGTAGCCATGTTGGACAAGACTTTGGTTAATTATATTTTCTATTATTTGTCAATTTTATTGCTCCACTGATTTACACCCAGAAATCTACACTCATATGCAAAAATTACACTCATAAGACATAATTTTACATATCCAAATTACATTATTTACTTTTGTGCTATTTAGCACATTATTAAAACAAAAATCAATGAAAGCAAATCTCAATGAAGCAAAACATACCTTCTGGATACAAAACCCAACTGCTTAGACCTGCTATGTATTGATAGTAAGAGTTAATGGCAGCAGGCCCGAACTCCCCGCAGTCATAGTGACAGTAGGACTGATCACTTAACAGTGTATGAAAGCATCATTGTATGAAAGTGCCAGAAAGGCAGAATAGGTGACACATGCAAACAAAGCTGCCAGCATATTCCAGCTCACGTGACAACCAGACCCCACACTTCACAAAAATAGGTCATTCAGGTGGTTCAGATCTGACCCTCTGTCTGTACTACATGATTCACACACCCAACAGATGCTTTAAAACTAACAAAACATAACAACTTTGATGGTCTTTGAAAATAAATGTATGTGTAGTTAGTAATATGAATAAAAAAGATGTAAATATTTTGTCTTTAATTTTTTGGGGTATTAAATATTTCAAAACTGGCAATGAAAAAAGATGGTTTGTGGAAAAACCTCCATCTTATAAATGTTGCATTCTCTAAAATAGTGTATTATTTAGATTTTGTTTAAAGTTCTTACTTGGTGTTTTTACCTAAATATTTTATATACTTCAGGAATTACAAAGCAGTATATATATTTTTTAATGTATGGAAATTCTTAGATGTGTGTAACATTTTTCTTTTATTAATCTTTGTGATTACATTACCTTTACAGCTCACCTTCTAATCTGTATTAGACAAATCCAAAGTTAAGCAATATGATCCCATAACAATATAGCTTTTCAAAGTCCTACTGCCCTTTTATCTTAATATTCTTAGAGACAGCAAATAAAAATGCTTACATAGGCTATCAGTTTACTGATTGCTAACTGATATCCTTAGGCCTTTGTAGTTTTCTGATCATTGTGTCATTTTCCATTATAAGTAGCATACTTATTTTTTTCAGAATAAAGATTTAAATCCTGATTTTGATCTCTACTGTATTAAAAAGCTCATTACTGGATTCCACAATTATATCATTTATGGGATTTGTTTAAGTCGTTACTTTTTCAGATTGCAGATGAGCAGCTGTTATCAGACTTTTGTTAAGTTTTTTATTTCTTTTTTTTAGATACAAATTGCATACCTAGCCAACATGAAGAAACCCTTCATTAGACAATAAAATGACACCTATAAAAATCAAATTAAAAAAAGTATTACAAATTTATTGCTTTTAAATACCTTTTTAAAAATAAACTCTTTGTGACAGACTTAGGTAAAAGTTATGTATAAGAAAAAACACATAAAGCAGGGCATGCTGCTTTAAACACATTGTACCAAAATACACTATATAGACCAATGTACTGGAACAAAAAAGTACTAGTCCCATATCCTGAGGTGTATAAGATTGATTAACTAGACTTTTTTCTATAAAAATTTTATGAAATCAGATTTGTACAAATAGTTTGGGGAAGGTAATTTTCTGTTACGGCATGACTGTACACCATTGTACAAAGCAAGGTCCATAAAGGCACATTGTATGCTCTTCTAGTTGTATAGACAAAGGTTTTTACAGACACATTTTAAAATGCTGTGTAAAGAATTTTCAGAAAAAGTGGAAGCTATAATGGGGATCAAATTAGGATGCCAAGTAAGCTCCTGTATTTATATGTTGGTTTTATAAATCTTTTTCCACATCTCGTAAAGTATATGCAAACAAACTGGGTCCATTGCTATAAGTGGCAGTTGAAATTTTAAATAATGGGCAGCAGATCAACTAATCTACAGAGGCAGCTAATTGTGTTGTACATTTGTTGTATTTAGAGAAAAGAATATTTAGAAATAATAGTAAGTCTTATTTTCCATATAGTTATATTGAAATACCCTTGCATTGTTGTTTTAGATAGAAATTTAAAAAAATAGTCTAACATATTACAACTTAATTCATGCAGACATTAAAACAACTTAAATACTATAAGGATTTTAAAATGAGCTATTTCTCCAATTTGTGTTTGTTGTTTTAGAATGTCAGAATTGGATTGGTCTTCAATGACGGATAACATTATCTTTATTTTACACAAAAAGTCCAACTTGGTTAACAAAAAAAAATGAATAAATGATGCAATTTGCAGAGCAACGCTTATTCATTACTAATCAAAATCAACAAATAAAATAAAAAGCATATCTAAGAGATAAAGCTCAAATGTTTTTCTGCATAAGTGAATAAAATACAGCACCCGATTGAAATTATTTACTTCATCTTTCAACTGGTAGTCACCGACTTTTGATTTAAACATTATTTTTTATTTTATTCAGAGTTATAAGAGATAACATAAATTACATTTGTGAAAAGATCAGTTTCATCTGTCTGTTGATCAGCAATTCATTTTTTTTTATAATAAGTTATACTAGTGTGCCACTCTGCAACATCTTGCACCTTACCATGCCTTCAAACTGTACAGTGGAATTAGGACATACAAATAGGGCACAATATAACTTCTAGTTTTTACTTTTACAAATAGGGCACAATATAACTTCTAGTTTTTACTTAGGGCTAAACTTAAGTTCGATCTCACAACTAATATCTTATGTTTCCACTAAATACCCTTCATTATTATACGATATTTTTACTTGTCTATTTACTAAAAATGTACGTAACCTTTTAAATAATTGATAAAGTGCCCAGAGTGGAATAAATGAGGAAGGAACTGCAGCCAGGAGAATACAAATAGAATAGACCCAATTTGGATATGTTAGTATTTCAGCTGCTGGAAATTTCACCTAAAAAAAAAAAAAAAAAGAAAAATATTAAAAGCCTGACATCATACATTTTATGTTTTTTTATAAGACAGAACTTTAACCCTTACATAATCTGGGTTCCATGCTTGGTAAGTTGGATTCTCTTGTGCTTGAACCACAACATAAGCCAGAAAAACCACCAACAGCATTAAAGGACTGATTACTCGCCATGTAGCTTGCCAGTACAGATTAGGTCTGTGCCCTGTCATCCACTCCACATCATCACTGAACCTGTATATGCAGAAAAACAATAAAAAATAATAGGAATTAATGAGTTTACAACAGCGGCGCGGTGTCTCAGCACTAGGGATTCTGGGTCCGAATCCCAATCTGGGTGGAGTTTCCATGTTTTCCCTGTGTCCGCAGTGGATTTCCTACAGGTTCTCCGGTTTCCTCCCACAGTCCAAAAACATGGATTAAGGTCAGTTATATTCTCCAAATTGCCCCATATAGATTATAGAGTGTGTCTGTGTGAGTGTATGCCCAGCGATAGATTGGCGCCCTGTCCTGGGTGTACTTGCCCGGCCCCTGAATCATTCTCCCCTGGATGGGCATGAGGAACCCCCCCACCCACGACACTGTAGTTTACAACAATATTATCTACAGCAGATCACAGCTATATAGCTATACGTGCATATATTTTAATTTAAAGAATTACTAAATAAATATTTTAATTCTGAAAGGTTATTCACTGCAAATACTTTTATAAATAGAAAAAATGCATTTTCAAGTATTTCTATTTATTTTAATGGTCTATAATCCCTTAAAAGAAAAGCTATTTTAGCTTATCTTGCGACTGTTGGCTGATGAGAAAGTTTTAAGATGTAAGCTGTAAAAAAGTCTGTAACTTGTGCTGTATTCATGAAACTAGTAAATAATTATTTACGATTTAATTTTTAAACAATAGCTTCAGTTAACAGTAAGTTACTATTGCTTATCTGTCAGAACTAGTCTGGTTTTTCTCTACATTTCTTTCTTGAGCTCACATGAAGAAAGCATTTCTGTCTGCAAATCTTCCTTTTGTGTCTGTGTGAGTTTTGTGTAAAAATACCAGGATGACAGCATTTATGTATTCATGTATTCAGTTCGTCTGGCACAATCACATCACATTCAAAATGTAACAGTGACATGCTATATTCAATTTTAGTTGTTAATGTGAAGTCTTTCAGAGGTTTTATCATTTAAAGCATTGCACTTGTCTGATAAAGTATAAATAAGTAAAGGTACAAAATGAAGGGAAAAGAAGTGCTTAGTAAATGTGTATATACACATGAGGTTTAACAGAGTGGTCCTCAAACTGTGGCACATGGTACACCAAATAGTCTTAAAAATATTCAAAAACAAATAAATAAATAAAATTCATGCAGATAAAATAATGTGTAACTCCTGTGATAAGTGTAACTCAACTAATTTATTTAAAAGAATTGACTAAATGAGTTGTGTTATTATATCTTTATGATAATCCATTCATGAAATCCTTTAATAAAAAAAAAACAAGAATAAGACGTACCGTTTCGCACCATAGACGTACATCACAGCTGTGATCTCGAAAAAAGCAATGACAAGCAAAGGCAAAGAGCCCACATAGTTGTTAAAGATTGTCAACCAGTAATTCCCTGATCCCATGGTAAAGATGAGTGCCACAGCAAAGGAGAATAGGCACATCAGACCTACAGGGAACATTTTAGATCAGAGAGAAGTGAGCGGTACAAAAACGCATATGGCAACAATTAAGAATCTTCAAAATACTTCTATTGCTTGTCTGTGGGCCTTTGTAGAAAATCAAATCTCCCAGAGGGAACCCACCCAGACATGAAGAGGGCATGGCCTCTACACACTTTATTCCACCCTGCCTGGAAATAAAATTTAGCTCATTTTTGGGTGAGAGTGCTACCCACTGACAACAGAGCTATTACCAGCACATTACTTAATATATAAGTCAGAGTATGAGCTTCTACAATTGCATCAAAGCTTTACAGGCGTTAGCCCTAATTCTCCAGTATTTCTTTTTATTTCATGAGTATTTAAGTGATAAAATGATCTTTTTTGCATACTTGCCTGCTTTAGGGCTGGGGCAACGCATGAACTGCATTGACATAATCGATTTATTGGAAATATATAGATTTGCATAACTTGTATCAACGTGTCAATAAAATGGCAGTGCCCTACCAAAAAAGATGAATTTATCCAGAGCGCAGCAGCGGATAATCACAAATGTGCATCTAAAGTGTGGGAGTACTTCACACAGAAACACAACAGTGTGGTGCTCTGTAAGATGCAGTATAAAAGTGAAAGTGAAGTGAAGATGGCTTTTTTACAACAGTACAACTGCTGTGGACGAGCATTTAAAGCGCAAATATCCTGGCACAGTTTATCCACATGGCAGCAAAACAGCGATGTACGTTCAGTGTACTTGTTTTTTTTTTCTTATCTTAGCAGATTTTAAGAATTTAACACATTTAACATGTTTCCGTCATTAGTAGTGCATTTCTAACCATTTCTTCGTCGTCCTGTTTTGATACATGTAACTTTTTTAAGTACCGCTGATTTTCCGTGTTTTGAATGTACTTGTATATAGGCAACAAAAAATATATAGTCAACATATAAAGTCCATAAAATATCTGATTTAGTTGTCCACGATGTTTGTGGCCCAGAGGTGGTAAGTAACGAAGTAAATGTACTTAAAAGTTACTGTACTAAAGTAGTTTTTCAGATATCTTTAATGTACTGAGTATGAATTTTACTAACTACATATTAAAAGAAATACTTGAACTTTTTAATCACTTAATTTCTAAAACGGGTTCGTTACTTTATTTTGACTACATTTATTTATAGATCGATTACATTGCTTTATTCCGTTCATGCAGTTAACGAAGTTCAAATCTGAATTAAAATATGACCTCTCAAAGATTGTGGGATTAAAAGAGGAGTTCTCTAGTTACTCATTAAACAAGTTACAAGAATCCTAAAAAGAATGACCACAAGTGATTTGTAAATGTTATGTAATTAGCTGAACAGAGAAGAATGTTTTAATTATGTGCTGTTTATAATAACATGTTTTTTACTGGTTTAGCTACAAATTCTGCACAAGTGAAACAATTTGATCTACCTTTTATATTTTCTATTAAATAGTAAATATTAGCACAATTTGTTTTTGTTGGTGGGATTCTTATAAAAACTTTTAAAGGAGGGCTCAGAAGGAAAGGCAAGTGTTTGGTTGCAGTGAACAGAGGAAGATCCATAAATGTATTATTGACTGACCTGCACAAAACTGACTTTTAACTGGCCAAACACTCTTGGGTAATTAAACAAAGATTACATGTCAGGCTTTCTCATCATAAATCAGTGTCTGACCTCACAAATGCTCTTCTAGATAAATGGTTAAAAATTCCTACATGAGATAATTTACATGAGGTCAGTTTAGACACTTTTATCCAAAGTGACATACAAGTATCCTGACTTGATGGTTGGGGTCAGAGTGCAGGTTCAGTAATGATACACTACCCCTGAAGCAATAAGGTTTAAGGGCCTTGTTCAGAAGCTCACTTTGGAAATTTAAGTAAAATCTAACTTGGGATTCAAACCCCCAACCTCTAAATTGCCATAATAGTTCTTGTAGGTGTAACATGTAGGTGGCTTGATCATTTTGTCTATACAATGCATCATTGTGTCTCCTTTAGAGAAAAAAACATACTACATAGTGTGTCCCTATTACACATGAAAACCTCACATATGGCATGTCTCCTTAATTAGCGATTATGATGTCATATTGTTTTCTTACCTGTAAAGGGGGGGGGGGGGGGGGGGGGGGGGGGGGGGGGGGGGGGGGGGGGGGGGGGGGGGGGGGGGGGGGGGGGGGGGGGGGGGGGGGGGGGGGGGGGGGGGGGGTTTTTTTTTTTTTTTTTTTTTTTAAAAGAAAGAATCAAACATAAAAGGGTGCACTGTACAATCTTGTGGCTATTGGATCTTGATTTATTTTTAAGACCTATAGCATATTTAACTGAAGCAGTTATCATATAGCTATACTCCTTACCTGATCAAGAAAATTCTGAAGATTGCACATTGTAAGATTCAGATTTTCCACCTCACTTGGATGAGAGGAATTAAACTTTGACAACCATTCCTCATAATTGTCCATGGTTATATTTTTATCCCCAATGTTAAAGGTGTTCATCAATGCCAGGATATTGCTGTAAATATAAAATAATAAATCAAATTAATCACAGTTCATTTTTATTTATTGATATCTTATCATCTTGACCACTTAATCATATATTAGTTTCACGAGGGGTTTCCCCATGCCCACATGCTGGGCAGATACACACAGGACACCAATCCATTGCTGTCATTAATTATTTCCAATCCAATATCCAATTTAACTGCCATACATCAGCACTTACAATACATTGCCATGTATGGATGACAATATACAAATATAATCTATGTATTATTATTATTTCTAATGTTTGAGTGAAAATGTGTCCCAATACATTCTTCTAAATGAAATATGTACTAAAAGAGGGTCTAAAGACAATTATGTGTTCAGTTTTGTGTTTGTTGGGCTTTGTTAACAGTATACTTACTCCTTTAGACAGTCTTCATAGCTCGATAGGGCTTTAAATCCCAGGATCGAAAAAATGGGTATTGATGCATATATTGATGTAGCACTGTTGATACACCCAACAATAAGGGCATCTCGTTCACAATTATTTCTATAGAAAAAACAAATATTACTTTTTATGTTATTTAATAATTTATTAAAATCTTGGAATTCAGTTGAATATTTGTTTTTATATGTTGTGAGCTTTGCACCAATTAATTTTATTTGATTACAAAATTTGATTTTACAATTAACTAGTTTACTATATAAATTGAATTTTATGTATATACACACTAGCTGTCATACATAAGACAACCACAGAACATGTACTATTTGAGTGATGACACTATGATGACATAACTGTGGTATGTAATGGGCTTTGTTTGACAACAAAAATATATTCAGCCACAAGCATCCTGTTGACAGCATCCTGTGTGTACTAATGAAATGTTCTAGAAAGTCTAACACAAGCAGTCAAACACAGACCAATTAAACACACTTGGTAACCCAAAGCAATGAAATATGTAGTTGTTTGAAAAACACGATCAACTTGTTTTGGACTGCCGGAGCAAACTGGAGAACCCAAAGAAAATCTACACAGGCTTAGGAAGAACATGGAAACTCAGGTCAGCCAGATCAGGATTCGAACCTGGATCCCTGCACTGAGAGGTGGTGCTAACCACTATGGCACTGTGCCGCCCTTAATAGAAATATATAATATAGCTTGTGCAATTACAGTTACACCTAAATGGATATTTAAAATGTTTTCATACCACCATTTATTCGTCCACTTTATTCGCTACACCCCCTTATTTCGCTACTCATTGCTTATTTAATCTGTTATGCTCACCATGTAGATGCACTTTGTTGGTTTACAATTACAGATTTTACTCCATCTGTTTTTCTTCATCCTCTTTTTAATTCTCTTTTCTTTGTTCTCTAATAGTCCACTACATGACCACCACAGATACACTAGGATGATTGAATCATGACTATACCTTTTTGCTTTACCTTTTAGATGTAAAATCAACACACACACATCAACATACCACCACATCAGTGTCACACAATAATCCACCACTGAAATAACACCTGCTTTGTGATTGTACAAGGCTTTTGATCATTAGGGATAGGAAGGAACAGATGAACAAAGTAAAACACATAGATTACAGTCAAAGCCACAAAGTGAAGCTATATGTTAATATAATGTACAGAAAATGGATATAAAAATATGGATGTGACTAATAAAGCGGTCAATAAGTATGTGTAAGTAATATTATGTCATACATAATTATATAACAATAAAAAAACAAACAGTAATGATTTATTGTGATTTGTACTGTTTGTCGCTACATTCTCTCTCCCTCGCTTTATATATATATATATATATATATATAGAGAGAGAGAGAGAGAGAGAGAGCGAGAGAGAGAGATAGATAGATAGAGTATGATATCTATCTATGTTAAAGCTTACTTTTGTGGGTTATAGCTGGAAAATGCAATGAGTCCTCCAAAAGCCAAGGACAAAGAGAAAAAAATCTGAGTTGCAGCATCCAACCAAACTGTAGGGTTTTTTAGTGTTTCCCACTGTGAGAAGGGAAAGGTTTATTACAGTAAAACTAAATATTAGTTAGTAAATATTAGACATATTGTCATTGTATGATAAAATAAATAAAAAGCACTAAAGTGTACTGTTTATATGAAGCAAATTTCATTCTCACCACTCTTGAGAATCTGCATTTTTAAAAAGTAAATAGAAACTTATAAATAGAGACTCTCATTTGGGAATCTTGTAAGCCAATTATTGACTTTAGTGTGGTTTTCGTATACAAACCTTTGCACATTTAATTATTATGTAATAATTCCGGATATGCCATAAAATGATTAATGACTTTTTTATTATTTGATTATTAAGATAAACTTAGCATAAAAATAGAAAAATATTACTGTTCATGTCATTATTGTAGTGATGCTTTAATTCACTATATGCAATAGTATGGACACCTACACATTTTAACAGCTTTCACTTTTTAGAGAGATTTTCCACATGACTTTGGAGTGTGTCTGTGGATATTTTTTTGTCTATTCATACAGGTGGGGTGGTCTGGCTCATAATTTCTGTAATAATTCAACCCAAAGATTTAAGTGAGTTTGAGGTCAGGGCTCTGTGTGGGCCAGTTTAAAAATAACAAAAACTTACTAAATCCATGCCTTTATTGACCTTACTTTGTGCACAGTTCTACTCAAAATGCTCCCAATACAACAACAATTATATGTTGTATATTAAACAGTTGTATAACTCACATTTGGTGTAAAAAGATGACGTAAACCAATGGTGGCCCCTGGCAGGGTTAGTGCCCTGATCAGGAAGATAGTCAGCACAAGATATGGGAAAGTGGCAGTCACATAAATTGCCTGCAACAGAAAAGATTTTTGGTAACATACTTTCGTATTTATAACAATAAATAAATGTTGAATTTAATAATTGTGAGAAATATCCTAACCTTTCCAATGGTCTCAATGCCTCTTATAAAGCAAATATACACAAGACACCAAGCTGAAGCCAGACACACCACCATCCACCACTGTATACCTCCAGTGATCGAAATATTTGAAGTGACATTGAGTGTCTTTCTGTACCAAAAGTAATTCACTGGAGAACTTTTGACACACTCCTCCACATAACCTATACCAATAACAACATAAACTTTAAACCAGATTCTCCAACATGGCTACACTAATGCACTTATTTAATTAGGTGTTCCAATGAGGATTTTACACTTAATCTGATGACTAGGCTATATTTAACATGAAGTTCCAACAAAATACATTTCAAAAATCATTTTATATATTATAGTGCTTCTTAGTTTACTGTAATTTAAGTTAATTTTAACATATCATTAATAAATGTTAAACAGTTTTAAAAACTAATTATACTTTTTGGGTCTTACTGGTATGATTGTCATCAACTGGGCAGGACTCCCATGGCAGGGGGTTTTGGAATGAGTGAAAGAAATACCACAGAACCCAAGCCAGTATTGTGTTATAAAACAACCCCACTAAAAAGGACACAGTCAAAGACGCTACACCTGCAAACACAAAAAGAATTTTTATCAGGAAACAAATAATTTGATTGTTTGTACTGCACATTTTAACCAACTTTAATATAATCAGTTTGATGATAAGGTACAATAAAGTATTACATTTGCATTTACATTACAGTTTTATTGTCAAATCACAAATACAGTATTTCTAGGTTTATGGGTATGTCTTGTTAACAGTCAATGTGATTTTTATAACATTACAATATTTCTGTGATGCTTAATGCACTCACCAACTCCTCCTAGGTAAGGTGATATTGAGTTCCAGACTCCGATGCTTCCCATTCTGAGTCTTTGCCCAATGGCCAGCTCCATATGAAGCAATGGAAGGCCTTCAAACACCAGAGCTATGAGGTATGGGATCAAGAATGCACCTGAAAATACACAACATAAAAAAGCTGTACTGCAAAGCTTTAAACTTATGGAGCTATATATTGAATGCAACACCATATCTATTTATTCATTATCTTCATATTCATATTCATATTATTCAACAATATTTGGACACCTGATGCTCCTTTCCCATTTTAACAGCCCAGGCTTTAAAACCGTTTCCCAAAAGCTGCAAAACCCTTGGCTGCATTAGATATGTACTTTGCAATATTTTGTTTTTTTAAGTCTTACAAATAAGACTATTACAGCAGGAACACTGAAATTTTACTAGTCATACTGTCTATGCAATGTTTACTCTATTAGGCACATTTAATTATTATGGCTTATTGAAGATGTAGAGTGAGGGAAAATAACTGTTGCATCTGTTGATGCAGATCTTGTGTTTGTCATACTCTATTCTTTTAATATTGAGAATCGTAGCTGCTCTGTGGTGATTCTGTACTACTTTGACCAGAAAATGTTATACTAAAGGGAACTTACAAAGTATGCAAAGAAACAGACAAGTTGTAATTGTAGAACAACAAAGTTCATTTGCACTCATTGGAAGTGAGCAAAAAAAAAAAGCAGTGTCCTCTAATGTATATATGTAAAAGATGAAAGAGCGATGAGGAGATTTAAGAATTAAAATTAAGGTCAGACTCTTTATGTTTTGTGTTGTGTATATCATCAAATGGAAATCTTGCCAAACGTGGTTTCCATCGGGTTCTCCGATTTCCTCCCACAGTCCAAAAACATGGATAAAGGTCAATTGAATTCTCCAAATTGCCCCATATAGAGCATGTCTTTGTGAGTGAGTGTGCCCAGGTTTGACGCCCTGTCCTGGGTGTATCTGCCCAGCGCCTGAAACTTTCTCCCCTGGATGGGCATGGGGAACCCTCCCTGCAAACCTAGTAGAGGATAAAGCAGAAGATAATGGATGGATGGATGAATCTGCTATTGTTTACATTTACATGAATAAAGGCTATATTGAACTTAGTGAAAGGACGTGTGAAACGTGGTGTTTTTTTAGGAATCTGACAGTTGCAAGCATTCTTAGTTTAACTTTAACTGTTTGTACAAAATTAACCATTACGTATTTGGTTAAACAGACAAGAACAGTAAAGGTGACCTAGATGCTGTAAAGATTTAGTTAAGAATCTGCCCGTAAAATATTTAATATTTTAAAAGTTTAAACCTTTTAAATATTCTGCTAAATATTAAATAAACCTAAAAAAAATGCATATATATATATATATATATATATATATATATAGGCGGCACGGTGGCTTAGTGGTTAGCACGTTCGCCTCTCAGCGATAGAGATTCCCGGTTCGAATCCCCATCTGGGTGGAGTTTCCATGTTCTCTCTGTGTCCGCGTGGGTTTCCTCTGGGTTCTCCGGTTTCCTCCCACAGTCCAAAAACATGGATCAAGTCAATTGAGTTCTCCAAATTGCCGCATACAGTGTGTACCCAGCGATGGATTGGCGCCCTGTCCTGGGTGTATCTGCCCAGTGCCCGAAACGTTCTCTGGATGGGCATGGGGAACCCCCCCGCTACCCTAATATAGGATAAAGCGGAAGATAATGAATGAAAAAAAAAAATATATATATATATATATATATATATATATATATATATATATATATATATATATATATATATATATATATATATATATATATATATATATATATATATATATATATATATATATATATATATATATGTGTGTGAGTGTGTGTGTGTGTGTTTATATGTATATATATATATGAATGAATGAATATATATATATATATATATATATATATATATATATAATATATATATATATATATATATATATATATATATATATATATATATATATATATAATATATAATATGTGTGTGTGTTTGTGTGTGTGTGTGTGTGTGTGTGTTATATAGGTTAAAAACCAGGTATATTGGCAGACTGCATTGCCAAAAAACACTTATAGGATTGATGGAAAGACAAATCAAAACCCTCATTTGACTATTAAAATTATACATTTGATGATTATTGAACTGGAATGGTGGTACACCATTGTGCACCGCTGTGCACAAATATGATTTTAATGAAAAAAGTCATTACAACTCAGTCATTCCAGTTTCCTTATCACAAACATTCATATTAGACGTTTGTAAAAGAACATTAGTGATTTTGTAAATTGATGTACCTATGAAAAAGCAAGACCATTAAATGGCTCATTAAAGTTGTGAATCTGCCAAAAGCAAGTTGTGTAATAAACTTTGAGGTCAGAAACCCAATGAATTGCCTAAGCAACTTAAACATTTCTTACATTAGCACAATATAAAGAGAACACTAAACAATGGTGTGCAAGGCAGTATTGCAAGGAAAAAGCTGCTACATTAAAAGAAAAAAAACTTTTTTGCCTTTTTTTGTCTGCAGTTTGTTAAAAATCACTATTTTCAATATTTTGTGAAAGCATGAGAACAAAATAGATCTTTTTGATTTAAATGTGAAGCAATACTTTTGAAAAACACTGCAATCAAATGAGAAATCTCATTCCATGTGAAATATAGTGGTGGCAGTATCATTGACCTGTTTTAATTTGTATGCTATATAGGGCTGCAACCAATGATTAGTTTCATAATCGATGAATGTCGATTTTTTTTTTTTTTTTTTTCAAATTAATTGATGAATCAGATTTTTAAAAATTCAATAAATGTCTTTATTAAATAAGTAAATAAATGTCTGGTTTTATTTACAGTTTAGCATCTAAGTAGCCCAAAGAGCAATTAAACACAAATCTCCCACACACTGGCACAAAATGTAGCATAGTGTGTAAAAACATACTAAATTACACAAATTTGAGTAGGTCCAATATGTTACCTAATCCCCAATTAAATGCAATTCATCCTACCACTATCCCATAGAGTACAGTGTCTTCACTCATATTTTGTCAGAAAATTAAAACGTGAAGCTTAATTACCACCATTGTGTACACGTATGTATTTATAAAGCACCTTTAAGCACTGCTTAAGCTAATTAAACAAAAATAAAAAGTAACACATGTTCTCCATCACTGTCATTATCCAGTTAACAACCAAAAACAGTATGAAGCGTGCTCTGCCGGTAGTGCACCGTTTACGTTGATTCACTTCAAAACCAAAGATCCTCGGGATGTTGTAGTGATCATCACCGTGGTGCTACGTGCAGGTCAAATCATTTTCAAGTTTGCACGTTATGTTCTTTAGTTGTGTGAAGCATGAAGTGCTTTCACACTTTTGATAATTTAAGCGGAAGCATTTTTTTCAGCGTGGGCTATGTTTCATTTGTGGGGTTTATTAAACTTTGTTAAACTTGTTTTGCATATTTCACCTTGGCTCTGCCTTGTTCCGTTCAACCTGCACTTATTTTTTTTTCAGCACTGTAGGTAACGTAATGATTAAATCGAGTAAATCGGAAATCGTGCGACACAACGAATCGATAATGAAATTTGTTGTCGACACTTTTCATAATCGATATTATTGATTCGTTGTTGCAGTCCTAATGCTAAATATAGACTTAC
This sequence comes from Corydoras maculifer, assembly GCA_019802435.1. NCBI lineage: Eukaryota > Metazoa > Chordata > Actinopteri > Siluriformes > Callichthyidae > Corydoras > Corydoras maculifer. Next base: position 113,226 of record JAFMOD010000491.1, read on the forward strand.
ATATAGGCCAATGAGCTTGCTATAACTGCTAGAACATTGAATTTAGATTTAAACCAGCAAATCCAATGTTTTTGAATTGTTGGATCTTGACCAAAAGCCAATAGAATTGTTGTCAAAGGACATGAAGCAAGCAGTTTATGTAAGAAAACTCACAGAAAAGATGCTGTGCCAATGTGCAGGACATTAGCAATTATCAGTAACATTTAGATGCATTATTATTGCTGCCCAAAAATTTAGAACAGATAATCAATGCAAAAGTGCACATTGATTTGTAGTATAAATAATTTCTCCTAAATTGATATATGAACAAGTCTAAGAGATTTCTCTCCTTTATTTGTTTTTGTTCTATTATTCACTTTTGGCCCTTGTTTAAAACAAATATACAAACTTTAGAACACTATTGTGTGATTATATTGAAACTTTAAATCAGGACAACTAAAAAAAGACTATAAAGAAACAATTTCCATAAACTCTCAACGAATGATGTTTAGAGCAGAAACTTTACACCCTGTATACTATTTCTGATGAAGAAAAAAAACTTCAAGCCACAATTTTCTTTAAGCTTAACTCTTACGGAAAACTAAAATATAACAATAGACTGTCAGTGACAAAGACAAACACAGTTATGCTATAATTACACATACATTATACATAGCATATTAAATCATAGTTTAACAGCAGTTATTTTGTTTTCTGGTAACATAAAATATAAGAAAATATAACAACACAGGATAGAAGTGTCATGACAAGATTTATATAATTTCTTCTTTATCCTGTGTTAATTATGTTGTTTTATCATCTATTATTATTATAAATAGCTTTAAAAAAATCTTTGATGGTGCAATGGTATTGGAAAATACAGACCTTGACAGTGAGTTAAAGTATATTTTTATTTTAAGTTAAGTGGACAAAGAAAATAAGATATAAGTCGGAATTAATTCAATACATAAATAATTAAAACAATAAAATAGAATTTTTGGTGGAGTACAAATTTCAAGAAGCAGGTAAAGCTCTGTTTAAAACTAGAAAATAAGTATAAAACACAACTTTCTCTAAATGGCTACCATGTTTTGCATATAATTACCAAGTGTCAAATGTTCTTACCTCCACCATATACTTGACACAAATAAGGAAACCGCCATACGTTTCCTAAACCAACAGCAAACCCAATACAAGTAAGCAGGTACTGAACTTTGTTGTCCCATTTGGGTCGTTCATCAATATTTTCAGTCTTTTCTTGTGCCAAACTCAATTCTGAGCTTTTGGTGTCTTCAGTACCATCCATGATTTCAGTCAGTTTGCTGTGGGTTTGTGCAGAGTTGAGATATGATTGTCATTTCCTCTGCATCGCATGCATGATTTGTATGGGCGGAGTTTTGGTGCTTAATCTCACAGTGTGAAACTGAATCCACATAGTCTGGTGACTTTTAGTGAAGATATCAGGAAACACAAGTATACTCCCACTTGTTTGATCCTTTACGTGAGGCCTGGTTGCATGCAGCATTTTAACCATAGGTTAAAAAGTCACTCATTATGGATTTACAATGTGAACCCTCCCCATCCCAATGTTATTTTACATGTGCATCTTTTACTAGCCTTTCAATAGGTATTGTTCCATGCAAGTTAAAAATAAATGTTCTTCATAAACCCAAAGCCCCTGATGGACTTGAATAAATTTATGTAAATTACTGGAGACGAGAATAGTAAGGTAAGAGTAATACCTTCATTTATATATTCATCCTGCGCTGCAACAAAAAACATGAGTCCAAAAATTTGTAGTGTATATTCAAGTGTTTTTCAACTTTTGTTACTCATTTAAAATAACAAAATTAACATAAATTAACAAAACCCCAAATACTTCCAGAATTTGTAGAATAAAGTAATTGTATGAAATAAGTAATGTTCTACAGTATAGTGCACATTATCCATCCATCCATTATCTTCCGCTTTATCCTCTATTAGGGTCGCGGGGGTTACCCCATGCCCATCCAAGGGAGCCCATCCAGGGCGCCAATCTATCGCTGGACACACACTCACTCACACAGACACGCACACAGACACACACTATATAGGGCATTTTGGAGAACTCAATTGACTTGATCCATGTTTTTTTACTATGGGGGGAAACCGGAGAACCCCTAGCGCTGAGAGGTGGACGTGCTAACCACTAAGCCACTAAGTGCTGCCCTTAGTGCACATTATATGACATTAAAAATAACAAACCAGGGATAATTATTTAACTTATTTTTTTACTAATTTACTATATTACTTTTATTGCAGGTAAAGGTTGCAATATTTTCCTTTTAATTATTGTGGATAGTTAAAACAAAGTGTGTAACAGTTATGAGACTGTCACATTATATTTCAATATTACATATGTTAACCTTTGCCATCTTACATTACATATTAGTATTAGCTGGCTGTGCGAGTAAAAAACAATCTGCTTGTAAAAGGTATACTGCTAGCTGGAAACTTTAGGGAAAAAAAGTATACAATTATAAAAGACTGTTAAAAATAGCTTAACCGCTGCAACAATGTAGAAATCGTCATTTACATATAAAATGGATGCAGTTAGTCTTATGCTAGCTAATCCAGCACTGCTATATAGACAAACAATCTGAATATACTAGCACGGCCAAACCACATGCTAATGCGTTCTTGTGTCTATGTGTTCAAAAAAGCTCTTTGCTATGCTGGTAAAAATGAATGTCACTAGCTATTTATCACATATATCACAAAGATATAAATACAACTAGCCTATATACTCCATCTCAAAGTTTGTGAAAACCAACAAATGAATGTACCTTACTGTGGGGTCTTTTTTGGTTGTTCTTCTGGATTATTAAAAAAATGCGAAAGTAAAAAAGAAAGAAAAAGAAATTGAAAAAAACACAAACTGAATTTGGATGAAAATGAAAACATTAGGGATAGAAGACAATCCCCAATAAAACTTAGTTTTGTTGAACATTTTTAAGGTCAACCTTACCATATAGGGGCATGGTAGCTCAGTGATGTTGAACTATCAAGCTAAAGGTTAGGGGGTTGATCAATGAGTTGACCAGAGTTGCGGGCCCTTGAGCAATGCCCTTAAACCTCATTGCTCCAAGAATGCTGTATCATGGCTAACCAAATGCTTTACCTCAACTATCAAATTGGGAAACTCCTAGAATAGTCATTTTCAATAAATAATTTACAAAACAATGGAATGAAGTGTCACTTTGTACCTCAACAAATACAACCTGTAATAAATCTGTTTTCTTTACACACTTTGTTAGTCCTCATTTCTCATTTAAGGTTGAGGACTATTGTCAGTCCAAAAGTGGCACCAAAATTCCATACTAACATTGCATCAGAAGCATCCACCAAACAAATAATATCTATACTGTTGTTGTTCAGTTAGCATTCTGACCTCTGCATAACAGACTAAAAGTGGCAGACAAATTATAAAGAAAAACTCAAGGAATACAATTTGTAATTGCAGATCTATAAATTGTAATCTGTATGGTGGAAGCTGTATGAAATTGACAATGTTAATTATGTACTATATAGTGCCCAGGTAGGTGAGTAATTCACAGAGCTAAATCATAATTTACCAACTACAACTTTAAAAACAGCGTTGTTTTATTGCTCTGATAATTGCAGCGCCAGGTATAGCAAGACTAGGAATTCCAGCTAATATGAAGATTATTACATAAATCCATGATGCATAGGGCTTCTGTAGTAAAATGGGGAAGTTTTCCTGTAACACAGATGAGAAACTCACATGGGTTACTAGTAAACATCATTAACAAAACAAAATATTAACATCTTCACAACACCTTAGTTCATACATTCAGATCATACTGAACATAATTGGACATAAATTTGTAGAGCACCTTATTTTATTTTGAGCTTTTTATATGATTTATATTTATATTAGGCTTAGTTAGCTTGTTTAAGTTTATATCAATATTTTTGTTAACGATAATGCAATAAAATTCATCATAAAAAGGCATTGTGTATTATTACATGCTAGCCTTTTGGTCATTTTCTAGATTGCAAAAGATTTTATCCCAGTCTATGTGACCCAATTTTAAGTGCAAAAACCATAAAAAATATTTTGTGTTAAAGCCACAAAAAAGGTAGCTACAAATCCATATTAATACCCACATTTTTGAAGTGAGATGGTTAGATATCCACATACTTAAGCTGGGTAGTGCTTGTACATGTAAGATTAGAAATAGACCTACTGATTGAGGGTCCCAGGTGATGTAAAAGAGCTCCTTGGAAACAGTGGTGACAAAGTAGAAAAGGAAGATGACCAGCATGACAAGGGGACTGATAAATCGCCAGGTGGCCTGCCAAAAGATGTTGGGCTTGTGGCCAATCATGAAGACCAGGTCTTCATTAAACCTGTTTTATATGATATTAAATTAAGGATATTTTAGAGATGATGGAGAAAACAGATATTATTATGTAAAATATATATATTTAAAAACATATACTGGTATTTCTCAAAAAATTTGCATATTGTGATAAAGTTGATTCTTTTCCGTAATGTAATGATAAAAATTAAACTTTCATATATTTTAGATTCATTGCACACTAACTGAAATATTTCAAGTCTTTAATTGTTTTAATACTGATGATTTTGGCATACAGCTCACGAAAACCCAAAATTCTCACAAAATTTGCATATTTCAGCCGACCAATAAACGAAAAGTGTTTTTGATGCAAAAAAAGTCAACCTTCAAATTATTATGTTCAGTTATGCACTCAATACTTGGTCAGGAATCCTTTTGCAGAAATGACTGCTTCAATGTGGCGTGGCATGGAGGCAATCAGCCTGTGGCCCTGCTGAGGTGTTATGGAGGCCCAGAATGCTTCTATAACAGCCTTAAGCTCATCCATAGGGTTGGGTCTTGTGTCTCTCAACTTTCTCTTCACAATATCCCACAGATTCTCTATGGGGTTCAGGTCAGGAGAGTTGGCAGGCCAATTGAGCACAGTAATACCATGGTCAGTAAACCATTTACCAGTGGTTTTGAAACTGTGAGCAGGTGCCAGGTTGTGCTGAAAAATTAACTCTTCATCTCCATAAAGCTCTTCAGCAGATGGAGGCATGAAGTGCTCCAAAATCTCCTGACAGCTAGATGCATTGACCCTGCCCTTGATAAAACACAGTGGACCAACACCAGCAGCTGACATGGCACCCCAGACCATCACTGACTCTGGGTACTTGGACACTGGACTTCGGACATTTTGGCATTTTCTTCTCCCCAGTCTTCGTCCAGACTCTGGCACCTTGATTTCCTAATGACATGCAAAATTAGCTTTCATCCGAAAAAATACTTTGGACCACATTTAGTACATTTACATTTAGTCATTTAGCAGACGCTTTTATCCAAAGCGACTTACAAATGAGAACACCACAAGTCAGAAGCTATGAAGAAAACCAACTATACCGTAAATTCATCAAACCTGGACCACTGAGCAACAGTCCAGTGCTGCTTCTCTGTAGCCCAGGTCAGGCACTTCTACCGCCTTTTCTGGTTCAAAAGTGGCTTGACCTGGGGAATGCGGCACCTGTAGCCCATTTCCTGCACACACCTGTGCACGGTGGCTCTGGATGTTTCTGGAATCGGCCCTTCTCCACAATCTTCCTCAGGGTCCGGTCACCTCTTTTCGTTGTGCAGCATTTTCTGCCACACTTTTTCCTTCCCACAGACTTCCCACTGAGGTGCCTTGATGCAGCACTCTGGGAACAGCCTATTCATTCAGAAATTTCTTTCTGTGTCTTACCCGCTTGCTTGAGGCTGTCAATGATGGCCTTCTGGACAGCAGTCAGGTCGACAGTCTTACCCATGATTGCGGTTTTGAGTAATGAACAAGGCTGGGAGTTTTCAAAAGCCTCAGGAATCTTTTGCAGGTGTTTAGAGTTAATTCGTTGATACAGATGATTTGGTTAATAGCTCGTTTACAGAACCTTTTCATGATATGCTAATTTTGGGTTTTCATGAGCTGTATGCCAAAATCATCAGTATTAAAACAATAAAAGACTTGAAATATTTCAGTTGGTGTGCAATGAATCTAAAATATATAAAAATGTTTAATTTTTATCATTACATTACAGAAAAGAATTAACTTTATCACAATATGCAAATTTTTTGAGAAGGACCAGTGTGTGTATATATATATATATATATATATATATATATATATATATATATATATATATATATATATATATATATATATATATATACATGGCGGGTGAAATAAGTATTGAACATGTCACCATTTTTCTCAGTAAATTTATTTCTAGAGGTTCTACTGCCATGAAATTTTCACCAGATGTCGGAAACAACCCAAGTAATCCAAACATACAAAATAATCTAATCATAGGTGTCCTGAAATTAAGTTATGTGTAATAATGTGGAATGGCACAGGGAAAAAGTATTGAAGGTACAAAAGAAGGTACAAAAAGGCATGGGAATTACAAAGCAATCCTGCCCCTTGCGAGTGCAAATTAATATCAGCTGGTTGAGTCCCAAATGATGGCCTGGTATCACACAAGAAACATCTCATGATGGGTAAAAGTAGAGAGCTCTATCATGAGAGAATATTATTGTTGCAAACCATAATGATGGCATTGGTTACAGAAGGATTTCTAAACTTCTGAATGTTCCAGTGAGCACTGTTGGGGCCATAATCTGGTGGTAGAAAGAACATCATTTCACCATAAACTAACCACGACCAGGCTCCTCACAAGATTTCTGACAGAGGAGTGAAAAAAAATATCATAAGAGTTGTCCAAGAGCCAAGTACCACGTGTGGAGAGCTTCAGAAAGACCTAGAATTAGCAGGTACAAGTGTTTCAAAGAAAACAATAAGTAATGCACTTGCACACCGCCACGGCCTGTATGCACGCTCACCATGCAAGACTCCATTGCTGAAGAAAAAGCATGATGAAGCTGGTTTAAAGTTTGCTGCACAACATTTAGACAAGCCTGTGAAATCCTAGGAGAATATGGTCTGGTAAGATAAGACCAAAATTTAACTATTTGGATGCCGTAATGTACATCATGTTTAGAGATCATGAGGCCTAAAGGCCTATTGAGAGGCCTAAAGATAGAGGAGGCCCACAAAGCCTTCAAGATTTGAAGACTGTTTGTTTGAAGGAATGGCCCAAAATCACACCTAAGCAATGCATGTGACTAGTTTCTGCATACAGGAGGCGTCTTAAAGCTGTCATTGCCAATAAATGCTTTTTGTACAAAGTATTAAATAGATTTCAGTAAACGTGTTCAATACTTTTTCCCTGTGCCATTTAACATTATTACATATAACTCAATTTCTAAACATACAGTATATGGTTTGATTTCTTTGTATGTTTGGATTTCTTAGGTTGTTACCAACATCTGGTGAAATTTGGTGAATTTTGTGTCAATTGCACCTCTAAAAATATATTTACTAAGAAAAATGGTGACATGTTCAATACTTATTTCACCCACTGTATATATACATACAAGGGCCTCATATGGTATTTTACAGTGAATACTGATGTCTTTCTAAATAATTACTTAATGTAAGTTGTTTCTTGCACATTCTGATAAATATATAATAAAAAATATTTTAATTATAAGGTAAATTCACTGGAGATCAACTATGTATATAACTGTAGCCCAAAATGCTAAACATAATAGTGTGTAAACATGCTTCATATTGTAATTCACTTTCACTGTCCTCTCTTTATGTCACATCGTTAATTTTGACCATTCATGCACACCTGCACACCACTCATGTGCATCCCTGTACATAAACCATTATACATTATATGGTCGAAAGTACTTTTAATGATTTAATTTGTTTTTTCCATTCATTCTCTCAGGTTGATAAGATCAAGTAACTAGTCAAGTATTTCTGACACATGTATGCTTCCAGTTTTGTGGAAACAGTTTGGAGAACAATCCCTAACCTTAACGCCCTACACCTTTAAAAAGAACTACAGATACTTCTCTACCCCAACAGACACACTTTTGAAACTGGATTTATGAGTGCACATTCTTACTTTTTGCTATTAACATTTTTCTGACAAAATTTGCTGTAGTGAAAGTTCACATGTACATTCAAAACTGTTGACTAGAGTTCATTGGCAAATATTCTGCATATTGTATTAGTGGTTTTGTGATAACATGGTTTTAAATGAATCTTTTCCACGTACCGGTCAATACCATAGACATACACCACTCCAACCATCTCACAGAAGGCAGTAATAAGAAGAGGAATGGAACCAGCAAAATTATCAAAAAGGGCTAGCCAGTAGTTCCCTGATCTCTGGACAAATATTAGCCCAATAAGACAGCAAATCAGACATGTCACACCTACAGAAAGAAAGTAAAATGTATTATTTAAACAATACACCTTAATGGTAATGCTCCAATGACTGTAAATAATTACCTGAAATGGCCTCCTTAGGCCAGTGTTTAGGGAAGACTTTTAAATCTTGAAGAGGCACCAGCACCCCTTCAATGTTTCCAAACATGGAAGACAGGCCAAGACAGAAGAGCATAATAAAGAAAAGAACTGACCACAGTGGAGCCAAGGGCATCTTGGTGATGGCTTCAGTAAAGACAATAAATGCCAGGCCTGTGCCCTCCACACCCTGTGTATAGACATATAGGATAAATTGGATAGGATAAAAAGTCCTATGTAATTACGTGAAATTAGTTAAGGAAAAACATCCCCTTATGTTTTAGGGTGAAGTTTGTACCTGGCTGAGAAATGCTTTCAAATCACAGTTCTGTAACTTTAGGTCTTGAATGATTTCTGGATACGTTGCATTGAGATTGTTTAGGGTAAGCGTGTAGTTACTTTCAGTGATGCTTGCATCTGGCAGATTAAATGTGTTCAGCAGGGTCAGAATGTTTCTGTTGAACAGATGTAAAGCAGATGTGGTGCACATTTACAACCATGTTTTTTCCAGGTACAGCTGTATGCTGCTGTAAAAAAGCCATTAATACATACTTTCCCAGACAATCATCCATTCTCTCTGTAGCTCTGAAACCGATGATGGTGTAGATGACAGTGGCAGCAAAGACTGAAGTAAAGGCATTGATGACAGAGATAATAACAGCATCCTGCTCACAGTTATTACTAAAAGAAAGGCAAGAACACTTTAATACAGGCCATAATGCTGCACATAGTAGTATGTCTGTACAAAAGCTATTACCTACAATTGATATTTTTTTTACAATTTTTCACTCAGTGTGATTTGATAATACATTATATTAGTTAAGGTTTATTTACTCTGTTGGCTTTCAACAATTAATTCATTGTAAAGTGTTAACGTACAAATAAAGTATAACTTTAACCAAATGGTTGACTGTGGTTTTGTCATTTGTTTTAACCTTTTACCCCAGTCCAACAGCATAGATTTATAACAGTAACCTTTTAGTCTATAAAGAGTCAGGCCAATCATTCAAAAACTACTAGTACAAAAGCTTGCATTCCTTTTTCAAATTAAAGCATTTTTTACATTAGAAATCATACATTCAGCATAAAATAAAAAAATAAATAAAAAAAATATTGCTAAAGAATAATGCATTAAAAAAGTTTTCAATTTAGCTACATTTATGCATATATGTTTTTGCCTTTATAACATTTGTTCTTCCATAAAATCCAAAATATAAACATATATTCTATTAAATATGTATACACTTTTTGTGAAAATATCAAGATTCCTTAGACTCAAATTGTAAATTTCCTCAGAGACAATCAGATTTAGACCAGTGTTGAAAAGACACTTTAGCTCTTTAAATATGAGATATCTGCTTACAATTTTAGATGAAAATAAATGTTTCATAATGTGTTGCATAAAACAGACCCCATGATTAAAACTAAAGGAGATTCACGAACATTAATATGTAGATACAGTACCCCACTCCAGCTCTTTGCACATGAATTACAACCAATTGTCCTGTTAATGTTAAAAACTACAGAAAGATTACTGATTTGCATTATATTAACAACAAACTGAGACACACATACAAATACACTACACACCTACGGTAACTTTTAATACATCCCATATTAATTTGTTCTTTGCAGCTATAACAGTCTCCACAATACTGCAAAGGTTTTCTTTTTATTTTACAGGAATTTTTGGCCATCACTCATGAAGAGCAATACTCAGGTCAGCCACTGACATCGGATGAGAGGACCTTATTCACTATCCAATTTTTAGTTCATCCTGATGATGTTCAAATGTATTAAGGTCATGGCTCTTACACTCTTTTAAACTTACTGCACTGAATTATAGCTGGAAAAAGAAATGAGGCCACCAAATGCGAGTGAAAAGGAATAGAAGACTTGAGCACCAGCATCTAGCCACGTTGCAGGATTTGCCAACTCTTTCAGCTATGAAAACACACACACACACACACACATTTTTCAACATGAACTTATATTCTTGTCTATACACATATTAACACTTGTACACTAAAAATGTAAATATTTGAATTAAAATGAATAGATTTCCTCATAGCATTTAATATATTATGTGTTTAATAAGTTTAGTACCTTAGCATGTCATATATAAAAATACACACAGTGTGTATATGTACATGTATGCTATATTGATATTTTTGTTTGCTTTCTTAATTTTTTACACTTAAAAATAAAACAACTGATAATTACAAGACTGTTCAAATATACAGAATTTTCAATAAAAGGATAATTACTACAAAGTAGCTGTGGAGAATGATAGAATAGTAAAAGTTTTTGCTACTAAGTAAAGAAAGTTTTTAATTCAATTTTGTCAGTTAATGCACTCACATCTGGTGTAAAGAGAAACTTTATTCCCTCAAAGGATCCTTTCAGAGTCAGTCCTCTGATGAGAAAAATTGTCAGGACCACGTAGGGCAACGTGGAGGTCACATAAACTGCCTTAGAGCAAAAAAGAAGTTTTGTTCAATTGAGTACAAAAAACTAACAATAAAATAAATGTCAGTAGTTTATATGGAACTGAAAACATATTTCATGTATGAATTATTATGCTTCTGCACTGGGCACAGGACTCCAGTTTCCAGCAGGCATCGTGGGATTGACATATAGCTGTATGAGCGCCTATTTGAAGTGTTGCTCTACAATGCTCTGAGTTGCACCATACTAACTGACCACGCCAGTCTGCTTTTTTGTGTGGTGCAGCAGGTAACACAGTTAATTTGCATAGGGATTGTAGTACTTTTTCTGGTGTAATTACATTCTGCCACTATATGTATCCTAACTTTTAGCAGCATCTGCCTGAAACAGGAGACATTATGCCCCTCCTCTCTCCATTTGTGTGTGTGTGAGAGAGAGAGAGAGTGAGAGTCAATTTTTAATTTATGACATGGGTCTCATCCTATGGCCTTTTTCAGATCAGTGCTTCGGATCCAGACATTTAGAATGCCAAGCGCTGCATTTACTAGCGCATTCCTACATGCAGTTTTAGCAGGCTTATTGCACACACGTGGGACTTCACAGGAGCTGTGCATGCATTGATATTTTATTTGTTTTTGTGCGTACGTGTGTTTTTCAGTTGGCACCTGTTAGGTCAGCAGAGCAGATCGCGACCCCTCTTAGCTGCACAGATCCTAAATACAATTTTTATTTCCTCCGTCAGCGTCACTGTTTATTTCATTTCAGCTGCATTTTTTTAAGTGGCGTCAATTTTTTATCTAATACAAGAAACGAAAATGTTCCCCCAAATATTATTCTGTACATCAATGTAACTGTGATTTAGCAAAGCATGAAATATAGACCGTTATTTAAAATCTATATTTATTCATCTATTTAGCTTTAGTCATACACTACAAAGCTTGTAGAAATGTCCTTTAAGAAAAAAACCTTTCCAGTTGTCTCTATTCCACGAATGCAGCAGACATAGAGTACAGACCAAGCCGAGATGAGACACAGAACCATCCACCACTGCAGTCCTCCCGACTCCTCTATGGTTGTGGTGGTGTTCAGGGTTGTCCTGTACCAAAAGTAATCCACAGAAGAGCTCCTCTCACACTCTGAGATAAAACCTGAGAACAGCCATGTTTTTAGTTAGTGACTGATTTCACAACATGTGACCAAAAAGTTACTACAACTAGAAATATTGAAAATCATAAAATAAAATATTTTTTTATTTATTTTTTTTATATGGGGTTCCTGGACTCTGATAATAATGAACAAAATTATAATGTAGTGTATTATGATATTTATCATGTAATATATATGTTGTTAAAGAAATGATTAGACAATAAATACATATTTTACAATAGCATAATCAAATAAAAGCAATGTCCTTACAAAACATAAAAATAGGTATTTGTCATTAATTAATATTACCACTTGTCGAAAGACCATGAAACAATTACCACATAATTACTATTAAACAACAGCTTCAAAAATAGTTTGATGGAACACAGTTTTGTAGAGAGAATGTCACTATCATTACAAATATATGCCCAAAGTACCTTCTTCTTCTTCTTCTTCTTCTTCTTATTATTATTATTATTATTATTATTATTATTATTACCTTATCTTTTTTTTTCTTATCTATTGATGTGACTTTTTTAATTCTGACCGAGTTATCTTTAGTGGTTTCATATCCTTCAGTTTGTAAATGATTAATAAAAGGAGCTCACTGTGTAATTGTAATTGTAAAAAAAATACTCCTTAACCCCACAACAGATAAAATAGTATAGTAATTCCCTTATAATTTAGCTTTAATGCAAATAGAACAAAATGTTAAATGATCTTTACTGCTTCTTATTTGTTTCTCCTAAGCATTTTTCCTTTTGAGATTTGAAAATAATTCTCATTAACACATGCTTTATTAGCACATTAATTTGAATAAATAAAAAAAAAAATTCTTGTGAAGGTTAGGGTGGCTGTTTAGAATTTCTAAGCATGAAAACATTTCGGAAAGAACTGGAAGGCATTTATTTTAAAAAAATGAGAAAATTTACTGCAACCCTGGAGCAAGGAAGTTTAAGGGCTTTACTCAAGGGAACACAGTTCTACGTTTTTTTGTTAGACTAGGTTTGAACCCCCAACCTTCAGATTGATTGCCTAACCGTAACCCACAACTAAAACAAGCACATTCGATTTAAATTAAGTATTATTTATGTATGCATATAACAGCTTTGTGCAGTTTAACCTAACGTGATTTTATAGGTTAAAATGACCTGTGGCAGCATGGTGGCTTAGTGGTTAGCACGTTCGCTTTTCAGCGCTAGGGATTCCCGGTTCGAATCCCCATCTGTGTGGAGTTTCAATGTTCTCCCTGTGGGTTTCCTCTGGGTTCTCCGGTTTCCTCCCACAGTCCAAAAACATGGATCAAATCAATTGATTTCTCCAAATTGCCCCATATAGAGTGTGTCTGTGTGAGTGAGTGTGTGCCTAGCAATGGATTGACGCCCTGTCCTGGGTGTATCTGCCTAGTGCCCGAAACGTTCTTCCCTGGATGGACATGGGGAACCCCACCGCGACCCTAATAGAGGATAAAGCTGGAGATAATAAATCAATAAATAAAAATTACCTGTTCTGTTTATATTTACTGGACATTGGCTCCATGGTAGTGGATCCTGGAATGAGTTGAAGAAGTACCACATGACCCAGGCTATTATGGTATTGTAGTAAAGGCTAACCAAAAAGGAGACACACATAGATGCAATTCCTGCAGAGAAAGGTTTAAAGCATGAACTAGTTTACTCTATAATGTCGAGTCAGGACAAGTAGCAGTCTTTTTGTTCTACAATCACTTTCTTAATTTAACCTACTGGTACTGCTCAAATTATGCAAATACAAATAGGTATAGGATGCATTTTGTCTTACCTACTCCCAGCATGTATGGGTTTATGGTCCTCCAGACACCAACACTACCTTTTCTAAGGCGCTGACCAATGGCAAACTCCAGATGAAGAAGAGGAATACCCTCAAACACAAGCAGGATCAGGAAAGGAATCATAAAGGCACCTGAAGGTATCAAAAACCAGTATGATTTAAATAAGGCATATTATATTATAATGGCGGCACGGTGGCTTAGTGGTTAGTACGTTCGCCTCTCAGCGCTAGGGATTCCCGGTTCGAATCCCCATCTGGGTGGAGTTTCCATGTTCTCCCCGTGTCTGCATGGGTTTCCTCCGGGTTCTCCGGTTTCTTCCCACAGTCCAAAAACATGGATCAAGTTAATTGAATTTTCAAAATTGCCCCGTTTAGAGTGTGTCTGTGTGAGTGAGTGTGTGCCCAGCGATGGATTGGCACCCTGTCCTGGGTCTATCTGCCCAGCGCCCGAGACGTTCTCCTCTGGATGGGCATGGGGAACCCCACCGCGACCCTAATAGAGGATAAGTGGGAGATAATGAATGAATGAATGAATATTATATTATATATTAGCCCTCCCCAACCACACAAAAATTTGCTTAAAATGGCTATATACAGTGGGTTGCAAAAGTATTCATACCCCTTGAACTTTTCCATATTTTGTCACATTACAACCACAAACATAAATATACTTCACTGGAATTTAATGTGAAAGACCAACACAAAGTGGTATACAATTGTGAAGTGGAATGAAAGTTATACATGAATCAACAATTTTTTTACAAATAAAAAACTGAAAAGTGCGATGTGCAAAATTATTCAGCCCCCCTGAGTCAATACTTTGTGGAACCACCTTTTGCTGCAATTACAGCTGCAAGTCTTTTAGGGTATGTCTCCACCAGCTTTGCACATCTAGTGACTGAAATTCTTG